>JAYESA010000005.1:176525811-176913311 GCA_036927795.1 Iris macrosiphon | reverse complement strand
TGATTAGTTGAGTTGCCATGGGATACCAAGGTATCACCAAGATATTGGGTCGATACACAAGATCTTGAGTTTGGTTATTGTGTTAGGTGTGATACGCATTGGTGCAAGGCCAAGGTATCCTATCTAAATTGTTTTGATATAATAGTATTATAATGTTTGACTTGAATATATATATATCTATAACCTTATTTTCATATTAGAAACTTGCGTATCTTAGGATACGGGTCTTTGAATGCATTATTGTGTGTTAGCTTAGCTAGTATAGAATAGTTTCATAGTATATCGACTTAATGACTTAGCATTAGACTCTTACAACCTAGATTTCATTGATTTGACTTAAAAATGGCTTATCGACCTAGAATTGCATCAACTTCACTTATTTTATCCTTGAACCTTGTATTGATGCAATATACCATATATAGGTTGTGAGACACCGGCTTGGGCATCGAGAGACACACCTTGCTCAGGACGTCAGGCGAGTACATTTCTCTGATAGTGTTCAATTCATAATATTGTATATATGCATATTCTAGAATTGTATACATTGATCCCGACACAGTGATTTCACGGACTGGTGCTATATGGATCCCGTCATGAGATGTTATCCCCTACCGTGTTCAGCGGGTACTCGTGTACATTATATCTCATCGTGTATATTGGGTATTGATTATATTTCGTGTTCACACACTGCTCGTGTTCAGTGTGCTTATTTCGTGTACACCCACCGCTCGTGTTCGGTGGTTATGATATTCGTGTACACCCACTGCTCATGACAGTGGTTATATTTTCGTATTCATAGCGTGTCGTAATTGGATCTATCGGTATTAGTTGGGGTGGGAGAGTAGGAGTTGATTATGTGATCAAAGCCATTGTTACAAATCGTGTACATTCTGGTTACATACCTCACTTGTAATCCGTCTTACCTGATCATGTTCACCCAATCCGATCACATAATAGACTTGTATTTTGAGGCACATTAGCTAGATTAGATTGCAGTTACTTCATCATATTGCTGATATTTATATTGTTGATCTATATTCTTGTACATTACCTGTATATCTTGTTCATCATTCATATGTTTAGTGATCTTGTATTTTATTTCTATATCTGTTTATATGCTCGATTATGCTTTTGAAACTGCTTTCACAGGTATGTAGTTCGCTCCAATCCTGACTGGATATATTTTTCCAGATGACTGGCTTATAGAGCAGTGTCCCACCTTCTACGGGCCGCAGGACGGCATACCTTTAGAGGACACTCTTATTGACCAGGGGGACTTAGTTGCAGAGCCCGAGGAGGTCTAGATTATTTTGTATTTGGATTGTATTCGACTATTCTTTTGGTGGTTTAACATCTTGTATATTATTCAGATTGTGGATTGTATGTTCTTTCCTTCGGTATTCCATTCGTGCATATTTCTTCCTTAGTTTGTTTTGTGATTGAGATTAGTTATTCATGTGAGATATCATATTGCTCCTCCATTCGGAGTTGAGATGATTGACATGTACCATGTTATATTGTTGAGATGTTAGATAGTTAGAAATGACCCAGACATCGTTCTACTGCCGATTCTGCGGCGTAGGCTGGGTGTAACCTCGTACTCGTACCCGAATATTCGGGTGCGGGTTGTGACAAAGTTGTAAGCACGTGCGACATCTTCTTACCTTTGGGTCAAGAGTCTGTAAACAGATGTTTATTATCAATAAAGAGGACTTTTCTTTATATTAAGGTGTGATATCTTATTTGTGTACTCTGTTGCATTTGTTCTAAAGTATATCATTATGCCTAGGCCTTGTGCATGCGCGCCTTATGCGTGCACGGCATCACGCCCGGGGGACGATTATCGACTTAGCAAAATTGGGGCGTGATACGTCACATCCGGATTAGGACGATTATCTAGCGGAAGCATTGGCGTGGTGATCTCACGTCCAACGAGGATGATCAAACTTGCGGGAGACTAGAGCGTAAAAACTGATTGATCGTCTTGACTTGTGGTTTGACACGATAAGACAAAATTGGGAATGCAAGTGAATCAGAAGTATTTCAAGGATAAGTGTCACGACCCACACCCGGATATTTGGGCACGAGTACGTGGGTACGCCCAGCCTACGTCACAGCATCGACGGTAGAATACTGTCTGGATTAATTCTACTATCTAAACATCTCACACAATATATATAAGGTACCTGTCAATCATCTCAACTCCAAACGAAGGAACAATATGGTAACTTATAAATGTAATTATACTCAATCACAATGCAAACTAAGGAAGATAAAGCACGAATAGAATAACGAAGAAAAGAATTAAGATATAATCCATAAGTCTAGAATAATATACATGCCATGAATCTCAATAACAGTCTAATACAAGTCCACCAAAATAAACTAAACCTCCTCAGGCTCTGGAACTAAGACCTCCTGGTCTATAGGAGTATCCTCTTATGGTATGCCCTTATGCGGCCCATAAAATGTAGTACACTGGTCTATGAGCCAATCATCTATAAAATATATCCAGTTAGGATTGGAGCAAAGTACATACCTCTTAAAGCAGTTTTAAATACGTAATCGAGCATATAAAATAGATAATAGAAAAGAATACAAGATAACTAAATAACAGAATGAAATGAACTAGAGTGAACATGTAATATACTAGAAAGAAGAAAATGCAATAGAATATCTGTAATAAAAAGAAATAACTGAAATATAACCAATGTGCCTTGGAATACAAGTTCATTATGTGATCGGTTTAGGTTGAACACGAATACAATAAGGTACTCGATTACAAGTGTGGTATGCAATCGACATGTACACGAATACACTGGGGCTTGATCATATAATCAACTCCTACTCCCCCATCCCTAACTAATACCAATGAATCCAATCACGACACATTACGAACACGAATATGGGCACACTGAATACGAGCAATATGTGTACACGAAGATAAGCACACTAAATACGAGCAGTGTGTGAACATGTAATACAATAAATTAATACTCGATACACACGATGAAATACATGTGAAGGAGTACCCGCTAAAAATGATAGGGTATAACATCTCCTGACAGGATCCATGTAATACCAGTCCGTGAAACCACTGTGTCAGAATCAAGTATACAGTTCTAAAATATGAGATATATACACTATTATGAAATAAAAATTAACAAAAAAATGTACTCGCCTGAGGTACTGAGCAAAGTGTGTCTCTCGACGCGCAAGCTGGTGTCATACAAACCTATATATGGTATATTGTATCAATACTAGGTTTTGGAATGAATTTTTTTTTAACTAGTTCAATTCTAGGTCATAATGCTATTTCTAAGTCAAAACAGTCAAACTAGATCAACTCTAGGTCAAACTAGCTATTTCTAGGTTGTATGAGTCCATCTCTAGGATATTAGGTCCATACACTATGTAATTAGGCCATACTAGCTATGCTAAGATACTAGGATACCAACAAAATACCGTATCATAAGATACACAAGTTATTAGATATATAAATACTAATATATATATATATATATATATATATATATATATATATATATATATATATATATATATATATAGTACTCTTAGCTAACTAATGCTAAGTGTATACCTTGGCTTTGAACCAAAAGTGGTATCATACTACCTACACACCCATCTTGATATACAAACTCAATACTCCTGCATCTGATACTTGACCCTAACATAATACTAATCTAATATGAAATAAAGTACTAACTGATAACACTGACTTAAATTTATACTAAGAGGTATGCTAAACTGATACTCAAATTGTATCACATACTTAACTAATATAGATAACAACTAACTCCAAACTGAAACTCATATGCACTACTACTACACAACTTGTGAAGCCTGATACACAAGGTAAAGTCTAAACTAAAGGTTAAGTCAAATTTAACTGACTCACAAGAGTCTAATACCCACTGCCCCTTAACCAGATATCTAATACTCACCTCACGCTAATACCTGGACCCCTTACATGATTGAATGTAACCTTTTCCAGTTACTGCTACTGCTGCACACCATATTGCTTACAATTTCTGTCTGCACTGCTGCTGCATCTCTTGCTACTGAAGTTGCTGCACTGCTTGCTATTGTTGTGCATGCTCTTGCTGCATACTGTACTTGCTGCTGCAGTTCTCTACTCTAGCTGCTGCAACATTGATGATGCTGCTCTTGCTGTGCATTTGCTGGGCAATGCATTGCAGTACAAACTGCTGCACTTGCTGTGCAAGCACTGCAATGCACTATAGTGCAACTGCTGTACTTGTTGTTGCTGCTAAATGCTGATGCAGTTGTTGCTACTGAATGCTGTTGAAGTTGCTACTAATGCTGCTGATATACTGCTACTTGCTACTGCAGTTGTTGCTACTAAATGCTGCTGCAGTTGCTGCTAATGCTGCTGATATACTGCTACTATAGTAGCTTACTGCTTGCACATTGCTGCAGTTGTTGCTACTGAATGTGCTACAATTGCTGCTACTGCTGCTGATACCATGCAACATGACCCCCTCTTCTCACTGATACACTTACACTCTACACTCACTCACTTACACACTTAGACACATACACGATATATATATATATATATATATATATATATATATATATATATATATATATATATATATATATATATATATATATCACTATGTATATACATACAATTACCATACTAGTGATGCATATGAACTCCCCATTCTCTCATGACCACCAACACCTCAAAATGAAACATAGAACACACACACACACACACACACACACACACACACACACACACACACACACACACACACACATATATATATATATATATATATATATATATATATCATATAACAATATAATTATAACATTCTAATAGCTATAATCAAGTTATATTGAATCTAAATGCAAGAAAACAAACACGTGGAGTGCACCGCATCCGTATGACACTCATTATATGATACGCTTGCAATACGGCTCTACCATACAACCAAACGTATCCTGAAGAACACGAGCAAGTCTAAAATTATAATTATGAATAACACGAAGAGCTAGCTACTCAACTACGTGCCCGTGTCAAAATGTGACATGCTTAAACCCCCGTGTCGGAAGAAAGCCACCAAATCAACCCGTGTCACCAAATTATCAGGATACGACCTACACGTATCCAATTATGGATATGATACTAGTCACACACAATCAAACACATGTCAATTTGGTCTAATTGATCTATTGACAAACACAAGATGTGCCAATCTCGGCATTCCCCCAAAATTGACACAAAGTACCTCATAACTTTCTCCAAAGGCCTCCTATGAACCTAATTCCAATTTCTATGGGTAGCCTTAGTACATGGGAGGGTTCCTAATGGTTAAATTATTGATTTAGAACCTAATTAGAGAGGAAAAACTAAATTGTATCTATTGGGAGATAGATTCCTAATGAAATTCCCAAATTGAGTGTCAAGAGCCTCCAACTTGTAGATCCTTGCTCCTCCTTGTAGATCCGTGCTTCCTCTTTGTAGATCCTTGTTCTAATAGCCTCCAATAATGATTAGGAAAGGAATTGGAAAGAAATTTGAGTAGGAATTGGTGTGGGAATAAAGAAATTTTGAAGAGAGAAAATTCTAGATCTATATTTGGAATGACAAATGAGGAGAGATAGAGTCTCTCTTCACCCCTATGGTGGCCGTCCCTTTTCCCTCCTCCAAGCTACTATGGAAAGTCTAAAATATCCCTTGGAGATTGTCATAAAGAAATAATTAAGGAGGGAAGGTTCTACTCTAATTGGTTTCACTAATTAATTCCTCCTCCTAATGAATAGGCTTACTATTGGGCTTAATTCTAACTAGAATTAAATGTTGGTCCATAGATCTAAACTAAACTAGTTAGGTCCACTAACACAAGTACAAAATATAATCTAACATTTACAATAAATAAATAACACAATAATTAATATTTACAACATGCACAATATTTAATATTATTTCTAAAATAAATATACCCATGCCCAATTACCAAACTACTCTTAGTTAAAAAAGTGAGGGTGGCAATCCTACCCACCTTAGAAAAATTTTGTCCTCGAAATAAAGGAAGAAAATAACTACCAAAAGCAATCAATACAAGCAAGAAAGAATTATACCTCACGGCTCAAATAGATAAGGATATCGCTCGAGCATCTCGGCCTCTCGCTCCCAGGTACTCTCCCCTGGCGAGTGATGCCTCCACGCGATGCACACCAAAATAATTATCTGGTTCCTCAGCACCTTCTCTCTCCGATCCAGAATCTCAACTGGTTGCTCTGGATAGCTAAGAGTAGGGCCCACCTCTATCTTCGAGTGATCCAACACATGACTAGGATCTGCCATGTACCATCTCAGCTGCGACACATGAAACACGTTGTGCACTCCCTCTAATGCAGGTGGCAAGTCTAGTCTATAGGCAACTGCACCAACTCTCTCGAGAATACTGAAAGGTCTGATGAATCGCAGAATAAGCTTCCCGCCTCCACCGAAACGAATCATGCCCCGTGTCGGAGAAATTCTCAGAAACACCAAACCACCAACCTAGCATAAAATACAACCTTAGTAATCTAAAAAAATAAACAATCACAAGCAATGCAAAACAAAATCTATACCTCAAACTCCGATGGTCTCCGGTGGCTATCGGTCCAATGCCACTGTCTGTCCTGCGCCACTCGAAGTCTATCCCTGATGAGCTTCACCTTCTCAGCTGCATCCACTACCATCTCTGGTCCCAATAAGGCTCTCTCACCAACATTATCCCATGATAATGGAGTACGACATCTCCGTCCATACAATGTCTCAAATGGTGACATCTCTATACTAGCCTGTTAGTTGTTGTTGTAAGAAAACTATACCAGGTGAAAATGATCCTCCCAAGAGCCTCCAAAATCCAAAACACAGGTGCGTAGCATGTTCTTGAGAGTCTGAATAGTCCTCTCCGACTGTTCGTCTATCTGAGGGTGATATGCGGTACATAACTTGAGCTGAGTGCCCAAGATAGCCTACAAACTCCTCCAGAAGTGGGACGTGAAGCGACTATCCTGATCCGAGATTATGCTTACAGGAAATCCATGCAATCTGATTATCTGACGCACATACATCTTCGCGAGCTTCTCCGCAGACGTACCTACTTTGAATGGCAGTAAGTAGGCTGATTTGGTCAACCTGTCTACGATGACCAAAATTACATCTTTACCTCCTGGAGAACACGGAAGTCCTGAAACAAAGTCCATCGTCACATGCTCCCATTTTCACTCTAGAATGGGTAAAGGCTAAAGTAATCCACCTGGCCTCTGTCTCTCTGTCTTTACCTGCTGGCATACCAAGCATCTGGATACGAAGCTAGCCACCTCCCGCTTCATACCATACCACCAAACACGCTCTCTCATGTCCCTATACATCTTGTTGGCACCTGGATGCATAGAGTACTGAGATCGATACGCCTACTGAAGAATCTTCTCGCGCACCGCTCCACTCGACACACACAATCTGGTACCGTGCCGTAATAATCCATCATCTGCAATGCTGAAGTCCTCTACCAATCTCATCCGGACCTGTGCGCTGAGGATCTGTCACAACCATATTTTCTCGGAAAGGGTATTTCGGTAATTTTATAATTAATTAAATATTGTGCATGTTAAATAATTATTTATTATATTATTTATTTATTGTTAGATGTTAGTTATTTGTTTTGGACTTGTGTTAGTGGACCTAACTAGTTAGTTTAGACTCATAGACCAACATGTATTAATTGTTAGATTGAGTCCAACTAGAAGTCTATTCATTAGGAGGATGATTAGTTTAATTAAACCATTAGACTAGAACCTTCTCTCCTTAATTATTTTTTCATGAGAGGCCCAAGGGGTATAATAGATATTACATAGTATCTTGAGGAAGGGACAAGGGGGGGTCGGCCTACTTAAAGAGGGGAGGGGGGGAGTTTCTCTCTCCTCTTTTCATTTAAAATCTAGATCTAGAATTATCTTCAACCAAATTCCCTCATTCCTATATCATTTCTCTACCAAATTTTATTCTAATTCCTTCCTAAATCACCATTGGAGGCTAGTGGAGTAAGGATCTAGAAAGAGGAGCAAGAATCTACAAGTTAGTGGCCAATTTTATCACATTTGGAGGTTGCATTGGGAATCCATCTTTCAATAGGTATAATTTAGTTTTTTCCCTTAATTTAGGTTCTAAATCTGAGATTTAACCATAAGAAATCAACCCATATGCATAGGCTACCCATAGGATTTAGAATTGGGTTCATATGAGGCAAATTGAGAAAATTATGGTGCTTTTTGTGTCAATTTTGGGAGAATTTCGAGATTGACACTTGTTGTGTTTATCAATTGGTCCTATAGATCAATTTGGCATGTGTTTATGTGTTTGTGGCTAGTGTCATGTCCACAATTGGGTACGTGTAGGTCGTATCCCAATACTTTGGTGATACGTGTTGATTTGGGGGTTTTTCCTCCGATACGGGACTTTGTGCATGTCACATTTTGACATGGACACGTAGATATGTGTTTGACTCTTCATATTATTCATAAATAATATATTAGACTTGATTGTTTCCTTCAGGGTAAGTTTGGTTGTGTGGTAGACTCGTGTCGCAAGCGTATCATAGATCTTGTGTGATACGGGTGCGATGCACTCCACGTGTTTGTTGTGTTACATTTTTAGATCTAATTCCTATTGTTCGTAGTCATTTATAATAAATGTATTCATATGTATGCATATATATATATATATATATTGTTATGTATATATATATTTATATGTGCTAGTGGATCATGTATGTATATATATATATATATATATATATATATATATATATATATAGTTATACTTCTAAATATATAATAGCTATTTGAATAAGTTATGTTATATATATATATATATACTTGAATGTTATATATTTATGTATACATGTATGTGATGCTATGTGTGTATATATATATATATATATATATATATATATATATATATATATATATATATATATATATATATATATATATATAGTTATACTTCTAAATATATAATAGCTATTTGAATAAGTTATGTTATATATATATATGTGTGTGTGTGTGTGTGATACTATATCTTTATCTATGTGAGTATGTTTATATCTATCTATATGAATATAATTGTGGACGTGTATAGATAAAGATATAGTATCTCTCACACACACACACATATATATATATATAACATAACTTATTCAAATAGCTATTATATATTTAGAAGTATAACTATATATATATATATATATATATATATATATATATATATATATATATATATATATATTGTAAGCCCCCTATTTTTTTAAAATTTTTAAAAACATTTTCTCGCAAATTTTCTATAATTTTTTGGAATTTAAAACTAAGGTATTTTGTGATTAAAAGATTTTTAGATAATGTTAATTAATATTAAATATTATAAAAATAATATTTTCTGGTGTAAAATGAAAAACCGGACATAGAGTAATTTTTCGAGAATTTATTGGACCCCAGAAGCATTTTTAAAAGCCCTAAAAATAAGATACACTTAAACCGAATTAAACCTGTGCCAAACACCCAACATCCCCATGAGAGCCGAAGCCAAGCCCAAGGAGCATTGACCCAGCCCCCAAATCCTAGGTCAAACCCAAGCCCAAATTTCTGCATGTATAAATACGTATTTTTCCTAGTTTTCTCGACTAAGAAAATAAAAAAAATAAAAAAATAAAACTAACAAAAATCCCTAAACCTAACCCTAACCCTAGCCGTCAGCCGCCACCCCCTTCCCTGACCTCCCTCCGGCCCGACTCCGGTGGCGCACCGCCCGTGTCCGCCCCGACCGACGGTGCAGTGCCCCGACCGCCCCGCTGTGCAGGCTCCACCCCACTCCGGCCTGACTTTCCCCGACCGGCCTGTGTAGCAACCCCCGACCGATGGCGCAGTGCCTGACCGCCCCTGTGCAGACTCCGTCCAACCCCGCACCGCATAGCTCCGGCCGTGCCCGACGGTGCAGCTCACCCGCAGCGCCGCTCGACTACCGCCCGCAGCGCCGCTCGACCCCGCTCCGACAACCCCGAGCCCGATCCCCTCTTCCTTCCCCGACCTCCTGCTCCTCCGCCCAGCCTCCGTCTTCCTCTCCCCGCTCCACCCAAGTCTGCTCAGCCGCCGCTCGACTCCGCCACGCCCCGTCGAACTCCTCCTTCCTTCTCCCCTGTCTTCCTCCTCCGCCCCGAGCAGCCTTGGTCGACGAAGCCCTCGCCGGAGCCCTAGCCACGACGACTCCCTCCAGCAGCAGCCCGGCCGTGTCGACTCCCGCCGGCGAGTCCCCCCCCGCTGTCCCCGGACACAGCGGACACAGACACATCAAGCCCTAGACCTGGACACAGTACCGGACACGGTCAGCGCAGGACACGATCCAAACACTCGGACACGAGAATTCAGATTTCACGGAGCCCTGTTCAGGTAGCATTTTCTCTCTCCTCGTAATCTCGTTTTCGATTCCGTCAGTTGTGTCGCGTAGACTGTATAACCCCCTCGATGCCCGTGCAACCCGCTCGGTGCGTCGTGTCCTATGGTGATCGCAAACCGTGATCCAAAAATAGGAAAACCAACGCCTTATTTTACCCCGGAACTGAGTGCGCTCCACCAAACGGGACGACTTGGTCGCACGCGGTCTTTACCGAAATGTGCGCGTCGTTGATACAGACGTGTGGGATTTCACAGAAGTCGATTCGGATGTGCGTGCACACCAGAATCAACGCGTATCCGCCGACAACATCCCGTATCTGCCCATTCTGGAAAATGCTGTAACTTTGTGTACATACGTCGGATCGAGACAAAACTTGCACCATCGGACTCGTAGCAATACGCTGGTCCTGTGACCCAAGTTTGGTTCGATTCCGAGAACGTTGACAAAATTGCGTATCGTGGGCCCCACAGGCTCAACTTGACGGACAATTTTGTGATCGGCTTATCGGAATCCAATTCTGGAAGTTCCGTTGGGTTCGTATCATCGTTCCTGACTTGTTGACACTGAGTTTGATGAATTTGGAGACCTTTGACCCTGATCCGCTTTTCGGTGCAAAGTGGCCCACATGTGGACCCCGCTTTGACCCAGAAATGTCGTTTTTACCCCTGTGTCCAAATTGAACTTAAGGATAGGCGTTTCTAGCTATTTGATATCTTCTAAGACTGTTGGTGATGTTTATTACAGCTTTTGGAGGAGTACCTACAGGATCTACTGATACAGGGACGACTGTTGGTATTCAAACCCCAGGCAAGTATACCTTGCCAATCCCTATAGTTTTTCTACTTATTTCTTTGACATATTGATACATTGTCGTGCAAGATACCTTGCCAACTCTTGCACCTTATTTGCATGCTTCCCTTTTCAGTTATTATTTTCTTGTCGTATATAGTTTCTTGATGCGTTTTTTATATTGATTTATTCCTGCTGCTCTAGTCTTATTTTCTTGTTTTACGTGCATGTACATTATTTGCTCTTTTCCATGGATCACTATTTGTTCCTTAGATATATGGTGATGGTATATGTTTACTCTACGCTTTCTTAAGTTGACTCGATTGGTTACTTTAGTTCCTAGATGGTCGTTATTAGGCACTAACTACACTTGAGCATTCTCGATTGTGAGTACCCATAGTGCTGCGATAGAGACTTGTTCATTTGACTACCTCATTCGTGAGCTCCCATTGGGCAGCAAAAGAGCCAAACTATAGATTGGGAGTCCCCATTGGCCTACTTTCTATAGGACCGTGATCTCCCATTGAGTTGCGGTTACCCCAATTTGATTGTAGTCATGTTTGATAGCACCACCGGCACGCCACCATCTTAAATGTAGTGATTTCTCGTGTCTTATTTGCTTCTCTTGTATTTATTTTCTTGTCTATCTTGCATGTTCATTTACTGTACTTTTGGCTCATATTCTTTTGTATCTTGTTATGTTCCTCTGAGGACCTGGTTTTGTTCTCCAGATTTAGGAGACGAGGAGTACCCGCCACTTTACGGACTGACACCAGAAGATGGTACGATAGCAGTTGATGGCCCTGTTACTTTCTAGCATGTTTCTAGTTATATTTTCTTGTCTTTATTCTCTCGTTTATCGGTAGTGGATTTGTCTCCACCCGGCTTAGTATCATTTCTTGCTGGATATTCGACAGTGTCTTTACTTATAGCATTTATTCTAGTTTGCTATTTAGTTCATATACTGTTCTTGTGGATGAGATCTAGATACCTGACATTTATATGTATTTTCGTAGATTCTTGGACTATAGTTCATATTAGACAGCTTATACGTATTCGAATCGGACATGAGTCTTCTTGAATGCGTAGCTGGCCATTGCCACGTGTCTAGTCCCTCGATATTTTGGGACTGGGGCGTGATATATATATATATATATATATATATATATATATATATATATATATATATATATATATATATATATATATATATATATATATATATATATTGGTGTATATGGAAGTAGTGTGTTTGTGTGTGTTGTTGTGTTGGGAGAGAGGGGGCTCCCTAACAGCAACCCGAGCAGCAGCACACTGCGGAGCAGTGAGGCACAACTAGGAAGAGCATAGCAACAACAATAAAATAAAGCTCAGCAGCAGCAGCAGTAAAACGAAGCTCAGCAGCAGCAGCAGTAAAATGAAGCTCAGCAGCAGCAGCAGCAGCAAAATGAAGGGCAACAGCAACATCAAAACGAAGAGCAGAGCAGCAGCAAAACAAGGATCATCAGCTAAGGGGGGGCACTGTGTATCAATAGCTTCACATTATATTAGTCCCTGTGCCGAGCACAGTATCTTGGGTTTTCAGTTTCAGTTTAGTTTCACTTGGGATCGGGTATATTGATTAGTTAGTTTAATGGTAAGGTATTGAGTAGTTAAGGTAATTGATATGTTATGGTTAGTAGTTAGTTAAATATATGTAGTGATATTTATGTAGTAGTTAGATATATTATAGTAGTTAGTTATTGTGTTAGCATGGTATTTTGGGTATAATTTAGCTATATGTTTATTGTATTAGTTAGTGTGGTATTGTATTGATTAGATGGTTAGTCTTAAGCATTATATTATAGTTAGTTTCCTATGTATATATATATATATATATATATATATATATATATATATATATATATATATATATATATATATATATATATATAGTGTTAGTTATAGTTAGTATTAGTTTGGTTTATATATATGTATTAGTTATATGTTAGAGTTTTGGGTTACCTCGGGATACCAAGGTATTACCAAGGTATTGGGCCGATACCCAAGGTATCGAGTTTGGGAATCGAGATAGGTGTGATACACATTGGTGCAAGGCCAAGGTATCATGTTTTATTTGTATTGATATAGTATTATAATATTTGGCTTGTATATATATATCTAAAACACTATTTTCATATAAATGAACTTGCGTATCTTAGGATACGACCTTTTGAATGCCTTTAGTATCTTAGATTAGCTATATAGTTTAGTTTTATAGTGTATCAACTTAGTGACTTAGTGTTAGACTCATGCAACTTAGAAATAGGTAGTTTGACCTAGTTTGACTGTTTTGACTTATAAATGGCTCTTTGACCTAGATGTTAACTAGTTTAACTTATTTTCATTCCGGAACCTTGTATTGATGTTATATTCCATATCTAGGTCTTTGAGGCACCATATTAGACATCTGTGAGACTATTCACCGGACTTCAGGCGAGTACATTCTCTGATAGTTTCTCATTTATGATATCCTCTATGTTCATTGTATCTAGTGTAGATATCCATATTTTCTTTACACGATGGTTACACGGATTGGTATATCCGGATCTCGTCATGAGATATTATTCCTTGGTATATGGTGTATCTTGTGCAAGCCTTGTTTCATTGTTTATCTTGTACATGTACAGATACTAATTCTCGGGGAGAGTCGCTATCTTCCTGGAGAATCCCGTACCATAGCGTACCATGGTTGGATTCCGTATACCAGTCGGGGGTGGAGAGTATTTTAGTGTAGATATATGATCATACCCTCCTTGTGCATGTCTTATTCCTTGTGAGTGTTGATCATACACCGCACGTATAATTAACCAGGCTTTTTATTCTTATACAAGTTCCTAAGCCGATTACATGTTAAAGCTAGTACTCACACACTTAGTCATTAGTATTCTTGTTCATTGTCATATTGTTCATTCTCGTATCAATTTCCAGTATTTTTTATATTGTATATCTCTTGTATCTATTGTTGCATCTTTTATATTCATATCTATTTATTGTTACATAGTTTATATCATTGATTAGAACTGCTGTTAGATATGTACTCTGCTCCTTTCCTGACTGGATATATTTTTCTCAGATAACACTGAGGAGTGGTACCCTACACATTACAGGTCTCAGGATGTTTTGGGCTTAGAGTCAGAGACCCTAGCTCAGGAGGGACTCATCCCGACTGAGACAGATGACCCGAGACTTGTAGCTTCTTAGATTTCTTTTGTACTGGATTTATCTCCAGCTTATTGTTTAGTTTTCTTTAAACTCATTGATGTTATTATTTGACTCATGAGTTGTATGTGACTATTCTATTCTTTATCATATTCGTGCTTATTTCCATCTTAGATCTATGATTGAGTATATTGATATTGTTGGTGGCTCATTATATTGTTAGATAGATTATCCAAACAACGTTCTACCACCGATTATGCGGTGTAGGATGGGCGTTGTTCCCAACTTATACCCTTACACCGGGTGCGAGACGTGACATATTTTTAGTGGTGGCCCATGCAGGTCTTCGAGGTCGGAATTAGTGTGATTCATGGTGGTACTCTGAATTAAGTGTTATTACGAGCCTGTTTCAGGATATAGGATATAGGCTATAGGCTGAGAATACTCAATCACATCTAGAATTTTTTTTTTGATTCATTCAACTATTCTTTCTTGATATTGATACTTGATCTGTTAACTGTCCTTTCTTTGAGTGTCTTACATCATGTGGCATATTGATTCTTTCTTTCTCTTTGTCTTAGGATGCCGCCTAAGACTAGATTACAGCAGGGGAGAACAGCTTCTGAGAGGTCTGTGACGTCCCGAGGGCCTGCACCAGTCACTTCTCCGGTGATTGGAGTGTCAGCTGCTTTCGGAGGTCCACCACCTACTCAGAGGACTGTGACAGCTGTATCTGAGGGACTTCCACTTCCATATTCTGTGCCAGCAGATGCGACACATATGTTTATACTATTTTGTGAGATGTTAGAGGCGTAGAGGGCTCAGTCAGAGGCAAATCAGAGGTAGACCGACGTCTTACGGTAGGGCATCGAGAGTGCTCATCAGCTTGCTCGTGCCGTAGTAGAGAGAGGAGATCCGGTCCAGTAGCAGGTTGCTCCTCAGGTTGCTCAGCTTTGGCCAGACAACATTCAGGACTTCAAGAAGCTGGAGCCTAGGGTCTTTAAGGGGACGGAGGGCATCGTCTATGCTGATGATTGGCTTGAGGACATTGAGCATCTTATGAGGGTATCCCGTCTTTCTGAGGATCTGAAGGTTAAGGCGGTAGGCTTCAACTGTTCGACGTAGCCCGCACATAGTTCAAGAATGAGCCGATTCTTGTTGACGCAGGACAGTCTTGGGAGGTATTCAAGGACCTCTTCAAGAAGAAGTTCTTTGCTCGGGCAGACAGGTTGGACTTGGGGAGGCAGTTTGAGAGCCTCATTCAGGGGAGCATGTCTGTGGAGGAATACGCAGCAGAGTTTAGCAGGCTGTGCCGATTTACAGAGTATTTGGTGAGAGAGCCGAAGGTTCGGGCTATTCGTTTCTGTGAGGGTCTAAACTGGGAAGTGAAGATCCTTATTCCATATTTTTATGAGACATACTCAAAGCTACTTGCGGAGGCATGCAAGGTTGAGCAGAAGTTGGGTTTAAAGCCCAAGAAAGACCGTGATTCTTTTCTGGGGGCCAATAGTAGTGCAGTATCTACCAAGCGTCCTTATTTCCAGTCCAGGCCTTTCCAGCAGTTGCAACAACACCAGACTCCAGCTAGGGCACCGTTTCACCAGGCACCATAATAGCGAGACAGTTACAACAAGCTTCCTGCCACTTATGCAAGAAGCCCGACCATATCTGGAAAGTATGCGGGAAGAGGTTGGGAGTTTATTTGTATTGTGGTACTGAGGGGCATCAGCTGAGGGAGTGTCCTTCCAATCCTCGTCGTGCAGTTCAGGGAGCAGCTTCAGCTCTAAGGACACAAACGAGACCACCTGCAGTACAACCGAGGAGACCGCTTCTGACCCAGCAGCAGCGTTATGTCCAGCATCAACATCAGTGAGGTGCACTTCAGGGACGAGCGTTCGCTATGACAGTCGAGGAGGACGAGCCCACCGGAGATGTCATCGTAGGTTCTATTCTTGTTGATTCTATTCCAGCTTTAGCTTTGTTTGATAGTAGTACTTCCCATAGTTTTGTATCTGTTTCTTTTGCTCTGAAGTATGGTTTGGTAGCTGAGTCTTTGCTTAGGACTTGCAAGATCATGACCATGGGAGGCATTATCCTGGTTAATGATATTTGCAAGGATTGGAGAGTTACTCTGGGAGGCCGGGAGTTGAGTGCGTGTCTACTTGTAATGCCACTTTCGAGTTACGACATTGTACTCGGGATAGATTGGTTGAGTAGGCACCATACTAGTATAGATTGTAGAGGAGGTAGAGTTTTTTTGGTCCGCCAGGAGAGCCAGAGTTCGAGTTTGCTAGAGGAGCTACAGAGCAGGGAGAATGCATTATTTGTGGAGCTATGGTAGAAGATAAGGAGTTGCCGCATCCATTGATAGCAGAATTCTTAGATGTGTTTCCTGAGGAATTGCCAGGATTACCACCCGATCGAGATGTTGAATTCTCTATAGACTTGGTTCCAAGTGCAGAACCAATTTCACAACATGTCTATAGAGTAAATAACAGCGAGCTGGTCGAGCTAAAGAAGCAGGTGGACGGATTGCAAGATAAGGGGTTTATCAGATCGAGTTCTTCACCGTGGGGAGCCCCAGTATTGTTTGTACCAAAGAAGGATGGGTCAGTGTGCATGTGCATTGATTACAGGGCATTGAATAATCTTACTATCAAGAATAAGTACCCTTTGCCACAGATTGATGACTTATTTGATCAGTTGAGTGGTGCCAAGGTGTTTTCTAAGATAGATTTGAGATCAGGCTACCACCAGATAAAAGTGAAGCCGGAGGACATACCGAAGACTGCTTTTAGAACTCGGTATGTTCAATACGAGTTTATGGTGATGCCATTTAGGTTGACTAATGCACCGGTGGTATTTATGAACTTAATAAACAAGGTGTTCCATTAGTACCTTGACAAGTTCATGGTGGTGTTCATCGATGACATACTCATATACTTGAAGACACCGAAGGAGCACGAGGAGCATTTGCGGATTATGGTGGATATGCTGAGAAAGGAGAAGCTGTATGGGAAGCTGTCCAAGTGTGAATTCTTCCTGGACAAGGTGGAGTTCTTGGGGAAGTTGTGACTGGTGATAGTATTTCAGTGGATCCGAAGAAGATCACAGTAGTGGAGTCTTGGAAGACCCCAAGTTCGGTAGCAGAGATCAGTAGTTTCTTGGTATTGGCAGGCTACTACAAAAAGTTTGTACAAGATTTTTCAAGAATTACTGAGCCGATGACCAGACTCACCAGGAAGGATGTATAGTTTGTTTGGATGAAGGATTGCCAGGTTGCTTTTGAGGAATTGAAGAAGAGGTTGACGTCTGCTCCTATTTTGACGTTGCCATCAGGGTCTGGAGGTTTCACTATTTATAGTGATGCATCGGAGAAATATTTGGGTTGTGTTCTTCAGCAGAATGGGAAAGTGATTGCCTATGCATCCAAGCAATTGCATCCTCATGAGAAGAACTATCCTACCCATGATTTGGAGTTGGCAGCAGCCATCTTCGTCCTGAAGTTATAGAAACACTATTTGTACGGAGAGCGTGTGGAGATCTTCACAGACCACAAGAGATTGAAGTATGTTTTCACGCAGAAGGAGTTGAATATGAGGCAACGTCGGTGGCTGGAACTGATGAAGGATTTTGATATATCTTTGCAGTATCATCCTGGGAAAGCTAATGTAGTTGCCGATGCCTTGAGTAGGTATCCGGTAGTTATGTTCTTGATGCAGGATCAATATTTGTTGGAGGACTTGGAGGGCTTGGGCATTGAGGTGATAGTTCCTGATTGTGCTATATAGATGTGGGGATTGCAGATACACTCAGAATTGATGGACAAGATCAAGGCTGCACAGTATGAGGATGTATCTCTGAGGAGCATCAGAGCTCAGGTGAGAGCAGGATTGGAGGATGATTTTACCATTACTGAGGATAGTTCTTTGCGGCATGGAGTTTGATTGTGTGTGCCTAGTGGGGAGCTGTATGAGGAGGTGTTACAGGAAGCACGTCGCTCTCAGTATTCCATACATCCAGGTGCCAACAAGATGTATCAGGATATACGAGTGTGTGTGTGGTGGTATGACATAAAAAGGGAAGTTGCACAGTTTGTATCCAAATGCTTAGTGTGCCAGCAGGTGCAAGCCGAGAGGCAGAGGCCAGGAGGTTTACTTCAGCCATTACCTATTCCAGAGTGGAAGTGGGAGCACATTACTATAGATTTTGTGTCAAGACTTCCACGATCTCCAAGAGGGAAAGACGCGATTTGGGTCATCGTTGACAGGTTGACCAAGTCGGCCCACTTTTTGTCTTTCAAGGTGGGTTGTCTATGGAGAAGATGGCAGAGATGTATGTGAGGTAGATCGTCAGGATACATAGAGTTTTTGTCAGCATAGTCTCGGATCGGGATAGTCGTTTCACTTCTCATTTCTAGATGAGTTTGTAGACGAGTTTGGGCACTTAGCTCAAGTTCAGTACTGCATATCATCCCCAGACAGATGGGAAGTCAGAGAGGACTATTCAGACTCTCGAGGATATATTATGCACTAGATTTCGGGGGTTCTTGGGAGGATCATCTCCATTTGGTAGAGTTTGTTTACAACAACAACTACCTGGCTAGTATAGAGATGTCACCATTTGAAGCTCTGTACGGTCGGAGATGTTGTACTCCCTTGTCATTGGACGATATTGGAGAGAGGGTTTTTCTTGGGCCAGAGATGGTTGTAGATGTAGCGGAGAAGATTTAGCTGATCAGAGACAGACTTCGGGTGGCGCAGGACAGACAACGACATCGGACCGATAGCCACCGAAGACCTTTGGAGTTTGAGGTATAACTTTAGATTTTTGTGTTGTGCTTGTTATTGGTTGTTTTTTATAGTTTAAGTTCTTAAGGTGGTATTTTGTTCTAGGTGGGTAGTTTGGTGTTTCTGAGGATTTCTCCCACACGAGGCATGATTCGTTCCGGTGGAGGCGGGAAGCTTAGTCCGCGATTCATCGGACCTTTTACTATTCTAGAGAGAGTCGGTGCAGTTGCTTATAGATTAGACTAGCCACCTGCATTGGAGGGAGTGTACAACGTATTTTATGTGTCGTAGTTAAGACAGTACATGGCAGATCCTAGTCACGTATTGGATCACTCGGAGATAGAGGTAGATCATACTCTCAGCTATCCAAAGCAGCCAGTTGAGATTCTGGATCAGAGAGAGAAGGTGCTGAGGAACCAGACTATTCCTTTGGTACGTGTTGCATGGAAGCATCACTCTTCGGAGGAGTCCACCTGGGAGAGAGAGGATGAAATGTGAGAGCGTTATCCATATTTGTTTGTGCGTTGAGATATGTTCTTTCTAGTTATGTTCTGTTATTTTTTGGGGGTAGTTTTCATCTTTGAATTTCGAGGACGAAATTATTTTAAGGAGGGTAGACTTGTCACTACCATATTTTCTAAGAAAGGGTATCTTAGTAATTTTATAATTAATTAAATATTATGCATGTTAAATAATTATTTATTATATTATTTAATTATTGTTAGATGTTAGTTATTTGTTTTGGACTTGTGTTAGTGGACCTAACTAGTTAATTTAGACTCATAGACCAATATGTATTAATTGTTACATTGAGCCCAACTAGAAGCCCATTCATTAGGAGAATGATTAGTTTAATTAAACCATTAGACTAGAACCTTCCCTCCTTAATTAGTTCTTCATGAGAGGCCCCAAGGGGTATAATTGATATTATACAGTAGCTTGAGGAAGGAGCAAGGGGGCCGACCCACTTAAAGAGGGGGGGGGAGTTTCTCTCTCCTCTTTTCATTTGAAATCTAGATCTAGAATTTTTCTCAACCAAATTCCCTCATTCCTATATCATTTCCCTACCAAATTTTATTTCAATTCCTTCTTAAATCATCATTGGAGGCTAGTGGATCAAGGATCTAGAAAGAGGAGCAATAATCTACAAGTTAGAGGCCAATTTTGTCATATTTGGAGGTTGCATTGGGAATCCATCTCCCAATAGGTACAATTCAGTTTTTCCCTTAATTTAGGTTCTAAATCTGAGATTTAACCATGAGAAATCAACTCATATGTATAGGCTACCCATAGGATTTAGAATTGAGTTCATAGGAGGCCAATTGAGAAAATTATGGTACTTTTTGTGTCAATATTGGGGAAATTCCGAGATTGACACTTGTTGTGTTTGTCAATTGGTCCTATAGATCAATTTGGCATGTGTTTATGTGTTGTGACTGGTGTCGTGTCCACAATTGGGTACGTGTAGGTCGTATCCCAATAATTTGGTGATACGTGTTAATTTGGGGGTTTTTTCTCCGACACGGGACTTTGTGCATGTCATATTTTGACACGAACAAGTAGATATGTGTTTGAATCTTCATATTGTTCATAAATAATATATTAGATTTGCTCGTCTCTTTCGGGGTACGTTTGGTTGTGTGGTGGACTCGTGTCGCAAGCGTATCATAAATCTAGTGTGATATGGGTGCGATGCACTCCACGTGTTTGATGTGTTGCATTTCTAGATCTAATTCCTATTGATCGTAGTCATTTGTAATAAATGTATTCATATGTATATGTATATGTATATATATATATATATATATATATATATATATATATATATATTGTTATGTATATATATTTATATGTGCTAGTGGATCATGTATATATATATATATATATATATATATATATATATATATATATATATATATATATATATATATATATATATATATATATATATATATATATATATATATATATATATATATACACTTGTATGTTACATATATATACTAGAATGTTATATATATATGTATACGTGTATGTGATGCTATGTATATATATATGTGAGATACTATATCTATATCTATGTGTGTATGTTTATATCTATCTATATGAATATAATTGTGGATGTATATATATATATATATATATATATATATATATATATATATATTGGTGTATATGGAAGTAGTACATTTGTGTGTGTGTTGTTGTGTTGGGAGAGAGGGGGCTCAGTACAGAAACCCGAGCAGCAGCACACTGCTGAGTAGTAAGGCACAGCTAGGAAGAGCAGAGCAGCAGCAGTAAAACGAAACTCAGCAGCAGCAGGAAAACGAAGCTCAGCAGCAGCAGCAACAAAATGAAGCTCAGCAGCAGCAGCAGTAAAATGAAGCTCAGCAGCAACAGCAGCAAAACGAAGGGCAGCAGCAACAGCAAAACGAAGAGCAGAGCAGCAGCAGCAAAACAAGGATCATCAGCTAAGGGGGGGCACTGTGTATCAATAGCTTCACATTGTATTAGTCCCTGTGTCGAGCATAGTATCTTGGTTTTCAGTTTCAGTTGAGTTTCACTTGGGATCCGGTATATTGATTAGTTAGTTTAATGGTAAGATGTTGAGTAGTTAAGGTAATTGATATGTTATGGTTAGTAGTTAGTTAAATATATGTAGTAATATTTATGTAGTAGTTAGAAATATTATAGTAGTTAGTTATTGTGTTAGCTTGGTATTTTGGGTATAGTTTAGCTATATGTTTACTGTATTAGTTAGTGTGGTATTGTATTGATTATATGGTTAGTCTTGAGCATTATATTATAGTTAGTTTCCTATGTATTAATATATATATATATATATATATATATATATATATATATATATATATATATATATATATATATATATATATATATATATATATATATATATATATATAGTGTTAGTTATAGTTAGTATTAGTTTGGTTTATATATATGTATTAGTTATATGTTAGAGTTTTGGGTTACCTAGGGATACCAAGGTATTGGGCCGATACCCAAGGTATCGAGTTTGGGTATCGAGATAGGTGTGATACGCATTGGTGCAAGGCCAAGGTATCATGTTTCATTTGTATTGATATAGTATTATAATATTTGGCTTGTATATATATATATCTAAAATACTATTTTCATATAAATGAACTTGCGTATCTTAGGATACGGCCTTTTGAATGCCTTTTAGTATCTTAGATTAGCTGTATAGTTTAGTTACATAGTGTATCGACTTAGTGACTTAGTGTTAGACTCATGCAACTTAGAAATAGGTAGTTTCACTGTTTTGACTTAGAAATGGCTCTTTGACCTAGATGTTGACTAGTTTAACTTATTTTCATTCCGAAAACTTATATTGATGTTGTATTCCATATCTAGGTCTTCGAGGCACCGTATCAGACATCTGTGAGACTATTCACTAGACTTCAGGCGAGTACATTCTCTGATAGTTTCTCATTTATGATATCCTCTATGTTCATTATATATAGTGTAGATATCCATGTTTTTTTGACATGATGGTTACACGGATTGGTATATCCGGATTTTGTCATGAGATGTTATTCCTTGGTATATTGTGTATCTTGTGCAAGCCTTGTTTCATTGTTTATCTTGTACATGTACATACACTGATTCTCGGGGAGAGTTGCTATCTTCCTGGAGAATCCCGTGCCATAGCGTACCATGGTTGGATCCCCTATACCAGTCGGGGGTGGGGAGTATTTTAGTGTAGATATATGATCATACCCTCCTTGTGCATGTCTTATTCCTTATGAGTGTTGATCATACATCGCACGTATGATTAACCAGGCCTTTTACTCTTGTGCAAGTTTCCAAGCCGATTATATGTTAAAGCTAGTACTCACACACTTAGTCATTAGTATTCTTGTTCGTTGTCATATTATTCATTCTCGTATTTATTTTCAGTATTTCTTATATTGTATATCTCTTGTATCTATTGTTGCATTTTGTATATTCATATCTATTTACTGTTACATAGTTTATATCATTGATTAGAACTGCTGTTAGAGATGTACTCTGCTCCTTTTCTGACTTGATATATTTTTCCCAGATGACACTGAGGAGTGGTACCCTACACAATATGGGCCTCAGGATGTTGTGGGCTTAGAGTCAGAGACCCTGGCTCAGGAGGGACTCATCCCGACTGAGACAGATGACCCGGGACTTGTAGCTTCTTATATTTCTTTTGTACTAGATTTGTCTCCATCTTATTGTTTGGTTTTCTTCAGACTCATTGATGTTATTATTTGACTCATGAGTTGTATGTGACTATTCTATTCTTTATCATATTCGTTTCCATTTCTATCTTAGATCTGTGATTGAGTATATTGATATTGTTGGTGGCTCATTATATTGTTAGATAGATTATCCAAACAACGTTCTACCGCCTATTCTGCGGCATAGGCTGGGCGTTGTTCCTGACTTGTACCCTTACACCTGGTACGGGTCATAATAGGATCCTCAGAGACTCATCCTCGATCTGTGTGGCTCTGATCCGGTCCATCAACCCTGACTGTACCTGAAGTCCCCACATCTGTGCTGCAACTCCAGGAACTAATACATCAATGCCCAAGCTATCAAGATCGGCCAACAAATATCTATCCCTTGCCAAATACATTGCCACTGGAAACCTGCTCAAGGCATCCGCGACTACGTTGGCCTTTCCTGGATGGTACTGCAAAGAAATGTCGAAGTCCTTCATCAACTCCAACCATCCCCGCTGCCTCATGTTGAGCTCTTTTTGTGTTAACACATACTTAAAGCTCTTATGATCTGTAAAGATCTCTACCCGCTCTCCATATAAGTAGTGCTTCCACAGTTTAAGAGCAAAAATAACTACTGCCAACTCTAAGTCATGGGTAGGGTAATTCTTCTCGTGCGGGCATAATTGCCTGGAAGCATATGTAATCACCTTCCCGTTCTGCTGTAACACACAACCCAAATCCCTATTCGATGCATCATTATATATAGAAAATCCTCCTGTCCCTGATGGCAATGTCAATATTGGAGCTGTAGTCAACCTATTCTTTAGCTCCTCAAAAGAAAACTGACAATCCTTGGTCCAAATAAACTCCACATCCTTCCTGGTTAGTCTAGTCATCGGCTCCTCGATCCTGAAAAATCCTAAACAAATCTCCGATAATAGCCCTCCAATCCAAGAAAACTCCTGATCTCCGCCATTGAACTCGGGCTAGACCATGACTCAACTGCTAAAATCTTATTCGTGTCTACTGAGATCCCATCTCCTATAATCATATGCCCAAGGAATTCAACCTTATCAAGGAAGAACTCACACTTCGAAATCTTGCCATATAGCTTCTCTTTTCCGAGGGTCTCCAGAATTATCCTCAGGTGCTTCTCATGCTCCTCCAGTGTCTTCGAATAAATCAGTATATCATCAATGAATACTACCACAAACTGATCCAAGTACTGATAAAATACCTTATTCATCAGGTTCATGAATATCACCGGGGCATTGGTCAACCCAAACGACATCACCAAGAACTCAAACTGCCCATACCGAGTCCTGAAAGCTGTCTTTGGAATGTCTTCCTTCTTCACTTTCACCTGGTGGTACATCGACCTCAGGTCTATCTTCGAGAATACCTTTACTCCGCTCAACAGATCAAACAAATCGTCAATCCACTGCAACGGGTATTTGTTCTTGATAGTGAGGTTGTTGAGTGCCCTGTAGTCGATACACATGCGTACCGACCCATCCTTCTTCGATACAAAAAGTATTGAAGCACTCCACAGTGATGAACTGGAGCGGATGAAGCCCTTGTCCTGCAACTCATCCACCTACTTCTTCAACTCTGCCAGTTCGCTGATGTTCACTCTATAGACGTGCTGTGATATTGGCTCTGCGCCTGGCACCAAGTCTATAGAGAACTCCACATCTCTTTCTTGTGGCAACCCCGACAATTCCTCCAGAAAGATGTCTATATACTCTGTAATCAATAGATGTGTCGGCTTATACTCTTCTACCAAAGCTCCAAATAAGTCTTATTCGCTCAGCTCTACTTCTCCTTTGACAAACTCAAACTCTGGCTTTCTTGGCATCTGGAACAAAACTCTATCTCCTCGACAATCGATACTAGCATGGTGCCTACTAAACCAATCCATCTCGAGTACCATATCGTAGCTCGAAAGTGGCATTACGAGTAGACATACACTCAACTCTTGACTTCCGAAAGAAACTCTTCAGTCATTACAAACATCACTGACCAGGATAATGCCATCCTCGGTCATGATCTTGTAAGTCCTCACCAACAGTTCAGACTCAAGATGATGTTTAGAGCAAAAGATACAGATACAAAACTATGCGAAGCACCAGAATCAAATAAAGCATGTGCTGAAAAAGATTCAAGATAGACTGAACTTGAGATAACATAACCGTCTGGCTCCTCCTCCTCGACGGTCAAGACAAAATATTGCCCCTGTCGTTGTACACCTCTTTATTGCTGCTGGTGTCACGCCCCAGTCCCAAAAATACGTAGGACTAGGAACACGTAAGCATGCCAGTCGTATGGATATGGCAACTCCAATATATGGAAACCAAAATCCATACGTACGCTGTAATATGAATATTAATCCACATGTGGTATAAATCTATCACAAGTCAAAGGGTATAATCTAAATCTCATCCACAGAAAATCAAATATAAATAAATAACCAGTATCTATGAAACTAGATCTCAATATAAGTATCTAAGGATGATAGTTAGATGGAAACAAATCCACTACCAACTCGAATATAAGGACAAATACAATATAAGTACACCACAACAAACACAATATAAGAATACCAGCTATCAATCACGGCTCGAAGAGAAGACATCCACGAAGAATATAACCATCCAAATCTGCGCTCCTGCAAATACTCAAGAACAGATACACCTGGCAGGGGACCAGGTCCTCAGAGGGACATAACAAGATACATAAAGCACATGCCAATAAAGTACTGAAATAAATATCCAATGGGTCACCTAACCGTCTAAGTGAATGCAGTTAAGAACAACTTTCCCCACAAGTGAGCTATCTGGCTGAAAACTGGGATTGACATGACTCTCTCGGAGAACCAGGGGTCTCAAAGGTACGTCATCTTTTGAACGGCGGAGGCCCGCCAAGTAGTATAGGGGTCATCACCGCCCGTATCTCCAGCGGAGCTTCCGGGTTACAGAAGGAAAAGTGTAAAGGAGCTCAAATGCGGTCCTTGTTATTCTCCCCACCCCATGCTCTAAGAATATCACATCCATGACACAATTTGGTTCATAGCCTATTCTTAGTACCCTATCCCAATCCTGCAACCAAACAAGGACAAGGATGGGACCACCGTACTACAATAGGCTATGTCCCTAGACCTCTAATAACTGCTAAGTCTACTAGCATGCAAAGTTTCTAACAACAGTTATTCCTAACGCACGGCCCACACGTACAGAAGGCCAAACCCTGCACGCCAGTCCGTGATCTATATGAGACTCACAACTCGTGTAACAACTGTGTCACTACCAATGGACCTAATGATACTACATGATAAGGGGTAGTCTCGTGAACAAGGTCAATGCAATACATAAATAAAAACATATCGCGACGACACCGTCGCGCACATTTTATATAACAGTTAAAATATATGAACTAAAGACAGAAAATAAAGATGCATGCAATATATAGAATATAAAGAACAGTACAATGGCAAGGTATACTTGCCTGGCAAGAAGCTGTAAAATGTAACGTCCAGCTGTCCAACACACATGACCAAAAGCTATGGCCTCAGAACAAATGTCTCCGGATGCTGAAATAGATATCACCAATATTCTCAGAATAACCAAAATAGCTAGAAATCACTTCCCTTTCGTCTAATTTGGACACAGGGGCAAAACCGTAATTTTGGGTCAAAGTGGGGTCCACATGTGGCCCACTTTGCACCGAAAAGCGTGTCAGAACCAATGGTCTCCAAATTCGTCCAACTTAGTGTCAAAAAGTCCAGAACGATGATACGAACCCAACGGAACTTCCAGAATTGGATTCCGATGAGCGGATCACAAAATCGCCCGTCAAGTGGAGCCGTGGGCCCACGATACGCGATTTTGGTCAACATTCTCAGAATCGAACCAAACTTGGGTCAAAGGACCAGCGTATTGCTACGAGTCTGATGGCATAATTTCTGTTTCGATCCGACGTGTGTACACAAAGTTATGATGTGTTCCAGAACAGGCGGATGCGGGACGTTGTCGGTGGATACGCGTTGATTCCGGTGTGCACGCACATCCAAATCAATTTATGCGACATCCCGCACGTCCGTATCGACAGCGTGCACCTTAAGGTGAAGACCGCGCACGACCAAGTCGTCCCGTTTGGCGGGGCGTACTCAGTTCCGATAAAAAATGGGGTATTATTTTCCTATTTTTGGATCGCGGTTCGCGATCGCCACAGGACGCGACGCACCGAGCGGGTTGTACGGGCATCGAGGGGGTTACACAGCCTACGCGTCACAACTGACAGAACGAAAAATAGAGCAACGAGGAGAGAGAACGGGTTACCTGAACAGGGCTCCGTGGAACGGGGTTCTTCGTGTCCGTGGGTCGTCTTGACACTGCGACACAGTGTCCGGGGTACTGTGGTGCTGTGTCCGATATAGGGTTAGGGTTAGGGTTCAGGAGACTTCGCTGGAGGAGGGCTGCCCGGGGCGGAGGATCGTCGAGGTTGTGGTGGTGGTGGGCGGCCGGGGATGAGGGGCTGCTGCGGGGTTCGTCGTCGAGGTCGGGGCTGGATCTGGAGGGGAATGGGAGGCGGTGGCTAGGTCGAGCGGCTCGGCCGGGGACGAAGGGGCTGCGGGGTGGCGAAGCTAGGGTAGAGGAGGAGGCGGTGAGGATAGGGCAGCGGGTCGGTTCGTCGAGAAGAGGAGGAGGGGGTTGTTCTGCGGGCTAGGGCTAGGGGTCGTCGAGGAAGACGGTGGAGCGGGGAGAGGGAAGATAGGGTCAGGTAGAGGAGTTCGTCGGTGGGAGGAGGAAGTTCTGGGGATGTCGGGGACGGGGCTTAGGGTTCCGGCGAGGGCGATGCGAGGCACGAGGTGGCTAGGGTAGTGGATTAGGGTTCAGGCGCTAGCGTCGAGGGGTTAAATAGGGGCGTCGGAACAGTGAATCCGATAAGGATTCTGACTTGGGTTTAACGGGTTTGGGTCGGGTCAGCGGGTAGCGGGTTAGACCCGGATTCGTTAAGTTTAGGTGCGGGTTCGGGTAGTCGGGTTTCGGGTCGGGTTTAGATCCGACCCGACCCGCTAAGGTTGGGTTCGGTTTAGTTGAACCGGGTCTGAGTTGGTTTGGTTTAGTTGAACCGGGTTTATTTCTAGGATTTAATTTGGTTTAAATATACATTAGTTTTTAGGGCTTTAAAAATGCTTCTAGGGTCCAATAAATTCTTGAAAAATTACCCTATGTCTAGTTTTTCATTTTACACCAGAAAATACTATTTTTATAATATTTTAATATTAATTAACATTATTTAAAAATTATTTAATCACAAAATACCTTAGTTTTAATTCCAAAAAATTACAGAAAATTGTGTAAAAATTATTTTTTAAAAAATCCTTGAAAAATTAGGGGGTTTACAGTTGGTGCTGAGATAACTGCTACTGTTGTGGTGGTAGAGGAGGTCCTCTCTGCTAACCTGCTGGTGGTCTCACGGGTGCTCTCTGTGCCTGAGCTCCGCCCTGAGCTGGACGAGCTAGAATTTAAGACAATCCCTCAACTAATGGTCTTCTGATCCGCAGATTAAGCACTAGCCCAATCTCATCTTACATGCATCCCATTTATGTCCTTGCTTCTTACAGAATATGCAAGGAATAACTGCCCTCTAGATATGGTGCATCTGCTGTACTGACGCTCTAGCTGGTCCATGATATTGCTGCCTCGGCTGTTGGAAGTGCCTTTGGTGCTGCTGCTAAAAATGAGACAGCTTCATTGGACCCGTGTTGGTACTGGATCCTCCTATGTCTCTCGGCCTCTTAGAGCCAAGCTCTAGATCATCCTCTGCCCTCTGTGCCACGCCCCAGTCCCAAAATACGTAGGACTAAAAATACGTAAGCATGCCAGCCGTATGTATATGACAATTCCAATATATGGATACCATATTACACACATACGCTGTAATATGAATGTTAACTCACATGTGGTATATATTTTGTCATAAGTCACAGAAATACTAATCTCATCCACACAACAATTCACAATAAAGAAATAACTAAACTAGAATAATGAGTCAGAATAATCCAAAAATGATAGTCAGGTGGAGACAAATCCACTACCAATGACTATATCAAAACTAAAAATGAGAGAGGAGGGTAAATCTCTAATATAAAATAAGATGATGATATAAAAGTATCAGCTAAGAGATCCATCGATAGAGATAATCAAAGACTCTTAGAAGGTAAGACCTCCTCGGCAGAAAATAATGCGTCAAGTCTTGGCCCGTACTCCTGCGGATACTCCTGGTCGTCTATACCTGGCAAGGGACCAGGTCCTCAGAGGGACATAACAAGATACATAAAAGCATGCCAATTGAATATAGTAAACATGCATAATAGACAGAAAATATATAAGTACGTTGTACTAGAAAATCTATATGAATGCATAATAAGGACAACTTTTTGACGTATAGACATGGGTAGGCTACTCTATCCAATCTCACAACTCACACACACGTCTAGAACATTAGAAGCCGTCATATCTCGAGGGTAGCGACCAATGTGACACCAAAAATTGACATACCTCGAGGGTAGCGACCAATGCGACACAACTACCGTAGTGCGTGCTAGTTACTACGGTTTACCAGAGTGGTTATAGCCCATACGCCTACTGATTGTCCTCCCCTCCCATGATACTAGGGGTCAAGTGTGTGTCAACATATATAATATATAATTATGACTGAAAGAAAATACACATACAATGAATATATAAAAATATAATAAGCATGCAACGTACTGTAAGCAATTTGGCAAGGTATACTTGCCTGGCAAGAAAGCTGCAAAGAGTAAGCGTCAAGATGTCAAGCACCAAGGGTCAGAAACTATGGCCTCAGAATAAACTTCTTCGGATGCTGAAATAAACATCACCAACGTTCCCAGAATAAGCAAGATAGTCAGAAAAGCCTACCCTTTCGTCCAATTTGGACACAAGAGCAAAACGGTAATTTCGGGTCAAAGTGGGGTCTACATGTGGCCCACTTTGTATCGAAATGTGTGCCAGAGGAAAACTTGGGTCAAACAAATTCTAAACACAAATTCGCCCTTAAAGTCAAACGTGTGGCCCACAATCAGGTGGCTTGGTCAACTTTCTCAGAATCGCGTAAAACTTGGGTCACAGGACTAGCGTGATACCACGAATCCAATGGCACAAATTTTGTCGCATTCTGACGAGCGTACACTAAATGGGGTGCTATTTTGCAAAAGTCACGATATGTGGCCCTTTTTACGGATACGGGGTAATTTCGATGCGCATACATGTCCAAATTAGTTTCTGTGAAAGTCCACACATCAAGACATACCATATGCGCCTTTTGGTGCAATTGGTATGCGACGAGGCGGTCCCGTTTGGCGGGGCGCGCTCCGTATCACAACTTATTACGTTTCAAAAATAAATTTTTATGAGTTTTCAACCTAAGTTATCTCTGATTCTAACACATAATAAAATAAACTAATTAACATGGAATGATCTCGGTTATATGGTCTTTACACAGAAAAAGTAGATCTTGATTTGGATGTCTACGTTGGGAGATATCGGCCTCGAAACATAGGCCATTGGGGCAGTTTATATTAGTTTAAAAGTATGATTTTTTCTTGACTTGGCTCTAATTTCTACCTGGTTTTTAACATTGTACGGTTGAAACTAATTAACAGGGTTTAGAGAGGGATATGTGATGATCATACCGGCGAAGACAGATCTGAAATCAGACGAGAGATGCGACGGGAAACGGCATGTGAAGAAGGGGTCATCGCTGCCCGTACTCGCTGCAGTTGCTGTTCGTGATCGCGCGGCGTAGCCGTGCGGTCGTGCGGGCGGACGTTGGGCTGCGGCGATCGTTGGCCCGGAGGTTGGTGGCGTCGAGTGTAGGCGGAGGTTAGGGTTTCGAGTTATAACATATATATAAAGAGAGAGCAGGGGCATGGAAGTTGGGCTGAAGCGGGGGTTTGTCTGGGCTCGCGGGGATTGCAAGTTGCTGCGGCTGGGGTTATTAAGGATTTAGGGACATTAGTTAAGGACTTAGTGGTTGAGGGTTTTAGATTAATATTTTTTTCTTTTTCTTTTCTTTTTGGTTTTATTAATTCAATTACTATTACTACTATTAATATTATTATCACTATCATTATTATTATTATTATTATTATTATAACTATTACTTATTTTTATTATTATATTTAATAACTATATTTTATTTACATATATATTTAAGGTATATAAAAAATATATTTGTACCTAAAATAAATTCTAAAAAAAACCTATCACTCTTCCACAAGGATCCCATAATTTATAATAATAGTTTTGTGCAAAATTTCTAAATAATTAATTACCTAGGTAATTAAATCAATAATTTTATTTTCTAATTAACTATGAAATAATATAAATAAAAATAAATGATTAATTAAATAAATATAATATTTAAAATTAGGGGGTTTTATATTCTACCCAACTTATAAAAATTTTGTCCTTAAAATTAACACTAACCCATATTCATAATAAATCGCTATAGCTATTATACTTCATTGCTAGCTAGCAGTGTTTCCTGAAGGTCATAGTCCGCCATTCTAACACTTTTCTCATTTATTATCCATACACTATTCTTTTATTCTCTAACTCGTCTACACTACCCAACTTACAAGAATTCTACTAGTAGTCAAAGTCTCTTGAGGCTATTATCTAGGTTGTAAGACGAATTTATTCACTGGGTCGAGAATTTTGGGATACCTGTCTGGAATCTCATAACTATGATTTTTCCCCGTAACCGTCAAGTATCCTAGTCTAATACTGCCACGCCACCTGGCCAGTGTGGCTGCAAGTAATTCGACTATTCTACCATAATCGTCTAGCTGCAGCTATCGCTACCTCGCCAACGATTTGTCATAGTCATCAGTTCGTAATAAGTGCCTTCAACTCCTTCCTAGGCTTAGTCTAAGTTTTTGGGCAACAATTAAGGTCTGGACTAACTTTATAAAACTATTAGAAGTATGAACTATTTCAACAATCCAACTAATTCCTGTTAGACTAAGGGATGCTATTCATGGTTTTAAAAATAATAATAAGGGAACACAGACATTGCTATAGTACATATACATAAGGGTTATCATTAAGAACTCATCCTTTAGTTATCAATCATTACTAACACATTTATGTTTTAACTACCAAAATAAGGGTGAGGTTGAAGTAAATCAAATAATTCATAATGGCACAAAAATATGCAACTATGATAGAAAGAATTAAGCACGAAATAAAGAATGAATATGGAAGAGAAGATGAGCCACCCGAGGGGGCGAGATGGTGATAGGAAGAGAATACTACTGCTGCTACTCGCATCATCCATTAGCATCGCGGGTATGCCATCTAGTTAAAATATCAACATATCCTCATAACTGCTAAACCACCATATATAATTCTACATCTACTTATACACCTAAGATCTCGTGTCACAATGGGGTTATGAGTATGCAATGACAACTATAACTAAAAGGTCATACCTATATCTACGACTTCCTGTGTCTTCTCTCCCATATTCGTCGTAATGAGTGCTTGGCCTTGTCCTTGGTCGTTCAGCTGGGGCCTAGCCTCCTCCATTTGGGCAGACTGTAGAAGCAGTGGTGGGTCCCCTTGGTATCATATACTTTAGGGTGTATGCGGTGTTCCTGATACTAATGCCATAGACCTCTGGGTCTGCTGAGGACATCCTCGGGGTTGATGGTGACTTGATCCACATAACATGCACTGTCCCAATCGACGATGACAATCTCTATGAATATGATCTGTTATACCACAAAAGTGACAAGTACGATGCTCCTTGGTTGGATATGGTACGACACTATATGGTTGCTGGCGTGTCAAAGGGTGTCTAATGTGTCCTCCTGGCTGTGTCCTTACTGGTCCTTGGTGAATTCTCTGATGATTTCAGTTTCCCTTGCTGATGGCCTCTTGGATCCTGGCCTCTGCCAATAACTCGGCATAAGAGATCCGGGACTGTGAGCTAGTGTAGTACTGGAGCTCCTGCGTCAGCCCGCGGTGAAACCTCTTAGCTTTCTCCAAGTCACTAGGTATTAGGGCACTGCCATACTTACTGAGGCGGCTAAACTCTGCATCATACTCATCGATTGTATTGTTCCCCTGCTCTAGATGGAGGAACTGATCGTACAACGCATCCCTTACAGTATCCAAAAAGTACTTCCTCTCAAAGCACTCCAAGAATTGTTCCCAAGTCTGATACGTACCCAACTGGCGCTCTATTGATTCCCACCAGTAATGAGTGTTACCCTCTAGCTGAGTCCTTACACCTGTCATCCATAGATCCGTAGGCAGCTGCGATGCTTCTAACAACTTCTTGGTGTTGGTAATCCAGTTTGTGGTCTCCTCTGGACTCTCAATGCCTTTATACGACTTGGGGCCCATCTGTACAAAGTTCTTGACTGAACCAACCCGAGCTTGCGGTACTGAAACTAGTTCCTGGGTTGGTGCAGAGGCTAGTTTAACCATTCTCTCAAGTATTGCCAAAAATTCTAGCCTTTGCTCCGCCGCTTGCTGCCTCTGCTCTGCAGCTTGTGAGGCTGCCTGCTGACTCTGTTCCCGTATTATCATCTGGAAGAATTAGAACAGCTGGGCCTGGATATCATGCGGTGCTAGTGGAGCTAGAAAAGTCCCATTAGGCACCGTGGAAGGAGCTAATGGAATTGGATTGTTAGTCAGTCTATCCGGTCCCGGAAGAAGAAGAGCCGTTGGGGCCTCTCCTGGCGATTGGCCGTTGACCCCTGGAGACGCGTTGTCCCCGGTGGCGGCATATCCGTTACGCAAATTCATCTCTCTGCAAGAGATGGGCGAAGGATTAGGAAAAGTACATGAATCAAGCAGGATTCAAGCACTTAAGAAGGACATATTGGAAGGAAGGTGAGTTATAATCAAGTGTGGATGAGATCTAAAACTCTAATCCTAGGTATAGGCCCGCTCGGTATAGTTACGTAACCGAAACGGCTAACTCGACCTGCATGGGCCACCACAAAAACATGTCATGCCCTAGTCCCAAAATATGTAGGACTAGGAATATGTAAGCATGCCAGCCGTATGTATATGGCAACTCCAATATATGGATACTATAATACACACGTACGCTGTAATATGAATGTTAACTCACATGTGGTATATATTTTGTCATAAGTCACAGAAATACTAATCTTATCCACACAACAATTCACAATAAAGAAATAACTAAACTAGAATAATGAGTCTGAATAATCCAAAAATGATAGTCAGGTGGAGACAAATCCACTACCAATGACTATATCAAAACTAAAAATGAGAGAGGAGGGTAAATCTCCAATATAAAATAAGATGATGATATAAAAGTATCAGCTAAGAGATCCATCGCTAGAGATAATCAAAGACGCTTAGAAGGTAAGACCTCCTCGGCAGAAAATAATGCGTCAGGTCCTGGCCCGTACTCCTGCAGATACTCCTGGTAGTCTATACCTGGCAAGGGACCAGGTCCTCAGAGGGACATACCAAGATACATAGAAGCATGCCAATTGAATACAGTAAACATGCATAATAGATAGAAAATATATAAGTGCGCTGTACTAGACAATCTATATGAATGCATAATGAGGACAACTTTTCGACGTATGGGCATGGGTAGGTTACTCTATCTAATCTCCCAACTCACACACACGTCTAGAACATCAAAAGTCGTCATACCTCGAGGGTAGCGACCAACACGACACCAGAAATCGACATACCTCGAGGATAGCGACCAGCGTGACACAACTACCGTAGTGTGTGCTAGTTACTACGGTTTACCAAAGTGGTTATAACCCATACGCCTACTGATTGTCCTCCCCTCCCATGATACTAGGTGTTAAGTGTGTGTCAACATATATAATATATAATTATGACTGAAAAAAACACACATGCAATGAATGTATGAAAATATAATAAGCATGCAACGTACTATAAGCAATTTGTCAAGGTATACTTGCCTGACAAGAAAGCTACAAAGTGTAAGCGTCCAGATATCAAGCACCAAAGGTCAGTAACTATGGCCTCAGAATAAACGTTTCCGGATGCTGAAATAAACATTACCAACATTCCCAGAATAAGTGAGATAGTCAGAAAAGCCTACCCTTTCGTCCAATTTGGACACAGGTGCAAAACGGTAATTTTGGGTCAAAGTGGGGTCTACATGTGGCCCACTTTGCACCAAAATACGTGCCAGAGGTAAATGTCTCTAAATGAGATAAATTATAGGTCAAACAAATTCTAAACGTCAGTACGAACTCAATGGTACGTCCAATTTTGGATTCCGGTGAGCCGAACACAAATTCGCCCTTAAAGTCAACACTGAGGCCCGCAATCAACGCGACTTGGTCAACTGTCTCAAAATTGCGTAAAACTTGGGTCACAGGACCAACGTGATACCACAAATCCAATGATGCAAGTTTCGTCGCATTCTGACGAGCGTACTCTAAATGGGGTGGTATTTTACAAAAGTCGCGATATGGGGCCCTTTTTACGGATACAGGGTGATTCCGACGCGCACACACGTCCAAATCAGTTTTCGTAAAATTTTACATGTCAGGACATACTATACGCGCCTTTCGGTGAATTGGTATATGACGAGGCGGTCCCGTTTGGCGGGGCGCACTCCGTATCACAAGTTTTTATGTTTCAAAAACAAGTTTTTATGAGTTTTCAACCTAAGTTAACTCTGATTCTAACACATAATAAAATAAACTAATTAACAAAAAATGATCTCGGTTATATGGACTTTACACAAAAAAGTAGATCTTGATTTGGATGTCTACGTTGGGAGATATCGGCCTCGAAACATAGGCCGTTGGGGCAGTTTATATTAGATTTAAAGTATGGTTTTTTCTCGACTTGGCTCCGATTTCTACCTGGTTTTTAACGCTGTACGGTTGAAACTAATTAACAGGGTTTAGAGAGGGATAGGTGATGATCATACCGGCGAAGATGGATCCGAAATCGGACGAGAGATGCGACGGGAAATAACACGTGAATGAGGGGTCGTCGCTGCCCGTAGTCGCTGCAGTTGCTGTTCGCGATCACGCGGCGTGGCCGTACGGCCACGCAGGCGGACGTTGGGCTGCGGTGATCGCCGACGCGGAGGTCGGAGGTCAGCGGCGTCGAGTGTAGGCGGAGGTTAGGGTTAGGGTTTCGAGTTATAACATATATATATAGAGAGTAGGGGCGGAGAAGTTGGGCCGAAGCGGGGGTTTGTCTGGGCTCGCGGGGATTACAAGTTGCTGCGGCTGGGGTGATTAGGGATTTAGGGACATTAGCTTAAGGACTTAGTGGTTGAGGGTTTTAGATTAATGTTTTTTCTTTTCTTTTTGGTTTTATTAATTCTATTACTATTACTACTACTACTACTACTACTACTACTACTACTACTACTACTACTACTACTACTACTACTACTACTACTATTATTATTATTATTATTATTATTATTATTTTTATTATTATTATTATTATTATTATTATTATTATTATTATAACTACTACTTATTTTTATTATTGTATTTAATAATAAAAAATATATTTGTACCTAAAATAAATTCTAAAAAAAACCTATCACTCTTCCACAAGGATCCCAAAATTTATAATAATAGTTTTGTACAAAATTTCTAAATAATTAATTACCTAGATAATTAAATCAATAATTTTATTTTCTAGTTAACTATGAAATAATATAAATAAAATGACTAATTAAATAAATATAATATTTAAAATTAGGGAGTTTTACAATGGGATCTCCATTCATATGTGATTTGACCTCCCTGTTCAGGCCCTTTCTGAACTTCCTAGCTCTTACTCTGGGGTTCTGTCCCTCCATAAAATAGCCTAATCTACAATACTCTGCCGCATACTCATCCACCATCATACCTTCCTGAACAAGGTACTGAAACTGGCTCTCTAGAGATGTCAAAGCCACATCTGGAAAGAACTTTTCCTTGAATATCTCTTTGAAAGCTTCCCAAGTAAGTCCTGTTGCTGAGATCCTGGGGTCCGTCCTGAACCAAGTCAATACAATATCGAACATCATGCTCCCTGCGGTCTCTATCTGCAACCTCTCTGGAATCTGCGCTAGTCGCAGGTTCCGATCAATGTCTTCTATCCAATCATCAGCATAAACGATCCCTTCAGTGCCTTTAAAGTCCTTCGGCCCCATCCTTTTGAAGTCTATGATGGTCCCCGACCTCAGCTGCTTCGGGATAAACTGAGGTGGTGCCGTCTGTGGCTGGAGTAAGGCGACTCTCTCCACTGCTGCAAGCGCAATCTGGTGAGCATTCTCAATGCTCCACCATATAACCTCTGACTGACATTGCTGCACCTCCATCATCTGCTGAAAGAGCGCCAACATCTGTGTCTGATCGACTGCGGATGGTGGGGGTGGAAGATCCCCTGAAACTGTCGATGCTGTCCTCTGTACTGGATGTGGAGCACCTCCGAAAGCTGCTGCAAAAATGCCTACCTGGATCGGTGAAGCTAACCTCTGGAATATAGCTGCTGGAACAACGTCTGATGGTGCTGCCCTCATAGGCGACGAAGTGACTGATCTCTCTAACATGGCACCTGAGCGCTGGGAACGCGTCTTCGGCGGCATCCTGAAGATAGATGGAACAAAGGAATCAATATTGAGTAAGATACGATATCGTCAATGAAGGGCAGATTTTATTCAAAGTAAAGCAAATATTCAATAGATAAGGATAGAAAAACTGATATTTGGAAGTGTTTCCTAGTTGTGATTGAGTATACTCTCAACCTATATCCTATATCCAAAAGCAGACTCATAGTAGTACTCTAGGTGAGCACCACTGCGATATCTCTCTACTTGCGACTCTAGACCTGCATGGGCCACCACTAAAAATGTGTCACGACTCGCACCCAGATATTTGGATATGAGTACGTGGGTACGCCCAGCCTACGCTGCAACATCGACGGTATAACGCTGTCTGGGTCAATTCTACTATCTGAACATCTCACACAATATATATAAGGTACCTGTCAATTATCTCAACTCCAAACGGAGGAACAATATGGTATCTCATAAATGTAACTATACTTAATCACAATGCAAACTAAGAAAGATAAAACACGAATGGAATAACAAAGAAAAGAATTAAGATACAATCCACAAGTCTAAAATAATATACATGCCATGAATCTCAATAACAGTCTAATACAAGTCCATAAAAATAAACTAAACCTCCTCAGGCTCTGGAACTAAGTCCTCCTGGTCTATAGGAGTATCCTCTAATGGTATGCACTCCTGCGGCCCGTAGAATATAGGACACTGGTCTATGAGCCAATCATCTAAAAATATATCTAGTCATGATTGGAGTGAAGTACATACCTCTGAAAGCAGTTTTAAATACATAATCGAGTATATAAAACATATAATAGAAAAGAATACAAGATAACTAAACAACAAAATGAAATAAAGTAGAGTGAATAGGTAATGTACTAAAAAGAAGAACATGCAATATAATATCTACAATAAAAAGGAATAACTGAAATCTAACCAATGTGCCTTGGAATACAAGTTCATTATGCGATAGGTTTAGGTTGAACACGAATACAATAAGGTAACTCGATTACAAGTGTGGTATATAATCGACATATACATGAATACACTAGGGCTTGATCACATAATCAACTCTTACTCCCCCATTCCCAACTAATACCAATGGATCCAATCATGACATGTTACGAACACGAATATGGGCACACTGAATATGAGCAATGTGTGTACACGAATATAAGCACACTGAACATGAGCAGTGTGTGAACACGAAATACAATAAATCAATACTCGATACACACGATAAAATATATGTAAAGGAGTACCCGCTGAGCACGGTAGGGGATAACATCTCCTGACAGGATCCATGTAGTACCAGTCTGTGAAACCACTGTGTCAGAATCAAGTATACAGTTCTAGAACATGAGATATATATACTATTATAAAATAAAAACTAACAAAGAAATATACTCGCCTGAGGTCCTGAGAAAGGTGTGTCTCTCGATGCCCAAGCTGGTGTCACACAGACCTATATATGGTATATTACATCAATACTAGGTTTTGGAATGAAAATAAGTTAAACTAGTTCAATTCTAGGTCATAAAGCCATTTCTAAGTCAAAATAGTCAAATTAGGTCAACTCTAGGTCAAACTAGCTATTTCTAGGTTGTATGAGTCCATCTCTAGGATATTAGGTCCATATACTATGTAATTAGGCCGTACTAGCTATGCTAAGATACTAGGCAAAGTACCGTATCCTAAGATACGCAAGTTAATATATATATATACAAGACAATATATATATTACTCTTAGCTAACTAATGCTAAGTGGATACCTTGACTTTGAACCAAAAGCGATATCACACTACCTACACACCCATCTTGATATACAAATTTAATACTCCTGCATCTGATACTTGACCTTAACATAATACTAATCTAATACTAAATAAAGTACTAACTGATAACACTGACATAAATTTATACTAAGAGGTATGCTAAACTAATACTCAAATTGTATCACATACTTAACTAATAAGGATAACAACTAACTCCTAACTAAAACTCATATGCACTGCTACTACACAACTCGTGAAGCCTGATACACAAGGTAAAGTCTAAACTAAAGGTTAAGTCAAATTTAACTGACTCACAAGAGTCTAATACCCACTGCCCTTTAATCAGATATCTAATACTCACCCCAAGCTAATACCTAGACCCCTTACATGATTGAATGCAACAATACTGCTAATGCTGCACACCACACTGCTTGCAATTTCTGTCTGTACTGCAACTGCATCTCATGCTGCTGAAGTTGCTGCACTGCTTGATATTGCTGTGCATACTCTTGCTGCATAATGCACTTGCTGTTGCAGTGCTCTGCTCTAGCTGCTGCAGCATTGCTGATGCTTCTCTTGCTGTGCTTTTGGTGGGCAATGCATTACAGTACAAACTGCTACACTTTCTGTGCATGCACTGCAATGCACTGCAATGCACTGCAGTGCAATTGCTGCACTTGTTGTTGCTGCTGAATTCTGCTGCAGTTGTTGCCACTGAATGCTGCTACAGTTACTGCTAATGCTGCTGATATACGGCTACTTGCTGCTGCATTTGTTGCTACTGAATGCTGCTGCAGTTGCTGCTAATGCTGTTGATATACTGTTACTGCAATTGCTTGCTGCTTGCACACTACTGCAGTTATTGCTACTGAATGCTGCTACATTTGCTGCTACTGCTGCTGATACCATGCAACCCGACCCCCTCTTCTCACTGATACACTGACACTCTATACTCACTCACTCACACACTTAGACACATACACGATATATATATATATATATATATATATATATATATATATATATATATATATATATATATATATATATCATATAACAATATAATTATAATATTCTAATAGCTATAACCAAGTTATATTGAATCTAAATACAAGAAAACAAACACGTGGAGTGCACCGTACCCGTATCACACTCATTCTATGATAAACTTATGATACGGCTCTACCACACAACCAAACATATCTCGAAGGATACAAGCAAGTCTAAAATCATAATTAAGAATAACACGAAGAGCTAGCTACTCAACTACGTGCCCGTGTCAAAATGTGACATGCTCAAAACTCCCGTGTCGGAAGAAAACTACCAAATCAACTCGTATCGCCAAATTGTCGGGATACGACCTACACGTATCCAATTGTGGACACGAAACTACTCACACACAATCAAACACATGTTAATTTGGTCTAATTGACCTATTGACAAACATAAGATGTGCCAATCTCGGAATTCCCTCAAAATTGACACAAAATACCACATAACTTTCTTCATAGGCCTCCTATGAACCTAATTCCAATTCCTATGGGTAGCCTTAGTACATAGGAGAGTTCCTAATGGTTAAATTATAGATTTAGAACCTAATTAGAGAGAACAAACTGAATTGTACCTATTGGGAGATGTATTCCCAATAAAATTCCTAAATTGAGTGTCAAGAGCCTCCAATTTGTAGATCCTTGCTTCTCCTAGTAGATCCGTGCTTCCTCTTTGTAGATCCTTGTTCTAATAGCCTTCAATGATGAATAGGAAATGAATTGGAAAAAAATTTGAGTAAAAATTGGTATGGGAATGAAGAATTTTGGAAGAGAAAAAATTCTAGATTTAGATTTGGAATGACAAATGAGGAGAGAAAGAGTCTCTCTCCACCCCTATGGTGGCCGGCCCTTTTCCCTCCTCCAAGCTGCTATAAAAAGTCCAAAATACCCCTTGGGGCTTGTCATGAAGAAATAATTAAGGAGGAAAGGTTCTAGTCTAATTAGTTTACTAATTAATTTCTTCTCTTAATGAATGAGTTTACTATTGGGCTCAATTATAACTAGAATTAAATGTTGATCTAAACTAAACTGGTTAGATCCACTAACATAAGTCTAAAATAAAATCTAACATCTACAATAAATAAATAACACAATAATTAATGTTTACAATATGCACAATATTTAATATTATTTCTAAAATAAATATACCCATGCCCAATTACCAAACTAGCCTTAGTTGGAAAAGTGAGGGTGACAATAAGTTAGTCTAGAACCTGGAGTAAATCACGCTTGATATTTTTGTGAACGGAGACATAAATCGTGTTGGACGACTTGGAGTTATAAATCAAAGATTTAGAATTGAATCATGGCTTGGTGGTCAAAATCCAAATCTTGATACCCAAACCCCGTATCTTGAGTATCCTACTTACCTTGGTCTCCACAAGGTAATACTCAATATGTTGACATAATAATACCCTCAAATATAATATATAAATATATACTAATATTATACAATTAAGAAATATAGCAATAATAATATGTTATCTCAATTTTAATACATATATATATATATACATATATATATATATATATATAGTATATAAACATATATATAATAATCTGCCTAACTGTCGCTGAAAGCAGTGTTAAAAAACACGGATTCTCTGATACGCAGTTTTTAGTGACATTTTTGCTGTCACTGAACTGCCGTCGCTACTACTGCTGCATTTCTGTACTGCTGTCCCTGCTTTGGTGACGGTTTGCAACCGTCACCGCTCCAACCGTCGCCGTTGCTGCTTCTTTCCGCCCGCTGCTGCTGTTATTAATGACATCAATTGCTGTCATTAAATACCGCCGCCACTGCTACAGCGGCTGCTGCTGCTCTTCTGTGACAGCGGCTGCTGTCGCCAAAACTCCGTCGCTGAAAACCTATAATATATATATATATATATATATATATATATATATATATATATATATATATATAACATATATATATATATATCATCCAATTAAATATAAATATATATATATATATATCTATATATATAATAACTATACACCCTCTCATAATATTATGTACATAATAATATAGCAACAACACACACATACAACATATATAATAATAATTATACATTCCATACATATATATAAATAATCATTTAATAACTATAAATAATCTAATTACTTAATTAAACATACATATATATTTTATAAAACATATTCATATATTTTATATTCCTAACATATATTATAACATATATATTAATGTATGTAGAAGAAAGCTACATATATATTTATTCTATTGGTACATATATAATACATAGATATATGCTACAATAAGCACTATAATAAATACACTATAATACATATGTAATATCTACATATATATACATAAATATAATTCAAGAATTAAAGCACAATTAATTAGATCTACATATAAACACACAATAATTGGAGAGTATCACACTGTATCCCACTAGATCTAGGATACGCATGCGATACGAGTCCACCACACATTCAATTGCACCCCGAAGGACACAAGCAAGTCACATATAATATTTATGAACAAAACAAAGTGTCAAATGTAGATCTACGTGTCTGTGTCAAAATATGACATGTACAAAGTCCCGTGTCGGAGAAAAAATTCCAAAAACAACACGTATCACCAAATTGTTGGAATACGACCTAAACGTACCCAATTATAGACACGACACTATCCCCAAACACATAAACATATGCCAAATTGATCTATAGGATCAATTAACACATACAACAAAAGTCATTTTCGGAATTCCCCCAAAATTGACACAAAAAGCACTATAACTTTCTCCATAGGTCTCCTATGAACACAAAACCAAATCCTATGGGTAGTATTAAATCTCAGATTTAGAAGCTATTTTAAGGAAAAAACTGAATTATACCTATTGGGAGATGGATTTCCAATAAAACCTCCAATTGAGATAAAATTGCCTCCAAATTGTAGATCCTTGCTACTCTTTGTAGATCCTTGCTTCCTCCTTCTAGATCCTTGCTTCTCAACTCTCTAATGGTGATTGGGGAAGAAATTGGAATGAATTTGGTAGGGAAATGAAGTGGGAATGAAGAAAATTTGGTAGTGAGAAATTCTAGATCTAGATTTGGAATGAAAAAGAGGAGAGAGAATTTTTCCTCTTTTTATATAGGCCGGTCCCTTTCCTCTCCCTCAAGTAATCATGTAATGTCCATTATACCCCTTGGGGCCTCTCATGAAGAAATAATTAAGGAATGAAGCTTCTAGTCTAATGCTTTAATTAATTTAATCTATCTCCTTAACAATGGGCTTTCTAAATGGGCTAAGTCTAACTAATTAATTCATGTTGGTCCATGGGTCCAAACTAAACTAGTTAGGTCCACTAATATAAGTCCAAATAAAATAAATAACATCTAACAATAATTAAATAATACAAAAATAATTATTTACCAAGTGTGCAAGTTTCGATGCATAGTTCAGTTTAGTTCACTTTAGCTCAGTTTTAGTGTTCAGTTGGGTTGGGTTATAGTTAGCTATCAGTAGGTTTAAATTCAGCATTTGTGTTTCAGTGTGGTGTTAGTTATTTATTAGTTAGTTAGTAGCTAATTTGTAATAGTTAGTTAATAGTTAATATAGTTAGTTTAGTTGTTAGTGATTTATTAAGTTAGCTAGTAGTAGTTAGTATCTATATATATACGTTAGTGTAGACACATATATGAGCTAGTATGCTAATAGTTAGTTAGCTATACTTATATATATAATTGTTTGTATTAGTTGATAAAATATAGTAGCCAGTTATGTATACTATTGGTATTAGCTATGTTAGTTTTTGGGTTGCCTTGGGATACCAAGGTATTATCAAGGTATTGGGCCGATACCCAATGTTTTGAGTTTGGGTATCGAGATATATGCGATACTCATTGGTGCAAGGCCAAGGTATCCTAATTCAATTGACTTTATATAGTATTATAAATATTTGACTTGCATATATATATATATATATATATATATATATATATATATATATATATATATATATATATATATATATATATATATATATATATATATATATATATATATAATATTATTTTCATATTCGAAACTTGCGTATCTTAGGATACGGCTCTTTGAGTGCCTTGTTGTCTCTTAGATTAGTTTGTATAGCATAGCTTCATAGTGTATCGACTTAGTGACTTAGCATTAGACTCTTGCAACCTAGATTTTATTAGTTTAACTTAGAAATGGCGTATCGACCTAGAATTCCATCAACTTAACTTATTTTCATTCTTGAACCTTGTATTGATGCAACGTACCATATATAGGTTGTGTGACACCAGCTTGGGCGTCGAGAGACACACCTTGCTCAGGACTTCAGGCGAGTACATTTCTCTGATAGTTTTTAGTTCATAATATTGTATATATACATGTTCTAGAATTGTATACATTGATCCCGACATAGTGATTTCACGGACTGGTACTATATGGATCCCGTCAGAAGATGTTATCCCCTACCATGTTCAGCGGGTGCTCATATACATTGTATCTCATCGTGTATATTGGGTAGTGATCATATTTCGTGTTCACACACTGCTCGTGTTCAGTGTGCTTATTCATGTACACCCACCACTCGTATTCGGTGGTTATGATATTCGTGTACACCCACTTCTCGTGTTCAGTGGTTATATTTCATATTGGTAGCGTGTCGTGATTGGATCCATCGGTATTAGTTGGGGGTGGGAGAGTAGGATTTGATTATGTGATCAAAGCCCCATTGTTACATCGTGTACATTCTGGTCACATTCCACACTTGTAATCGTCTTACCTGATCATGTTCACCCAACCCGATCACATAATGAACTTGTATTCTAAGGCATATTAGCTAGTTTAGATTGCAGTTATTTCATATTGTTGACATTCATATTATTGATCTATATTCTCGTACATTACCTATATATCTATTGTTTATCATTCATATGTTTAGTGATCTTGTATTTTATTTCTGTATCTGTTTATATGCTCGATTATGCTATTGAAACTGCTTTCAGAGGTATGTACTTCGCTCCAATCCTGACTGGATATATTTTTTTAGATGACTGGCTTTTAGAGTAGTGTCCCACATTCTACAGGCTACAGGATGGCGTACCTATAGAGGATACTCCTATTGACCAGGAGGACTTAGTTGTAGAGCCCGAGGAGATCTAGTTTATTTGTTTGGATTGTATTAGACTATTCTTTTGGCGGATTCACATCTTGTATATTATTTCAGATTATGGATTGTATCTTTATTCTTTCCTTCACTATTTTATTCGTGTATTATTCTTCCTTAGTTTGTTTTGTGATTGAGATTAGTTATACATGTGAGATACCATATTACTCCTCCGTTTGGAGTTGAGATAATTGACAAGTAGCATATTATATTGTTGAGATGTTAGATAGTTAGAAATGATCCAGACAATGTTCTACCATCGATTTTGCGGCGTAGGCTGGGCGTAACCACGTACTCGTGCCCGAATATCCGGGTGCGGGTTGTGACACTCATTAGGAGCACAGGTGGTATTGTGGACAAGAATGATGGTTTATCATATTTATGCATTGATTATTAATAGTTAAATTAGTAACTATTAAGAATAAGTATCACTTGTCAAAGATTGATGACTTGTATGATCAGTTGAGTGGAGCCAAAGTTTTCTCCAAGATAAATCTTAGGATGAGGTATCATCAGGTGAGAGTATAGGAGTAGAACATAACCAAGACATCATTCAAATCGTAGTGTGGGCACTGGGAGTTCTTGGTGATGTCATTTAGGCTAACCAATGCTTCGAAAGTATTTATGGTTTTGATGAACCCCGTCTTTATGCCCCATTTGTACACTTTGTGGTGGTGTTCTTGGTCGACATCATTGTCTATTCTAGAGTGAGGCTGAGCATGAGGAGCATCTCCTGAAGTTGTTGCAGATCTTGAGGGAGCATCGACTTTATGATATTCTCAGTAAGTATAAGTTCTAATCAGATTGCATTTTATTCTTGGGATATATCATCTCTAGATCAGGAGTATCAGTAGATCTGAGGAAGGTTGAGGCCATGTGGAGTTGGACAGTTATGAGAAAAATAGTTGATGTGTGTAGTTTCTCTGGTTGACAGGATACTACAAAATATTTGTAGCAGATTTTGTCAGGACTTCAGCACCTTTGACGTATAAGGATATTGAGTTTGATTGCTCAACAGAGTATCAGACTTTGTTTGATGAGTTGAAAATGAGGTTGATATTAGCATCGATTCTGACACTTTCACTGAAACCAGGAGGGTTCACGGTATATTATGACGTATTTAGGAAGGGACTCAGATATGTGTTGATATATTAATGGAGCGTGATAGCTTATGCGTCTCAATAACTTTAAGATCATGAGAATAACTATTTGACACGTGACTTGGAGTTGGCAACAATGGTATTTGCGCTAATATTATGGATGTATTATTTGTACAAAGATCGGGTAAAGACTATTATCGACCACAAGTGTCACGAACCTCACCCGATACAAGGGCACTAGTACGTGGATACCTCCATCCTACGCTGCAGCATCGACGGTAGAACACTATCTAGGTCATTAATGCTATCTAACAATAATATACCACAATAATATATCACGTATCAATATCATCTCAACTAGATATGAATACTCAATTACAAAATTTATAAGTTGGAATCAACGCACGAATATGATATAAAAAGAATCAGAAATAAGAGTCAAGATACACCTTACAATAAAAGTCTAAGAGCTATCAATATCAATACAAGTCTCAAATACAATATCATATCTAATCTCAAGAGCTGAAAATAAATCAAGTACAATAAAAGCTATCTAGCTACTGAGCTATAGCTAGTGTGTCATCTCCCTCAACTAGTACTAGCTCCTCCTGAGCCACAGTCTCCAACTATAATCCTACCATATCATGTGGTCCATAGTGGGTAGGATACCAATCCTCTATATCATCTGAAAAATATTATCCAATCAGGATTAGACCGAAGCACACCTCTAACAGTAGTTCCAATAAATGATAAAAATTATGTAACAGTAAATAGCGAGAAATACATGATAATATAACAAGAATTAAAAATATGGCAAGAATGGAATACTGTAAAGTAAATACAAGAGCAAGAAATATCATGTACAATAATCAAGAATAAAACTAATTAAGTGAGTGGGTACTAGCCTCGATAGTTGATCAGCTTGGCAACTTGCACAAGGATAGGAACTGGTTAATCATATATGTGGTGTATGATCAACACTCACAAGGACATGCACAAGAAGATGTATGATCACATATCTAACTAACACTCTCTGCCCCGACTAGTATATTGGATCCAACCATGACAAGTTATAATACGGGATTCTATGAGAAGGGGGCCATCCCTCTTATGAATTAGCATCTATACATGTACAAGAATCATAAGGCATGCACAAGATACACAAGGAAAAATATCTCATGTAGGGTTCAAAAATATACCAATCCATATAACCACATGTCAAGAATCAAGTATAACTATACTAGATACAAGAAACATAGAAGATATCATATACGAAAAACTATCAGAGAATGTACACACTTGGAATCTTGGATGAAGTATCAAACTGTATCCGTATTAGTGCCTCAAAGACCAAAATGTGGAATATCATTTCAACAAAGCATTTTAGAATGATAATGAAGTAAAACTAGTTAATTTCTAGTCTCAAGTGAGCTCTAGGTCAACGACATCAAAATAGTTAAACTAGGTCAACTCTAAGCCAAACTAGTCAATTCTAAGTAATACTAGTCTATACCTAGGTTTCTAGGTCCATACCTTGAAGGTATTAGTTATACTAGGTAATATCACTAAGTATCAATAAATAACTTATATATACTAGTTATCTACTATCTAATATTACCATAGTATTAGTTAACACTCTACCCAATGTAGGGCCCCGTTCTCCCGGTGCGGAGAGCGCGGCTAAGAAACACAAGTCGGTATCGTTCGATCGGGATAGATTGAATTAAGAACTCGTCCTCGTTATGGATTTGTTTCTTCGGAATCGATTCCCATATTCAGTGGACCGCGCCCCAAGGATCGGCTTAGCGGCAGAGTTAGGAGGGACCTCTCCGCTGCTATCTTATATTGCCTCGGTTTTCGATGTAGCTTGTTACTTTTGTGCTTTGAGTTGGTTTTGGGATTTGCTTGTTTTCCTTGAACGGTTTCGATGGTTTTCATTGTTTTCGTTTATTGAACTTGCACTTCAATTCCGAGATTGGAAAGAGAGGAAGAAGTATTGATCGAGCTGTTCGTGTGCAGGTGAACGAGCAGTAGGCGGCTTGCGAGCGGAGTCGTAAAGCGCCTCTTTCCTTCTCCCTTCCAAATCTAAGTGAGTGGCTACCAACCCGATTAGCTAGCCCTGCTTCCAAGCTTCACAGCTAATAATATGCATTCTCCTTTGCCCCGATCAAACGATACCAAGTAATAATAAAAGAAACCAAGATAAAAGAGAATGGACTTGGTTATATGCTTGTCAATAAACTTCACGAACGAATACTTAAATGCATGCTTGTTCGCTTGGGAAAAATTATTGCTTGTCTTGTACATTGCTTGTCTTGTCTTGTATATTGCTTGTCTTGTACTCTTGTTGCCTCGAAAGCATGAACTATTAACTAAGTAAACATATTGTTCGATCACGGACAACTTGTGCACAAGGTCATTGGTTCCTGCGGACGGTCGCTGGGGCACTGGCACCGATTCGGTCCGGACGGAACTCTATTGTATAGTCCATTGTGCTGGACGGAGTGGCATGTAGCGCTCCTTGTTCATTCGCTGCATACCATTTTCGCCAGTGACTATTGTCCATTGTGGCATCACGCCAAGTGATCTCTTGTATATTTAAACCTGTTGCATACTAACTTGTGTCTTCGTGGCAGGGAAGGCAAGGTAAGTATTGTGCAGGTAATTCAGACGGTCAGGTAAAATCTACCGAACGGTGGCACGTTCATTTCAGTAAATTCTATATGCTGCTTACTTGTAAATGAACTAAGGCAAGATAGAAACCCAAAAATATGCATGCTTCATCAAACAACGTGTTGATTGGTATAGTCAGGCTAGCTCGCCTTCACCAGCATGTTTCGATATGCTGACCCTCGTTAAAACAGGTTCTCCGCACCAAGGCGAACCGAGCGAGGAGCCGAAGTCGTCTTCCCGATCCAGTCCAGCTGTTGGCGCATCTTCACCGCGCCCTCGAAGCATTTTCAAGTCAGGAGCCTGCAACTCTTCATACACAAATGCAGCTCCGTGGCAAAGCTATCCTCCAGCCAGGAGGTCCTTATCATTTTGAGTTTATAAAGGGATGTAATGTACAGGACTGCTATCTCATTTTGAGTCATCTCTTTGTAAGCCGTTCGGCATATTAGCTAACTCGTTCAAGAGTTTGTAATAGATGTTCATTATCAATAAAGAGAACTTTTCCATGTTTCAAATCTGTGTTTCAATTTATCTGCGTACTCTGAATATGTGCTTGCTATGCAAAATACTTTAGCCTTGTGCGGGCGCAAACCCAGGCCCGCACGGCGGTCACGACTCGGGGGACGCCTCGGGGCGTGACACCCAACACCCCTTACCTAGCACTTATCTATAACTTATTGTGCATCGATATACCCTACTGGCACTCAAGTGCATCCTAATTGCTAACCTTCAACTCCCTTGCACCGATACTAGTGTATCAGTCTTCATGATACACTAAACCGCCTTACCTCATCCCATGTTGCACTCAATCTACACATATATATACTAAAAGTTTCCATACACTCATGATACATTGAGTATCAACTAACCATAGTCTATTTCTTTGTGTTAGATACCTTCAAGTCTTCACCCACCATCACCACTGCTATATGTATAAATGAATTCTTCTCTCACACAAAATCTGATACTCGATCACCCACTGTATAGACACATTCTTACATGATGGCTGTTACCCCTTGTATCGGACATGCTCTATCCCCAAATTATGATACCCTGTAACTGCTACTCCTAACCTGGCAATACCCTAAGGCAGTGCCTCTAAGTAAAACCCCCACCTGAAATCCACAGTACAAGGATTGCAACCACAATTGTGAGTAGCACAGCTACTAACAAGGCTTCATCCTCACCACCTATGCACAGGTCTGAACCTGGCAATGCTTGAGCCAACACCCCCACAGGAGCACTATGTGTCACTACCACATCCTGAAAATATGGGTATTTTCAACTTTTATATATTATTAATATTGTGTATATTTAATTTAAATAATTGTATGAGATGTGTATTTATATATAAATTATATATAGTGTTCTTAATGTTGAGCTAGTAGACTTGACCTAGAAGCCCACTAGATGAACACCTGACCAAATTATAGGGTTATGAATTTATTTGTATTATTTAGGATTTAATTATTGGAGGTTGTACTTAATTACCATAGTTTTATTTAATTGTTACATCCTACCGTTGTTGCAATATTCGGAGCCCAGCCTTAGCCCATAATTTCCAACAAGTTATTGCATTCTAGACTCAACACGCCAACTTAGGCGCTGGACTTTTCTGTCACTCAAAATCATAATCCTTTGTTCTCTGATTTAATTGCACAATTTCCCGTATCCGAAATTCATTATTTAATCTTGTGTCGCGCACCTGTGTCGTTGCCATCAATTTTGAGACACCAGCGTAACCCGTTTAGCCGGACCAATTAAAGGATCCAAGACTGACACCAGGCCTACACCTTTTATGACTTTTGTGTAACTCATAATTATGCTCTCTTGTGCTTTATTTTAGTCATACAATATTCGTCGCGGACGTTTATTTAATTTCTAAATAAAATCCAACTTTGTATCGTTGTGCGTTTCAATCGAAATTGGAGACACAATCTCGACTATTTTCGTGCAACCAAATTAGGGTAATATTCTATTCTGAGCCTTCTTCATTCATGACACTTCTGTCCCACTTAATTTTAGCCCCATATATTTCTAATTAATTTTAGAACACCGCTTGCATTGTTTCTAATTAAATTGGGGATACCAACTTTGACTAATCCTATTTTAACCCAATTTAATCTAAATACCCTATTAATTAAGCCCATACAAAATACACCTCCTCACCCTACAGAACACCAAACACCAAATCGCCCACCAATTTTTTATTATTTTATGTGTCTGTGCAAATACCCAAATTTAAGGGGGCTCATTTGCAAATGTTGCATTAGGTGTCAACATCCCATTGGTTCAAACCAATGGAGAAGCCCTAATATTTGACTAGTCAACCCAACCATCTCCTTGCATGAATGATTTTCTTCATGTCAAATCTGAGCCACCCATTCAAATGGGGAGCATCATCACCACACATTCCCCCTCACCATCTCCTATTTAATGTCTCCTCAATGCACTCTTCCCAAGCATGCCATAATCCCCAAACCTAGGAAAGCCCCAACCCCTCTCTCACCTCACTCCTCCCTCAACCGTAGCCTCCTTCTCAATTTTTCTATTTCTTCCTTTCTTCTTCTTCTTCCTTTATTCTTCTTCTTCTTCTTCTTCTTCTTCTTCTTCTTCTTCTTCTTCTTCTCCTCCTTTTTGAAAAAAGAGAGGGAAAAGAAAACCTCCACCATTACTATCACCCGCCCCCCTACTCCGGTCACCTAGCCCGACCGGCCTCCTTCTCCGGCGTTGCCAGACCCGCCGACCTGACCTCCTTCCCCGGCCATCAGCCCCGATATTAACCCCGCTGCATCAGAACCACCACCACCATCAGCCTCAACTCCACCACCATCAATCGGTCCGGCCCCCTCCTCAGCCCGGCCACCCATCCGGCCGACCCGCTCCTTCTCCAATCTCTTCTCCGGCTTCACACCGGCCATCTCCCCCTCCACACCGGAGCCCGCCTGAATCCCTCTGACCTCCTCCGCCTCACCCGTCTACCACGAGCCACCACCACCATCATCAGTTCAGCCGGAGCTCCCTGCTCATCCTCCTCACGCACCTCCGTTCGAGCCCGACCCCCAAGCCTCATCAACTGCACCACCGTCATCAGCTTCGTCCCTCCGCCAACACATCCCTCCACCACCCTGAACCACCTCTCCACACGACCCTGCCGTCCTCGACCAGCCTCCCGTACCACCATCTCCTCCCCTCACATCCCGCCGGAGCCGACGCTGCTGCAACCCGCTCCTCCTCCACCACCATAATCTTCCCCGGCCGTATCTTCCTCCATCACCATCTCCATTACCATCACCCGGCCAGCCAGCCCCGGGCACCCAGTCCGGTCAGCCACCTTCAGCCTCCGTCGACCTCGACCGGAGCCCAGCACACTGGAGCAGCTCGCCTCAAGCCCCTCGCCGGAGCAGTTCGTCACCTCCAGCAGCCCGTTCACCACCAGCACCACCACCTCATTGTAGTCGTCGTATTCGCCGTCGTCGTGCACGCGCACAGGTATGGTTTCTCCCCCCCCCCTCGCGTACATGTACGCGTGTACGTATGTATGCATGTATGCATGTATGTATTAGTATATATGTATTCAAATATATATATATATATATATATGTATGTATATTGGTATATTTTCATATGGTATATGTGTAGTAAATCCGTATTTGGTATATATATATATATATGAAGCATAATATATGTATGTATTGGTATATATATATGTATATATATACATGTATATAGTATATGTATTATTTGGTACATATATATATATATATTAATATAGTATACGCATATTTTTACTTGGTGTATATATATATATATATATATATATATATATATATATATATATATATATATATATATATATATATATATATATATATATATATATATATATATATATATATATATTCAGCATACGTATTCTTTGTATATATAAATATTGGTCGTTGTATATATATAAATATATGGCATGTATATTTTTAAACATATATATATATATATATATATATATATATATATATATATATATATATATATATATATAATAATTCTATTTGGTGTATATACGCGTATACATATTTTGTATATAATTATTGGTATACACATATATATGTATTATATTTAATTAATGATAAATGCTAATTGATGAATGTTTTAGGCAACCCGAGTGTAATTGCGGATACCCTGTATTTGCATTGAACTGTAACCTTGTTAATTATTAGAAGGCTGCTATATGTACACTCACGTACTGGCAAGACCCGTATCACCGACTGTCTGAATTCACAACAATTACAAACACGACACGCGCGCAATTAGACGCACACTTGACCCTAGTTGACTAGTGTCATACCTGGCGTAGCCCCTGAGTTCAATGTATTTGTGATTGTGTTAGTGTAACGTCTAATGCAAATGTTATATTTATGATATGTCTATAGGACTGTTGGATTATCCAGACGATACTCTGGAACAGGACTTTGGTATTGCCAGCTAAGGACCCAAGGCGAGTACATTCTCTGATAATTTCCAATTATTTGATAATTTCTATAATTCCAGTATATAGAAATATTACATCTGATCCTTGATACTGTGCTACACGGACTAGTATAAAGATTGGATCTGTAGTCATGAGATGTTATATTGATTATCGTATTGACATTGTACACGACATTGATATTTAGACCTTGTACATGATAGATTGGATATTGCTCGTGTATCGTGATGTGTCATGGTTGGATCCACTGTACTAGTTGGGGACGGGGAAGTAGTTAGTGAGAAATATGATCATAACCCTATTGTACAAGTATAGAACAATGTTAGTGTTAATCATACTCCTCACGTATGATTAGCCAGGCTATATAGCTCTCGTACATGTTTCCAAGCCGATCACATATCGAAGCAACTATTTCAAACACTTAGAATAGTTACAGTTCTCTATTTTAGATCATATACTACGTCACCCGTATATGATATTGTACCTCGTTTCTCTTCATTTCATATATTCACTGACTGTATCATATTGCCTATATTGCATGTCTCTTTATATTGCATGTCTCTTATTTTGCCATTTGTATTTATTCATTGTCTTCTCTCAGTATATAGCATTATCTGTTTATTGTCTTATAGTCCTTATCAATTAAATGGAACTGTTATTTGAGATTTACTTTGCTCCTTCCTGACTAAAAATATTTTTCCAGACTATGCCTTAGAGGACTGGTGTCCGACATTTTATGGACCACATGGAGAGTAGCTGCAGACTTGGACTTGGTAGTTCAGTTGTGATTCTGGGAGTCTAGCCGGAATCACTAGTTATCTAGTTAGGTTCTTAGCAGATTATTTTGGTACCGTATTTGTCTCCGGCATACTTTGTTGATACTTGGATTTATTGTTGAGTTAGATTATTTCTATTTAGATTTGTGTTACATTTTATTTTATTTCTTCGATATCTTATCGTGCTATAATTATATGATTGAGTATGTTGTTTATATTATATTGTGCTATCCGTGTCTCCTTATGTAGTTGGATACTCGTGCGAGATTGTTTAGATAGTTCATTGACCTAGACAGCGTTCTACCGCCGATGCTGCGGCGTAGGCTGGACGTACCCACGTACTCGTGCCCCAATTCTAGGTGCGGGTCGTGACACGTTTTTAGTGGTGGCCCATGCAGGTCAGACTTCGCAATTAGAGCGATGTCATGGTAGTGTGACTTCTTAGTTACACTACTGCATGTCTGCGATAGGATATAGGACATAGGATACTAGGATGAGAGCGAATACTCAATCACAACTAGGAATATCTCCAATCCATTTATCTTGTTAGCCTTATTTCCTTCTGAATGTTGCTTCCTTAGAACTTTACTGTCATTCCTTGATGATATCGCATTTATTGCCTTAATTGATTCTTTGGGTCTGTCTTCAGGATGCCGCCAAAGACAAGATCTATGAGAGTCAGCTTTAGAGGGGTCTGCCACCTCTCTACCTGATGGACAGACATCCGTAGTTCCTCCTACATCTTCGGTGCATGTGGGAGTATCTGCACTTTTCGGGGGTCCTCCTCCCCCACCTGTTTAGAGGATTGCCGCAGATGTGACGGACAACCTTCCACCTCCACCGACTCTATTTTCCGGAGGTGTGCCCATTGATGGGACACAGATGTTTACTTTGATCCAGGGCATGGTAGACGCCCAGAGAGTGACTACAGACGCTCAGCGAGTTCAAGCTAAGGCTCAGAGGGTGCAAGCAGAAGCGCACCAGGCACAAACCGAGCTAATGAGAGAGAGCATGGAGAATGCTCACCAGGTGGCTCTCCAAGCCTTGGAGAGAGTAGCACAACACCAGCAGTTTCCTGGCTAGCAGCAACAGCAGAGATCAGGCACTATAGTGGACTTCATGAGGATGATGCCTCGAGAGTTCAAGGGCATCGAAGGGATACTCTACGCTGACGACTGGCTAAAGGACATAGAGAGGAGCCTGCGATTGGCCTAGATTCCGGAGAGCTTGCAGATAGAGGCGGCCGACAATCAGATGTTCGATATCACACTCACGTGGTATCACACGGAGCCGAGACTCATTGCACAAGGACTTACTTGGGACACCTTTAAGGATATTTTCAAGGAGAAGTTCTTTCCCGACGTGGCCTTGGGAACTTTGGAGAGTCAGTTTCATGACCTGGTCCAAGAAAACATGTCGGTCGACGAGTACGCTGCAGAATTCTGTCGATTGAGCCGTTTTGCATCGTCTATGATTTGGGACCCAGGAGATCGAGCCCAAAAATTTAGAAAGGGGCTTACGAGAGAGATTAGGTTGCGCACTTCTGGTCGTCGTACCGTTACCTTTGAGGATATCTTGATGGATGCCCAGATTGCAGAAGAGGATCTGGATCTCAGGCCTAAAAGGAGTCACAATATTTTTGGAGATATGAATGGTAGTGCGGGACCGACCAAGCGTTCCCATATTCAGCAACAGCCAAGGATATTTCAGTATCAACATCGGTACCAGGTACAGTTCGTGTTCAGCAGGATCAGCAGCAGCCTCCGAGAGAGACACAACTAACTTATCATTTCTGTAAGAAGGCAGGTCACCTTTGGAGAGCTGTAGAATGAGGCTAGGACTTTGTTTGCACTGCGGCACTGCAGGACATCGAGTGAGGGATTGTCTTCTATTCCCTTATCTTCCCGGCCAGTGCGCAACTCCAAATTATAGAGATCCAGTTAGGCCACCTGTGGGACCACAGATTGCTCAGCACACCGCGAAGGGAGCCACCCCATCAGGGCGGGGCATTTGCGATGACGGTCGAGGAGACCGATACTGCAGGTAACGTGTTAGCAGGTTCTGTTCTTTCCTTCTGTCTTTCCTATTTGATTGATTGATTGATTCCTTAGTACCGTAGCTTGTATTCATGATTTTTTTGTTGGAATGCAGTTAGTAGTACACCCTGACAGAGACTGCAATACCATGACAAAAGACACCATAACCATACATGTTTCCTTAGATTGCATATTGAATGATTGTAGGTAGAATTTTGTTAGACTGTGATTATTGGGGGTTGACCATAGTTAAGATTTATGAAGAGGTTATGACTTGACAAGAGAGACAAGAAGCTTAAATTTTGAGGATAATTATTAATTTAAATAAAGAGTTAAGAATTTAATATGGCAAAATTGATGATTTATTGATTATAATATAATTAAATTTATCAAAAAAAAAATTGAGGAAATTAAGGAGATTACCATTATATTTATTTGATTGCAAGATATGAATTTTAAAATTTATATTATGAATGTTGCATTTGAAGATTTCATAAGTATCGCATTGTTTGAGTATTTTCGTGGAAAAAAAAAGGAAATCAAGGAATAAGATCATTAATGGATTAGTGTTGAATTCAATTTTGGGATAATGATTTAAAATTTTATACGCACCGATTGGACTTAAAATTTGAGGAGTAAGATGATTAATGGATAGTGTTTAAATTCAACTTTTCAGATGACATTTCAAATTTTATAAATATATGTTGATTGGAATTAAATTAGAGGATTGGATATTAAATTTTAGAGTATTAAATTATTAACTTAAAATTTTGGAGGAAATTATGATAAAAATGGAATTTGATTTTACTTCGAAGATTTTCAAGAATACGATAATTATATAATTTTGAAAGTTTTGTGGAATAACAATATGGATTTACTTTATATGGCTTAATGAATCTAGATTTGATAGAAAATAATATATATAATGAGTAAACACTACTATTGAGGATTTTAAATTTCGAGGACGAAATTCTTTTAAGGAGGGTAGACTTGTCACTACCACATCCTGAAAATAGGGGTATTTTTGACTTTTTATATATTATTAATATTGTGTGTATTTAATTTAAATAATTGTATGAGATGTGTATTTATATATATATTATATACAGTGTTCTTAATGTTGAGCTAGTAGACTTGACCCACTAGATGAACACCTGACCAAATTATAGGGTTATGAATTTATTTGTATTATTTAGGATTTAATTATTAGAGGTTGTAATTAATTAACGTAGTTTTATATAATTGTTACACCCTACCGTTGTTGCAATATTCGGATCCCAGCCTTAGCCCATAATTTCCAACAAGTTGTTGCATTCTAGACTCGACACGCCAACTTAGGCGCTGGACTTTTCCGTCACTCAAAATCATAATCCTTTGTGCTCTAATTTAATTGCATAATTTTCTGTATCCGAAATTCATTATTTAATCTTGTGTCGCGCACCTGTGTCGTTGCCATCAATTTTGAGACACCAGCTTAACCGTTTAGCCGGACCAATTAAAGGGTCCAAGACTGACACCAGGCCTACATCTTTCATGACTTTATTGTAACTCATAATTATGCTCCCTTGTGCTTCGTTTTAGTCGCACAATATTCGTCACGGACGTTTATTTAATTTCTAAATAAAATCCAACTTTGTATCGTTGTGCGTTCCAATCGAAATTGGAGACACAATCTCAACCATTTTCGTACAACCCAAATTAGGATAATATTCTATTCTGAGCCTTCTTCATTTATGACACTTCGGTCCCACTGAATTTTAGTCCCATGTATTTCTAATTAATTTTAGAACACCGCTTGCATTGTTTCTAATTAAATTGGGGATATCAACTTTGACTAATCCCGTTTTAACCCAATTTAATCTAAATACCCTATTAATTAAGCCCATACAAAACACACAACACCCCCTCACCCTACAAAACACCAAACACCAAATTGCCCACCAATTTTTCATTATTTCATGTGTCTGTGCAAATACCCAAATTTAAGGGGGCTCATTTGCAAATGTTGTATTAGGTATCAACACCCCATTGGTTCAAACCAATGGAGAAGCCCTAATATTTGACTAGTCAACCCAACCCTCTCCTTGCATGAATGATTTTCTTCATGTCAAATCTGAGCCACCCATTCAAATGGGGAGCATCAATCACCACACATTCCCCCTTACCATCTCCTATTTAATGTCTCCTCAATGCACTCTTCCCAAGCATGCCCTAATCCCCAAACCTAGGAAAGCCCCCACCCCTCTCCCACCTCACTCCTCCCTCAACCGTAGCCTCCTTCTCAATTTTTCCATTTCTTCCCTTCTTCTTCCTTTCTTCTTCTTCTTCTTCTTCTTCTTCTTCTTCTTCTTTTTGAAAAAAGAGAGGGAAAAGAACACCTCCACCATTACTATCACCCGCCCCCCTACTCTGGTCACCTAGCCCGGCCGGCCTCCTTCTCCTGCGCTGCCAGACCCGCCGACCTGACCTCCTTCCCCGCCATCAGCCCCGGCATCGACCCCGCTGCATCAGAACCACCACCACCATCAGCCTTAACTCCACCATCATCAATCGGCCCGGCCCCCTCCTCAGCCCGGCCACCCATCCGGCCGACCCGCTCCTTCTCTAGTCTCTTCTCCGGCTTCACATCGGCCATCTCCCCCTCCACACCGGAGCCCGCCTGAATCCCTCCGACCTCCTCTGCCTCACCCGTCCACCACGAGCCACCACCACCATTATCAGTTCAGCCGGATCTCCCTGCTCATCCTCCTCCCGCACCTCCGTTCGAGCCCGACCCCCAAGCCTCATCAACTGCACCACCGTCATCAGCTTCGTCCCTCCGCCAGCACATCCCTCCACCACCCTGAACCACCTCTCCACACGACCCTGCTGTCCTCGACCAGCCTCCCGTACCACTATCTCCTCCCCTCACATCCCGCCGAAGCCGACGTTGCTGCAACCCGCTCCTCCTCCACCACCACAATCTTCCCCGGCCGTATATCCCTCCATCACCATCTCCATTACCATCACCCGGCCGGCCAGCCCCAGGCACCCAGTCCGGTCAGCTACCTTCAGCCTCCGTCGACCTCGACCGGAGCCCAGCACACTGGAGCAGCTCGTCTCAAGCCCCTCGCCGGAGCAGCTCGTCACCTCCAGCAGCCCGATCACCACCAGCACCACCACCTCGTCGTAGTCGTTGTCTTTGCCGTCATCGTGCACGCGCACAGGTACGGTTTCTCCCCCCCCCATCGCGTACACGTACGCGTGTACGTATGTATGTATGCATGTATGTATGTATGTATGTATTAGTATATATATATATATATATATATATATATATATATATATATATATATATATATATATATATATGTATGTATATTGGTATATTTTCATATGGTATATGTGTAGTAAATATATATTTGGTATATATATATGTAGCATAATATATGTATGTATTGGTATATATATATGTACATATATACATGTATATAGTATATGTATTATTTGGTACATATATATAAATATAGTATACGTATATTTTTACTTGGTGTATATATATATATATATATATATATATATATATATATATATATATATATATATATATATATATATATATATATATTCAACATACGTATTCTTTGCATATATAAATATTGGTCATATAAATATTGGTCGTTGTATATATATAAATAAGTGGCATGTATATTTTTAAACATATATATATATATATATATATATATATATATATATATATATATATATATATATATATAATATAATAGATAATTCTATTTAGTGTATATACATTTATACATATTTTCTATATAATTATTGGTATACACATATATATATGTATTATATTTAATTAATGATATATGCTAATTGATGAATGTTTTAGGCAACCCGAGTGTAATTGCGGATACCCCGTATTTGCATTTAACTGTAACCCTATTAATTATTAGAAGGATGCCATATGTACACTCACGTACTGGCGAGACCCGTATCACCGACTGTCTGAATTCACAGCAATTATAAACACGACACCTGCGCAATTAGACTCGCACTTGATCCTAGTTGACTAGTGCCATACCTGCCGTAGCCCCTGAGTTCAATGTATTTGTGATTGTGTTAGTGTAACGTCTGATGCAAATGTTATATTTATGATATGTCTATAGGATTGTTGGATCATCCAGACGATACTCTGGAACAGGACTTTGGTATTACCAGCTAAGGACCCAAGGTGAGTACATTCTCTGATAATTTCCAATTATTTGATAATTTCTATAATTCCAGTATCTAGAAATATTATATCTGATCTTTGACACTGTGCTACACGGACTAGTATATAGATTGGATCTGCAGTCATGAGATGTTACATTGATTATCGTATTGACATTGTACATAACATTAGTATTTAGACCTTGTACATGATAGATTGGATATTGCTCGTGTATCGTGATGTGTCATGGTTGGATCCACTATACTAGTTAGGGGCGGGGAAGTAGTTAGTGAGAAATGTGATCATATCCCTATTGTACAAGTATAGAACAATGTTAGTGTTAATCATACTCCTCACGTATGATTATCCAGGCCATATAGCTCTCGTGCATGTTCCCAAGCCGATCACATATCGAAGCAACTATTTTAAATACTTAGAATAGTTACAGTTCTCTATTTTAGATCATATACTACATCACCCGTATATGATATTGTACCTTGTTTCTCTTCATTTCATATATGCACTGACTGTATCATATTGCCTATATTGTCTGTCTCTTTATATTGCATGTCTCTTATTTTGCCATTTGCATTTATTCATTGTCTTCTCTCAGTATATAGCATTATCTGTTTATTGTCTTATAGTCCTTATCAATTAAATGGAACTGTTATTTGAGATGTACTTTGCTCCTTCCTGACTGAAAATATTTTTCCAGACTATGCCTTAGAGGACTGGTGTCCGACATTTTATGGACCACATGGAGAGTAGCTGTAGACTTGGACTTGGTTGTTCAGTTGTGATTACGGGAGTCTAGCCGGAATCACTAGTTATCTAGTTAGTTTCTTAGCAGATTATTTTGGTATCGGATTTCTCTCCGGCATACTTTGTTGAGACTTGGATTTATTGTTTAGTTAGATTATTTCTATTTAGACTTGTGTTGCATTTTATTTTATTTCTTCGATATCTTATCGTGTTGTAGTTATGTGATTGAGTATGTTGTTCATATTATATTGTGCTATCCGTGTCTCCTTATGGAGTTGGATACTCGTGCGAGATTGTTTAGATAGTTCATTGACCTAGACAGCGTTCTACCGTCGATGCTGCGGCGTAGGCTGGACGTACCCACGTACTCGTGTCCCAATTCCGGGTGCGGGTCGTGACACTATGCAGTGCTTCCTGCACTGTTGTCCTAGTGCACAAAAATAAAACCTCAACCCGAGTCACTCTTAACTCAGTCCCCTTCTTCACTGCTAAACAGCAAGTAATTGTTGCTACTGTCCCAGACTCGAGCAGTGCCCTCCTATATCCATCTCAATACATGTATCAGATTTCTGATAGACAAAACACACACACACACACACACACACACACACACACACACACACATATATATATATATATATGGGGCGGCAATCCTTAACCGTTGGATCAACGCTGGCCCTACGCGGGCCCCGATCCGATGGTACAGGGGGACGGGGCTTCGGCGGGGTTCCGGGGGCGGGTATCTTGATCCGCCCTATATATATATATATATATATATATATATATATATATATATATATATATATATATATATAGGGTAAATGAGATATAAGCCATATGGCTCATATTCCTTTCATGAGCCATGCACATGTGGACCAATAGGAATATGAGCACTATGGCTCATATATATATATATATATATATATATATATATATATATATATATATATATATATATATATATATATATACATACACACACACACACACACACTCACACACACACACTTACTTCACATATATATCTACAACACACTTATGAGCACACAAACACATTAAGGTACAGAATATACACTAACTACACACACTATATAGTATATATATAGTTACACATATATACACTAATGTCATGAATCAAGTTATACACACACACACACACACACACACACAAACACACACACACACACACACACATATATATATATATATATATATATATATATATATATATATATATATATATATATATATATATATATATATATATATATATATATATCAATGAGTATCTATGAATATATTAGGATACATACAATGCACACACTATGACATTTAGCAAATACCTATGGTGCACTGCAATAGTATCACACTATATCTTTGATACTCTTGTGATACACTCAAGATACTCCTTCTAAACATCATCAAATGATACCAAAACTATATAGACACATCTAATATAGTAATTAGAGTCTATTTAAAACAAATAATAGCTATTACTAAGTGTTGTGAAGAAATTGACATGTGTATCACAAGTGACAAAGAGAAACCCCCAAAATCACTCTATATCATGGTGTATCATGATACAGCATACTCGTATCCATTTGTAAACACGTATCTAGCCACATACAACCAATCTAATGTCAATTTAGTCTAATTGACCAATCAACAAACACTTGGTGCACCAATCTCGGATTTTTCCTAAATTGGACACAAAACTCAATGTAACAATCACAATAGGGGTCATTAGAAGATAATTCTTCTTTCTATAGTTAGTTCTAATCAATGGGTGGATTTCTAATGGTCAAATTGAACAATTAGAACATAATTAGAGAGCAATTTAAAGGTTATACTTATTGGGAGATGGATTCCCAATGAACTCCTTCAAAAAGACACAAAGAGGACACAAGTTAGTGCAATCTTCTCCTCCTTGGTGCTCTTTGTCTCCTGTAAGCTTCTAGGTCTTCTAATGGTTGAGAATAAGAGGGATTATGAGTGAATTCATTGGAAATTGATGGAGGGATGGGTTGATTTAAGGAAGAACACCAAATTGGGGATGAATGAGTAGAAATGAGAGAAGAGAGAAACTTTTCCCCCTCTCTATATGGGTCGGCCACATGTTTCCTTCTCCAATCGATGTACAATGACAAGAATACCCCCATGGGGTTATCATGAACGATGTTTAATTAGTGGAAAGCTTCTATTCCTAATGAAGGAATTAAACTAATCTTTAATTAATAAGGGGATAGACTTAAATTCGGCCTCATTGTGACTAGTCTACATGTTGGGTCCATAGGTCATGTCAAGTCCAATTGGGTCCACTAACACCAAATCTAATAAATAGTCTATTCTACTAAACAATATATAATAAATACAATGCACTAAAATTATACACAATATATAAATAATATGAAATGACAAAAATATTCTTATTTAGAAAAGTGTTAGTGACAAGTCTACCCCACTTAAAATAATTTTTTTCTCAAATTTAAAAGATGAAACTATCACTAACAACACATCAAAACAAGAAAGAACAATACCTCAAGGCTTAAACAGATAAAGGTACTTCTCGTGCATTTATCTTCCCTCTCCCAGATGGACTCACCGGAAGAATGATGCCTCCACGCGACGTGAACTAAAGGAATGGTCTGGTTCTATATTATCTTCTCTCTTCGATCCAGAATCTCCATTGGCTGCTCTGGATAACTAAGTGTCAGGCCCACCTCGATCTCTGAATGATCCAATACATAAATAGGATCCGCTACGTACTGTCTTAGCTATGATACGTGGAACATATTATGAACTTCCTCCAGTGCAAGCGAGAAGTCTGGTCGGTAGGCCACTGCACCGACCCATTCAAGAACACCGAAGGGTCCGATTAACCGTGGAATAAGCTTCTTGCCTACACCAAAACAAATTGTGTCCCGTGTCGGAGAAATCCTCATAAATACCAGATCACCCAACTAGAACAAAATAAAGTCTTAAAACTTAATCTAAAATAAACAACCATAAGCAAACACAAACACAATCTAAAACTATACCTTAAACTCGAAGGGTCTCTAGTGGCTATATGCCTAATGTTGTTGTCTGTCTTACGCCATCCGAAGTCTATCTCTAATCTGCTTGACCTTCTCCGCTGCATCCAGAACTATCTCTGGCAAATTAAAGCTCTCTCTCCAACATCGTCCCAAGACAAGGGGTACGAAACCTCCGATCATATAGAGCCTCAAAAGGTGACATTTCTATACTGACCTGGTAGTTGTTGTTGTAAGCAAACTCTACTAAATGGAGATGGTCCTCCCAAGATCTCCCAAAATTTAGAACATAAGTACAAAGCATATATTCGAGTGTCTAAATAGTCCTATCCGACTGACCATCCATCTGAGAGTGATATGCGGTACTAAACTTGAGTTGAGTGCCCAAACTAGCCCACAAACTAAAAATATGAGAAGTGAAACGGCTATCTCGATCCGAGACTATGATTTCGGGAACCATATGTAGCCTGACGATCTGCCTCACATACATCTCTGTCAGCTTCTCCGTAGAAAAACCCACCTTGAAAGAAAAGAAGTGGGCTGATTTGGTCAACCTGTCAATGATGACCCAAATCGCGTCTTTCTTTCCTAAAGATCGTGGATGTCCGGACACAAAATCCATAATAATGTGCTCCCACTTCTACTCTGGAATAGGTAATGGCTGAAATAATCCACTTGGCCTCTACTTTTCTTCTTTCACCTACTGGCACACTAAGCATATGGATACAAACTTTGTCACCTTCAGCTTCATGCCATACTACTATACACACTCTCTCTCTCATATCCTGATACATCTTGTTGGCACCTGGATGCATGAAATACTAAGAGCGATGCACATTCTGTAATACCTCCTCTTGTAACTCCTACTAGGCACACACAATCTAGCACCGTACCTCAAAGATCCATCCTCAGCAATGGTGAAGTCATCCAACAATCATGCCTAAACCTGAGCTATGATGCTCCTCGGAGTCACATCCTTATACTGGGCTGCCTTGATCCTATCCATCAACTCTGAAAGTATCTGCAAACCCTATATCTGTATTTCCATACCAGTAATCACCACATCAATACACAAGCTCTCTAAATCTGCTAACAAGTGTCTATCCGTCGTCAAGCACATAGCTACCAGATACCTGCTTAAGGTATCGACAACTACATTGACCTTACTTGGGTGATATTGTAATAATTTGTCGAAGTCCTTCTAATGCGAACGCAATTGTCTGGATGTATAGGCAATCACCTTTCTACTATGCTGAAGAACACAACCCAAACATTTTCTTGAAGCATCACTATAGATAGTGAATCCACCTGACCCTAATAGCAACGTTAAGATAGGAGCCGACGTCAACCACTTCATCATCTAATCAAAGGCAACCTGACACTGTGTCTGTCCACACAAACTCCAAGTCCTTCCTGGTAAGTCTGGTTATTGGTTCAGCAATCCTAGAAAAATATTGCATAAACTTCCTGTAATAACCTGCCTGATCCAAGAAACTCCTGATCTCTACTACTGAACCCGGAGTAGTCAAAGACTACACTTCTGTGATCTTCTTCGGATCATCAAAAATCCTATCACCAGTCACAACATGCCCCAAGAACTCTACCTTGTCTAGGAAGAACTCATACTTTGATAGTTTCCCATACAACTTCTCCTTCATGATAGTCTCCAGTACAATCCTCAGGTGCTCATCGTGCTCCTTTGGCATCATTCAGGTAGATGATAATGTCATCGATGAACACCACCATAAACTTATTAAGGTAAAATGGAATACCTTGTTCATCTAATTCATGAACATCGTCGGGGCATTATTCAACCCAAACAACATAACCAAAAACTCATACTAGTCATACCGAGTCCGAAAAGCAGTCTTCGAAATGTCCTCCTTCTTTACTTTCACCTGGTGGTAGCCTGGCCTAAGGTATATCTTGGAAAATAACTTTGCGCTACTCAACTGATCAAAGAGATCGTCAATCCTTGGTAGCGGATATTTATTCTTGATAGTGAGGTTGTTCAATGCCCTGTAATTAATGCACATGCGTACGAATCCATCCTTCTTTGGTACAAATAATACCGAGATACCCCATGGTAAAAAACTAGATCTGATAAATCCCTTATCTTGCAGCTCATCCACTTGCTTCATCAACTCTGCCATCTCGCTATTATTAATTCTATAAACATGCTGTGAAATTGGCTCTGCACCTGGTACCAAGTCTATAAAACTCAATATTCCGGTTTGGAGGTAATCCCGGCAACTACTATGGAAACACATCCAATAATTCTGCTATCAAGGGATGAGGCCACTCCTTCTCTTCCACCATAGCTCCACAGATAATACTTTTACTCTGCCCCGAGGCCCCTTTGTCAAACTCGAACTCTGGATCCCCAGGCGGACTGAACATAACTCTACTACCTCTACATTCTATACTAGCATGGTGCCTACTCAACAAACCCATCCTGAGTACAATGTCATAACTCAAAAGTGAAATTACGAGTAAACACACACTCAACTCCCAGCCTCCCAAAGTAACTCTCTGATCCATGCAAACTTCACTGACCAGGATAATGCCTCCCCCGGTCATGATCTTGCAATTCATACTCAAAGGCTCATCTACAATATGATGCTTGAGAGAAAAAGCAATAGACACAAAGCTATGAGATGTACCAGAATCAAACAATGCTAATCTTGGAATGGAGTTAAAAAGAACAGAACCACGATGACATCTCTGGTGGGCTCGGTCTCCTTGACCATAATGGCAAACTCTCTACCCTGAGGTGCACCCCTATAATACTAGTGTTGGGTGAAACGCTGGTGTTGGGTCAGGAGTGGAGGTCCCCTCGGCTATGATGCAGGTGGCCTCGTCGGTGCCCTCTGATTTGGAACCGCTTCCTGAGCTACACGACGAGGGTTCAAAGAACAATCTCTTAACTGATGTCCTTCGAGCATCACAATACAAGAAATACCCAACCATTTTCTGTAGACCTTCCCAATATGACCTGGCTTCTTACAAAAAATAGGTATGAGCCTGCTAAGTCTGTCCATGCTTCTGTTGTGGTGCCTGATGAATTGGTGTCCGAGATGGAGCCTGAAACTGCTTTGGCTACTGAAATAATCTCTGCTGGAACTGGGAATGCTTGGCAGGTCTCATACTACTACTAGCCCTACCAAAGATATCGCAATCCCTCTTGGGCCTCAAGCTTAGATCCCCCTCGACCTTGTGTGCCTCCGTAAGAATTGCTGCATAAGTCTTATGAATAGATGAAATAGGGATCTTCACCTCCCAGTTCAGACCCTCTCGAAAGTGACTTACTTTGATCTCCAGGTCTCGTACCATATACTCCGCCTACCAGCTCAGCCTGCTGAATTTTGCGACGTACACCTCTACTGAGAAAACTCTCATGTTGGAGGTTACGAAATTGTCGCTCCAAGTCCAATCTATCAGTAGGGGCAAAGAAATTCTTTATAAAATAATTCTTGAAACCCTTCTAAGTCGGTCCAGGATCAGCGAGAAGCGGTTTATTCATTAACCAACTGCGAGCAATGTCTAGCATCTAGAGCCCAACTGCCTCAATCTTCAAATCCACTAAGAGATGAGACACCCGCATGATACGCTCGATGTCCTCGAGCCAATCATCCGTATAGATAATGCCTTCCATCCCCTTGAAGTCCCGAGGCCCCAGCTTTTTTAAGTCCTGAATATTACCCGGCTTGGGCTGGGTAACCTGCTGCTGGGATAGAGCATCTCTCTGAACTGCATCCAAGGTGATCTGGTGAGCACTCTTGATGCCTTGTCGTATCAAGTCCGCTTGGCTCTTTTGAGCCTCAGTCTGGGCCCTATAGTCCTCCATTATCTCCCTGAATAACATAAATATCTGAGTCACATTAGTCGACACTAGAGGTGGCGGAGGAATACCCTCAAAAATATCCGGGACAATCCTCTGGACAGGTAGAGGACCCCCAAAAGTAGGTGATGTCACCCTCACTTTTCCAACTAGGCGTACTTTGGTAATTTGACATGGGTATTTAATTTTAGGAATAAATATTGAATGTTAGTATGATGATTATATTAATTATTTAATTATGTTGAGCTATAAATTATTTGTGACTTGTATTAATTATTTAGTTAAGAGACTTTTGTTATTTATTTTAGTTAGAGAGACTAGCCTAATATTTATACGTAATATATATGGACCCATTTAGACTTGTCATGGCAAATAGTGAACCCAACTTAGACCCAAGCCCATTAGTCATTTCCACTCACTAATTAAGGATAATTAGTTTAATTACAATTAGTTAGAGACTTCCAAAAATATTCACCCTTAATTATTTCTCATAATTCACTGTGTAGGGGTAACTTGGACCTTTGCAAGTAACTTGGGGAAGGGGAGAAGAGGCCAGCCACTATTAGAGGGGGTTCTCCTCTCTCTCTCTCCTTATTTGTATTTTTTTTTTTGATCCAAAATTCTAGATCTCCAAATTTTCACATTCCCTCCATCAATTTCCCTCTCAATTCACCTCCATTTTCTTCTCAAATTCATCACTCTTGGAGCTTTGGAGCTTGGTGAAGCAAGGAGCACAAGGAGAAGGATCTTTGGAGCTAGAGATCGTATCTGGATCGTGTCCAATTGTGTTTTCATTGAGAATCCATCTCCCAATTGGTAAATTATGAATTTTAATTCATTCTAACACACAAATCATGTATTTAACCATTAGGAATGACCCAATGGCACAGGTCTACCTATATGAACAAATTTTAGGCTAATTGGTTATGTATTATGAGTTCTATGTGGTAATTTGTGTGCATTTGGGAGAATTATGAGATTGACACATCAAGTATGTGTCATGAGACCAATTCAATCTAATTAGACTTAGATCAGAGTTATGAGACTATGTACGTGTCCACAAATGGATACATGTAGGCCGTATTATGGTATTTTATGATGCAGTGCGACACGAGGCCCAATTTTTGGTGTTTTGTATGAATTTTCTTCAATACCTATTGTAATTAGTTGTAATATATGTTATTATGTATATTTGATATGTAGGAATATTTATTGTGGAGAATTGCGAGTTTAGACACTTCCTTTGGGTGCATATCATAGGTATCCTATTGATGCATTATAGGTGTTTGTTGAATTGACTAATAATTAGTGTGTATACTAATATAGATCTAGTTATAGATATGTGAATAATATATTTTTGAATTTAGATATAGTGTATATGTATAAATATACAAGTAGGGGTGTATCCATATTGCATTGCTCTTGTGCACTGTGAATGAGTACTGTGTTCAAGGTGTGCATGTGCTAGTATGTTGCTTATGCAGCTGGTGTCAGGTATGTGTTGTATTAGGAGGAGACGGGGAAGCCCTATAAGAATAGTGTAAAGGCCTGCACAATGGGTCTGTGCATCCAACACAGTCGGATAGTAGGGGAACTGTGTAGGAAGCATAGTCTGGTTATGGAGTACCTTGGCAGCATTTACCTTGAGTTGCCATAGCAACATGAGAGAGTGAGAGCTCAACAATCGTAAGTGCAGTCCAATGTCAGTAATAGTAGCAGTGGTGTTAGCATGGTGGGAGGAATAGAGTGGGGGTATTATATTGAAGGTTTAGTGACAGCAGCAGTACATTAGTGCACTACATATTGATCATTTGGAGTGTGGGTTAGTAGGAATGGAACAGTGGTAGCAGTAACTGCATATTGATACTCAAAGTTCAGTAACAGTAAGCAAGTAGGAGCTCGAGCAGTAGATGAACCACAATAACTTATAGCTATGTAGATCAGCAACTGTAAACCAAGATAAAACAGATGTGGGGACTCATGCCTGCAGACAAGGAGTGATTGCCTTGATCAAATTGCTGCATAAGCAATTGAAGGTAGGAGGGGGGAAGTTGATGAGTACATTAAGGTGTCCAGGTAAAGTGAAGACTCGGGTAACTGCAGACTTGGGACTATGGTTCCAGTTGGTTTAGTTCATTGGGAAAACCTGATACAAGAGTATCAGTAAGATGAAGCTCGGGTTAGGTATACATTCACTTGTTCAAGTGTGTTAAGTGCAGGTGGATAAAGTGTGTGATATGTTTGAGAAGTGAAGGGGGTGTGCAGTCATAAGTTAATGCACAGTGCAGTGAGGAGAGGGTATTATGAGTGCAAAGATTAGTGTCACAGGTATCAGTTCTGTGAGTGTATCAATGGTGTATGAGGATGGGAACCTGCTAGTGAGCTTGTGTGTGTGTGTTTACCTACACTAGTGAGTATGTATCCAGAATTAGGTGTCAAGTTAGTGACACCCAGTGAGTATAAGTAGAGAAATAGTGGAGGTGATATTCATGTTATCAGATACTAGGATACTAGTTAAGTATTAAATGTATAGGTTGGTATCCTAAGATACTTAGCTAATAGTAAGTTACTTTATGATATTGCTAAGTATATGAGTATATATACATATTACTTAGTGTTAATAACTAGTTTGGACTTGTGATCACCTTAGAAACTAGTTATGGACATAAAACCAAGGTAACACCTAGTTAACATCTAGTTTGACTTAGTTTGACTAGTATGACCTAGAAATGGCCTAGAAATTATACCTCAATATATTTTAACTTATTTATCATTCATTACACCCAATTGACATAATATTTCATATATAGGGTTATGTGACATCAGCTCAGACACCTAGTTATACTCTTTTGCTCAGGACCAGAGGCGAGTATATTTTTCTGTTAGTTTTTATTTCATGATAGTGTATATATCACATCTTCTAGAATTGTATACTAGATTTCGACATAGTGATTTTACGGACTGGTACTATATGGATCCTGTCGGGAGATGTTATTCCTTACCGTGTTTAGCGGGTACTCCTTCACATGTATTTTATCGTGTGTATCGGATATTGATTTTAGTGTACTTTGTATTCACAAACTGCTTATTTTTAGTGTGCCCATATTTGTGTTCGTAATATGTCGTGATTGGATCCATTTGTATTGGTTGGGGATGGGGGAGTAGGAGTTGGTTATGTGATCAAGCCCAAGTGTATTTGTGTACATATTGATTATATATCACACATGTAATCGAGTTACCATATTGTATTCGTATTCAACCCAAACCGATCACATAATGAACTTGTACTCTATGGCACATTAGTTAGTTTTATCTTTTCCATTTAAATTATAGTTATTCTATTGCCTGTTCTTCATTCCAGTATATTACATGTTTACTCTAGTTCATTATATTTTTTTGTACAATGACAAGAATATATAAATAATATGAAATATACAATGACAAGAATAGGGGTTGACCATATTTTTCCTTCCCCAAGCAATGTACAATGACAAGAATACTCCCATGGGATTTTCATGAAGGGTGTTTAATTATTAGGAGGCTTATATTCCTAATGAAGGGATTAAAGTAATCTTTAATTAATAAGGGGATGACTTAAATTAGGCCTAATTGTGACTAGTCTAGATGTAGGGTCTATGGGTCATGTCAAGTCCAATTGGGTCTACTAACACCAAGTCTGATAAATAGTCTAGTTACTAACTAATATATAATAAATACAATAAAATTATACACAATATATAAATAATACGAAATGGCAAAAATACCCTTATTTAGAAAAGTGGTCGTGACAACAAGATCCTGAAGTATGTCTTTACTCAGAAAAAAAATTAAACATGTGATAAAGGAGGTGGTTAGAGTTGCTAAAGGACAATAATATGGAGCTTCAGTACCGACCACACAACATAAATTTGGTTTGCAGATGCCTTGAGCACCGGAGGGCTAGCACATTTATCTTGTTATCTTAGAGACAGATATTATATGATCTTTAGGAGATGGGCATTGAGGTGGTTCTTCCATATGATATTAAGATTCTAGACAGTTTGCAGATTCAGTCTACCTTAGTAAAGGGGATCACGACAGCACAGATAGAGGACCCATGGATTAGAGTCCTTGGGCAGAGTATGAGTTCGATCTTCGAAAGGAGTTGAGGATTGATGAGGATGGGTACTCATATTTGGGATTAGAAATCTTTTGAAGGAAAAAGATTAGGATTAGAAATAATAAATCTTTAGGGCAGCTGGGCTCTAAAGATAGGATTTGATCTTTTGAAGGAAAATTTTAACTTGTGATCTCAACAAGGACGTCTCGTAGGATCTGAGGACAATTCTATTATAGAAATTTGGGGGATATGTTATCTATTGCGTATTTAAGACTCTGTAAACCCCCTGATTTTCAAGAATTTATAATTTAGAATTTTCCTCAATTTTCTGTATTTTTTGAGATTTTTCTGGAATTAAAAACAAGATATTTTATAATTAAAGGATTTTTAAATGATGTTTAGTAATATTAAAATAATATGAAAATAATATTTTATGGTGTAAAATAAAATTCTAGACATAGGATAATTTTCCAAGAATTTATTGGACCCCGAAAGCTTTTTAAAAGCCCTAAAAACTAATTAATTAATTGAATCCTAATTAAACCGGGTTTATTTGAAATAAACCAACCTAATTAAAACCAAACCCAGACCCAACTGTGACCCAACCCAACCCGGTCTTATCGGGTCGGATCCGGGTCCGACCCGACCCGCTTAGGACCCGACCCGGCCCGAAATCCCTTCCCCTTCCCCCAGCCGTTCACCCGCACCCGCGCCGCTCCGGCAGCCCGCCGCTCCGGTTACTCTCCCCGAACGGCCGCCCCTTCGACGCCTCCCAGCCGCTCCGAATTTCCCTCCCCGAACTTAGCCAAGGATTGTCCTTATCATCGAGGAGGAGCACCAAGGGCAAACCAACAAGCTCTACCAGCAATAGGAGGGTATCAGCCGAGGCCACCCTTGGCACCACAAGCAGCACTCTTCCAACAGGCCCAGCAGCAATAGAGGAATCCACCACAAGGACGCGGACAAGCCTTCGCAATGACCTTGGAAGACGCGCAGAACCATGGAGTAGCTAATGCGCGTAAGTTTTTTATAGTTTTCTGTTTCTAGTATTGCTTTACTTCTTGCCTGCTGGTTCGTGACCCTAGACTTAACTTAACAGTTTTAACTTGCTAATAATATATAACCTAGTGATCACCTAAGTAATTTTTGAACTTGCTAAATAATCTAAAATGTTTTATAAATGATAACCTGATAAGTTTTTAAAGGATAAAACTGGTTTTCTAAAACTGTAATTTTCTAAATTTCCTACATTTGGGAAATTGCATAACTTCCATTGCTTAGGAAAATGATTTTCCCTATATGTTAAACCCACAACCTTGACTTTTCTTAATCTTGATGTGCTTCGAATAAATTTTGCAACCGTGTCATCTCTGTTGACCGGTTATTCTTTGATTGCGAGGACGCAATCCTCTTAAGGGGGGTAGATTGTAAACCCCCTGATTTTCAAGAATTTATAATTTATAATTTTCCCCAATTTTTTGTATTTTTTTGAGATTTTTCTGGAATTAAAAACATGATATTTTATAATTAAAGGATTTTTAAATAATGTTTAATAATATGAAAATAATATTTTATGGTGTAAAATAAAAATCTAGACATAGGGTAATTTTTCGGAAATTTATTGGACCCCGGAAGCTTTTTAAAAGCCCTAAAAACTAATTAATTAATTGAACCCTAATTAAACTGGGTTTATTTGAAATAAACCAACCTAATTAAAACCAAACCCAAACACAACTGTGACCCAACCCAACCCGGTCTTATCGGGTCGGATCCGGGTCCGACCCGACCCGCTTAGGACCCGACCCGGCCCAAAATCCCTTCCCCTTCCCCCAGCCGTTCACCCGCACCCGTGCCGCTCCGGCAGCCCGCCGCTCCGGTTACTCTCCCCGAACGGCCGCCCCTTCGATGCCTTCCAGCCGCTCCGGCTTCCCCGTACCCGCCGCCATTCCTCCTACTTCTTCCTCCCTATAAAACCCACCCTCTCCTCCTCTCTCCGTCCCCTTTCCCCTCGACTCCGGCCAGCTCCAGAACCCCACATCCCGCCGGCCGCCCGCAGCAGTTCTCCTCTCCGGCGACGCCTGCCTCCCCGAGTGCCACCCTCCAGCCAACCCTCTCCCCTTTCTTCCTCCCTCCGCCTCAGTCGCCCCTCGCTGCCCCAGGACCCGCAGCCCCAGCCATCTCCTCCTCGACGATCAGCCTCTCCCCGCGTCCCAGCCCGCCGCTGCCTCCACCAGTGAGCTCCGGCCGAGCCACCTCCCTCCGGCGACGCCCCAGCACCCCTCCGGCGAAGCCTCCGGCGACCAGGACGACACAGAAACCCTAGCCCTAAGCCCGGACACGGCAGCCAGGACACAGGATACAGGAACTGTGTCGAGACGACACACGGACACGAGAATTCGCAGTTTCCCGGAGCCCTGTTCAGGTACCCATATCTTTCTCCTCGTAGCTCTGTTTTCGATTCCGTCAGTTGCATCGTGTATCCTGCATGACCCCCTCGGTGCCCGTGCAAACCGCTCGGTGCATCGCATCCTGTGGCGATCGCGAACCGCGATCCAAAAACAGGAAAATCAACGCCCTGTTTCACCCCGGAACCGAGTACGCCCCGCCAAACGGGACGACTTGGTCGCGTGCGGTCTTCACCGATATGTGCGCGTTGTTGATACGGACGTGCGGGATTTCGCAGAAGCTGATTCGGATGTGCGTTCACACCGGAATCAACGCGTATCCGCGGACACCATCCCGTATCCGACCTTTCTAGTTCTCGCTGTAACTTAGTGTACACATGTCGGATCGAGACGAAACTTGCGCCATTGGACTCGTAGCAATACGCTGGTCCTGTGAGCCAAGTTTAGTTTGATTCTGAGAACGTTGACAAAATCGTGTGTCGTGGGCCCCACAGGCTCCACTTGACGGGGATTTTGTGATCGGCTCATCGGAATCCAATTCTGGAAGTTCCATTCGGTTCGTATCATCGTTCCTGACCTGTTGACACTAAGTTGGACAGATTTGGAGACCTTTGACCCTGACGCATTTTTCGGTGCAAAGCGGCCCACATTTGGACCCCGTTTTGTCCTGAAATGTCATTTTTGCCCTTGTGTCCAAATTGGACTCAAGGACAGGCGTTTCTAGCTGATTAATATTTTTTGGATCTGATGGTGATATCTATTTCAGCAACCGGAGTACTGCCTGCAATCCCCGCTGAAGCCAGAGCTACAATTGGAGCCGAAAACCCAAGCAAGTGTACCTTGCCAACTTGCAGTTTTGTTAGATATTACTTGGACTTAATTATAACTATTGTACATGCTTAAACCTAGGGCCGTGTGACGTGCTTAGCGTCCGATTATAGTCGGGTGCCAACACTGTACGCAGAGTTGTGCGCGTCACCTAGAGATGGATATCGTGACCCTTTGCATTCTCATACTTGCTTTATCAAGTACGTTATAACCCAGGACACCTGACACAGATCATGATACAGAATCTTCCTGAAATATTCAAGGTGATTCTGTGTAGGTTGCAGGATTTATGACATAGACAGGATATTCTTAGACATTATATTCATAGACATAGTATGACTTACTGCATTAGATATGATCTTACGTGACGTGGACATGAGGCATCATGGACATGAGACGTATGATTACATTGGGTGGGGAGAGACACACATGCTACATGCTGATTATATATATATATATAATCCATAGTAAACACATAGTAAAACTCATAGTATAACTGCTACCGGCTCTCCGACACAGAGCTTGTAGTGGTATCAGCCTACGTTCTAGTAATGCTCTCAACTTGCATATCACATAGATGGTTATATAGTTTACCCTATTATTTTATTTACTTGCTGCACTGCATTATCTTTGGCTTGTATTATCTGCACCTTGCTATGTCCCCTGAGGACCTGGATCCGGATTATGTCCCCAGGATTTGCAGACGAGGTTTATCCAGAGGTATACGGAACATGTGCACTTCTCGGAACAGTACCATAACCTGAGGACGAGGTGATCGCTGAGGACTTCTTCTGAACATCTGCTTCTCCATGCTCAGATATTATGGCATATAGACTCTCTTTCATGTTTAAGTAAAACAATTGTAACAGACTTTATATCGGGTTGTTCCCCGAATTACTTTGCTGAGACTGGATGTTTGATTTACTTTTCTTATTGCTGTTGATCTTATTTGTGTGGATGAGATTAGTTTTGAATTGTTGTCGTAAACCCTGACTATTGTAATACAGCTTAAGTATGCCCCAATGGATCCATTAAATTGGTTTTGTCCATCGGTGCGTGCTGCTGGCCATTGCCACGTGTCCAGTCCCCGATATTTTGGTACTGGGGCGTGACAAACTCTACAATACAGATAATATCTCGAAGACAAATAACATTATGTGGGTGTAGAAGCATGGAATATATTAAGTCTATGCACGAGATGAGAAGCATTCTACACTATGCACGAGATGATGGACAAAACTATGCACGAGCATCTATGAAATACACCCTTATGAAGAAGCAGTCGAACAACTTCATACACGAGACTTCATGCGCCATTCTCAGAAGCTACACCCCAGAGTTAGTATGGGGAATACTATGTACTATGATCCAAGTGCTATACGCGAACAACTTTGCGCTAGAGACAATGCATTTAATACGATGCATTAAAAGCAGTGCCATCTCATAAATAGTAATGTACTATAGTTATGCAGTGAATAAGGTAACATCATCGCTTGTGTTAGCGTTATGATTACACTCTATATGCGGTCACTCATTTGGCAAATGGCATATAGAATTACTTGGGTATGGAATTCAATATCCTCTCTCCTCACCTATATGCGACTGTGAGTGAACAATTAGAAATACAAAGAGATTGCGCGTATTAAATATGCATATTATGGCAGACGTTTCAAAGTTTGAAGAGACAAATGTCATGTTAAAAGTGGATTTAATATTCCTCGTAATAAATGCCACATGTCATGCAACCCATGATATGCGTAGGCGTTCAGATCCACATTATGTGTTGGAGTTAATGTAGAATTCTATGTGCCACACATAGAGGCAAAAATAGTGTGTTTTGTGTCTTATACACGCATATTGCTGTTATAGTATGAATGGTTATAAATAGTTGGGACATGTGCTTCCTAAGGCGTCGAGATCTAGGTGTGTAGAGCCTACTTGCTGCTAAATTATCCCCGTGAGCCGGAGTTAGCAAGTTCTTTCGGCTTTGCATGGTATCATTAACGGAGTAAAGAAGTCATGCGCTAACTTGATCTCCGTCGCTACTCTTCTCTAGAAATTTTCATACTTTCTTGTACTTAGAATTCATTTGTATAGGATTATTTGTAATTCAATAAAAAGTTAGTAAAATTTTTGTTATTGCAAATAAAATTGTGACTCTATTGGGGACAGCCTTCTATACCGATGAGAAGGTAGTGACGCAATTCAACGTTACAAAGATTGGAACAATATAAGAGATGTTGGTCTTACAGTTCGACCAACAAGATTTTATGAAAATGCCCTCAATGAGGTGGCTCGACCCCCTCAAAATTGGTGAAGCCCAAGAAATCCTGAAGGAATTGGCTCCCCAAAGCTCGTGTTTCTTATCCCAACGTTATTAATGACGAAGGGAAGACTCTGGCCGCACATGGAGTAGAAGACCAATCTGCTGTCAAAGTCTCTGTCCAAGACACGGTGCACACTATTATTAGCTCTGGCATCGTGCTTGCCAAGACATTGTGTTATGATGAAACTCTAAGTGCACACAAAAAAATACTACGATGTTGAAACTCTAAGTGCTAAGCACTGCTCCAAGTCTATGCGTACTCAGTACAATGTGCAAAAGAACAACAGTTCTGTGAAGAACTCTGCTGACACTCCTTCTATGTGCGTAAAGTGTAATTATGTCTTCGATAAAATTGCATGCACCAACAAGGTCATGTGCGCCCAAGTCTCTAATAATGAAGCAAACTCTCACATAAGTATCAACGCATGCGCGTGAAAAAGAATTATTTCTTCAAAAGATTTTCATACACCAACGAAGCTATATGCCCAAGCTCTGGAGTCACAAATAAAGTTGACTCTATTCCAAAATTTTCAGAGAAAGGCTACTATGCGTTGCAGCGTATTAAACTGCAAAAGTTAGAAGCATCTCGAGCCATGTGTGCCCAAGATTCTGATCCGTCGTCTATGCATAGACAATAAGAACATGTGTCATACAAGTTGATTCGCTCATCAAATGGCATGCTTTGCAAGATATAAGCTATACACGACCAACCAATATATGCATCCAAAGTGAATAAGTTTCATAATCAGACCCATGCACAGAGTGTCTCTATGGACGTGAAGTGGACCTGAAATCAAAGTCATTACAACCTGACCCATGCATAGAGTCTCTCTAAGCACATGAAATGGGTCTAAAGGCAAACTCTCTATCTTCTGATTTACTTGACGTAATTAATTATAAATGTAAAGTGAGGGAGCCTTCTACTGTAAATGTGGTTACCACTTAAGGATATTACTGCACAAACATTGTGATTAACTATTGTTGCATAAAGGAAGTTGAGACACTACAAAAGCAGTCTGTGTTACAAAGATGACATACCACTTCACCGACCCAACAAAATTTTGGAAGGCAAACTCATGATGATGAAGACGAAGAAATTTGCAAACTCTTTCAAACAGAGGACATAAAGGTGTTGTTACTCCACCGCCTCATTCTTATAGAAATTTAGATCGAGAACCAACCAATGAGACGAATCTCCTGATGGGGTATACCGAAATACTCATTCAGGGTCCAGCACCTTACCTGAAGATAGTGCATCTCAAGTTGGGGGTAGCATCCCTCCGAATTCTGAAGAAGATAGTGTGGACTCCAGCTACATTGCTTTGTCTACTACTTTGTCAGCCAGCCAACACATAACTTCTATTTAAGTAACTAACAATGAGGAAGGCGCTAGCAATGACCAAAAAAATTAATGTTTGGATACCCTTGCAGCTGCAATCCAAACCATAAGCACCTTAATTTAGTAACTGATGAACATACAATCTTCTGTATTACCTCAACAAGCATGCTAGGTTCAAAATAACGAGGAAGTATGGTTCAAAAATAATGAGGAAGTGTGTAACAATGATGGCTCAACTACACATGCTCCTAATCTTCTGAATATTGGTGGTGGTCCTTTGCTAGTGATGCTGGAAACTCAACCAACTGTTGTTCAATGAACTATTCTTTCACAAGATGTTGACACACAAATACTTGAATCCATCTGTGCCCTATATGCCTACTTGGATTCTATGGACAACAGGGAGGCACTCCAAAAGCTGGGGGGCATCGCAGCCATACCCTACTGAATGAGATGATGTTCTCTACCCACCTAAGTTCAAACCATAGTCATTGCTCCCTTTTGACGAAATAAAGTCTCATCGACAACATCTGCTTTACTTTGATTCACATACATTGATCCTGAGGAACAATGCACTTCTAACCAAGTTCTTCATTGGCACCTTACATGGGGTAGCCTTTGAGTAGTTCTGGAGTCTGCCTAATGACTTTATCAAGTCCTTCAAAGATTTGGAATGGATATTCCTGGACTGGTTATACGAAGTGAGATGGAGTTTAACATGTTCAGTTTAATATCCATAAAGCAAAAGGAAAAGGAGCCATTATGCAACTTTATCGAGCGATTCCATCGACTAAACCTCGGACTAACTCCAGGTATCTCTCAGATTATGATGATCGATACCTACATACACAATCTTATCTCCTCTGTCAGATTCTCTGTAGGAAGTGCCACCATCGATTCTTGGCCTCTACTGATAAAGAGTACCAAGATTGCTGGAAAGTCGGATGCCAACTTAGAGTTGATTGACTTCCAAAAAACAAACTCTGAAGATAGGGACAACTGTCCCAAAGAAATAACAACTCCAACCTCAAGGACAACAAGGGAAAGGATTCCTTGACTATCGACTTCTCGATAGTCGCTTCTAATCAGTAAAGCCAAAGACAAACTCAATTTAACCTCGTGAATACACCTTCAACGAGGAGTTTACAACAATTATCTTGCACGTTCTGATGGAGGAAAACAAGCTCAAACTCCCTGACATATGATATCCTGAAGAGGCAGGTTGATCCAAAGACCCAAAATACTTCTTGCACCATCGGTATGTGCATCATCTAACGCATGATTGCTTTGTACTAAAGGACAAGATCTAACAATTGATAGACTCTAAGGCTATCAAAGTTTAGAATGACCAGAAAAAAGTTGATTCCAATATGGTGTCACTGTAGTTTGTTGACTTCCTAAAGGTTGAGGTTCAGGAGTGTCGTTCCGATACAAGGCCATAATTGAAGTCGTTAACCTTCCATATCTTCTAAACCAAGCAAGTAGATTGTTTCCATTGACCACACTATGTGGTAAAGTAATGTGGGTTCATCCTAGCATTATCGAGGATTTCCAGCAAGGGGTATCCTCTACCTCCAAGATCAGGAATAAAGAAAAGAAGAAAAAACTATGCAACATGGTTCTTCCCGCTTTGCCAGTCGTTGATAAAGTGCTTTCTGCCGAGACTAGGTCCAACAAAGTCTACCATCAGACTTATGATCATGTTGAAGAAGATGCTACTTCTTCCCCTCCTGAGGCAGGTCCGTCATGATGGAACTATGGATCCCTAGGACCGTAGGTTGTTGTGCATATCGATCAATAAAATATTAATATGTTTAAGACGTGATCTAACCCTTCAATGACGGAAACTATGATTCACGAAATATACCTGAAGTGATGAGAAATAGATAACGATTTCCATAAATCTCGACCAGTCAGCAACCTCAAGATCTTCTTTCGTATTCCTTCCTCAGATTGGACATCGTGTGGGCGACAATCTTCCAACATTTTTTTCTCCTTGGTTGACCCTCTCTCTCTCTCTCTCTCTCTCTCTCTCTCTCTCTCTCTCTCCTTACGTGAAAAATGAATTTTAAGAAAGTTGCTCACTTGGATGCATATGACGGCTAGAGAATAAAGGATATATATAGGCTACGACATGGACCATGAGGAAAAGTTAAGGTAATATCTCCTAACGGACCTGGATATCCCATGTTCATCCCGAACACACAACCCAGTCCATTAACAATATCTCGGTCCACTAAAGAGCTATTGTTGCAGTACCTTCCTAATTCCAAATTATGTTTATGGGCCACTTCTTATTATATGCCTATTCATCTCCCATGTTCAGATATCAAATGTCCATCGATCAAATTAAATTACTGAAAACTATATTGATCGACATCTTTTATCCTTAAATAGTACGACTTAATTTATTTGTCATATCGAATATAATCCACTTGTAGGGTTTACATGACAATTCTTATGAGCTCCTTAAGGGGATATCATCAACCCAATATATCATGACATTGAGTCCTTTTATAATCAACAACCCATCTTACACACAATGTCATTACCCAATTCATAGAGGTTATTGACCCATAATGAATCTCACTCTTTTATGAGTCAAAATAATGCATACTGCATATATATGTGTAAACCCCCTCAAAAATTTTATGATTTTATTCTCAATTTTAATATTTTTATTTTAATTATAGGAATTCTTTTGATTATTCTTAGCTAATTAGAAAATAAAAGTCTTTTATAAGTGGCTTTTAAAATGTTTTATTATTTTTATTGAAGGAATTACAAATATTTCACAAAATGATATAATATTTGGGTGTAAACTTATTTCATAAAGTATTATAAAATTTTCTAAAATATATTTCATGTACAACTCGATTTATTTCCGATCTTACCAAATATATATAATACTTGATTTATTTAACTTATTTAAATATTGGGTTATACTTAGTAATTAAAATTATTGGACACAAATATGTTTTTGGTGAAAAATCTACTGTTAAAAAGTAAGAGGAATTTTTCCTAGAATATAATTAATGAACAAATCTATTTCCGATTTTTATAATTTTTAATGATTTTATGGATATAACTATATGGTTATATATATGTTTACACTATTATAATAAAAAAGAAATATAAATAAATAAACAACTAACTAAATAAATAAATAAATAAACCAAAACTCTAACCTAAAGACCTAACCCTTTGCTAATCCCCTCACCTGGGTGTACAGACCCACGAAAACCCGAGCGGCCCAGAACCTTTCCCCTCACGCAAACGCGCCCCACCGTCGGACTATATATATATATATATATATATATATATATATATATATATATATATATATATATATATATATATATATATATATATATATATAACGAAACCTAACCCTAACCCTAGAATCACCTCCTCAACCATGCAAGCATTCGTCTACCTCTCCAACGCCACCCCCGGCCACCGTCGGAGCGTCGCACGACCGACCGCCGCGTGTGCAACTGCGACCACATCAGCGCACGACAAGCAGTTGTGACCCCACTTCACAGTAAGTTTTCTTTTTCCTTGTTCCATAAATTCTCGAATGATTTCTTTGTACACGGTCACAACATGACCATCTAGGGTTCCTTTAAAGTAGATTACTTTATAATGTCCTAGATTGAGAGAAAAATTGACGCAAAGTCGATGAAAAACCTATTTTAAAACAGTCCAGAAATGAGTCCAACTACCCATGTTTTCATCCAAACTATGCAATATGTTAAAAATATACTTGAATAGTATTTTAGACAACATACCCAAGATTTAATCCCTTTAATTAGTTTATTTTATTTCGTTTTATACTGCTGACTATCTAGCGTTAAAATTGACGAAAAACTTGTTTCTGAAAACCAAAATTTTTTGATACGGGATGTGTCCTTACAAACGAGGCAACTTCGTCGCATGCAGATTGCAACGAAAGGAACGTATCATCAACGCAGATGTGTGGGCTTTCGCTAAACGTGAACTTTGTGCATGCCAGAATCAACCCGTATCCGTCAAAAATCTAATATCGACCTTTTCCAAATTTATACAATTACTTCGTGTGTGCTTATCATTTGACAAAGGAACTTACGCCATCAGATTCACAGCATTACGCTGGTCCTGTGACCCAAGTTTGGTGTAATTCGGAGAACGTTAACCGAAATATCATTTCGTGGGCCCCACGGTCCTATTTGATGAATGATTTCGTGACCGGCTCATCAAAATCCAGTCCTAGAAATTCTCTTGGGTTTGTATCATCGTTCTGGACTTGTAGACACTTAAGTTTGCCAAAATTATAGAACTTTATCTCTGACATATTTTACGATACAAAGTGGGCCACATTTGGACACCGCTTTGACCCGAAACTGCCAAGTTTACCCCTGTGTCCAAACTGGACTTATGGATAGTCAATCCTAGTTATTTCGTATGTTTTAGAAATAATAGTTATATTATTTTAAGCATTTGGAGGCATTCGTACGAATTATACCTTTCCGTGAGTAGTTGGCATAGCAAGATTGCTACCTGGACTTAGCCATACCATCATCCAGGGCCCAGGCAAGTGTTCCTTGCCAATTTTTCCAGTATTTTATGCTTTGTGTTATTTACTAGTTTTTGATAGTACTTATATTATTAGCATGTATTCTGTTGATATCCAAGGACCGTATACGATACTTTGCGTCCGATTTATATTCTAGTGTCGAGATCTGTTCGCACAGTCGTGTATATTTAGTTGCATTATCTTTGCAAAGCCTTGTCCGTGCTACTTCTTACATGATATACCTTAGGACACTGACACGACTTTCATGTACGAAAGCCTTACATAAGTTATTCTAGGTTTTCGACTTCTATGTCAGTATAGGATCCGTGAATTGAGATAGTTGACATGAGTATATCTATACATTGACTCAAGACAAAGTTAGTGATTGATCTTACGTGTCATGGACATGAGATATTGTGGACATGAGACGTGAGGTTATATTGGGTGAGGAGAGTGTACTCGGGACGTTGGACTACCACTATTTACCATATTACTGTGAGCTCTTACGAGAGTTTCGGATTTTGCCACGTTACTACAGGTTCCCTAACGGAGCCTGGAGATTTATATTGATTTATACACCAGTGGTCTAACAGACGAGTATTGTTCTCATGTGCATTCACATAGTTGGTTATGATAGATACCCTTGAGCACTTGGCATATTTTTATTGTTACTTTGGCATGCTATTTCTTGTACCTTATTACGTCCCTCTAAGGACTTGGTCCCTTACCAGTTTTGCAACATAGACAGTTGTTGGAGTTTCTTGGAGTTGAATGTTCTTGCTGATTACACATCTGCTGATATAGCCTAGTTTTTATAGACTCTATTTCTTTCTCGAGTCTATTCAAGCTTGTGTGTTACTGGGCAGCCGACTTTAGCACATACAACTTATTCTTATATTTTATTTTATTGTGGATTGAGACATATATGTATATATTGTGTTATCTAGATAGTGACCATTATAGTACAGCTTATACGTATTCGAGTCGGACAAGAGTCTGGTTGAATGCGTAGCTGGCATGTTACGTATTCCTAGTCCTACGTATTTTGGGACTGGGGCATGACATATTTTTGTGGTAGCCCATGCGGGTCCTGATTAAATCGTCTCGGTTACATTACTGTACTGAGCGAGCCTGCGCTAGGATATGTTTGTTAGGCTCTCAATCCATAATTGCTTGGAACCTTCTTTTGATTTCTATTATCGTCTTTGAACCTCAAAATTCGTATTCGATGATACCCTTCTTAAACTCTTAATCATTTATTCTCATACTTTCCTATTTTGGAAGAACGAACACTAGTGGTTGACTTCTAGTTACATATTTATTATAGGATATTAGTAGGGTTGGTAGAATAATCCATAGAAAAGGTTATCTAAGTTAGGAGTGAGTAAGTTAGATGCATGTACTGGGTAGGCTACTAGAACGAAAGAATAGCTTGGAGATATATATAAGGTTTAACCCTAGCGAGTAACTTTTCCTTATCAAATAGATATTATAACTCCTACCAACAGTCAGTGTTGGACTAGAAGCATTACCCTTCATAAATATTGGCCAGGATATAGAATTTTCGTAATGACTGAGACAATTAGAGTTACTATTTGAGAGAATACCATTTGAACCTTAAAAGTAGTTATAGCTCCATAAGCCAATAGGACCAACTTTAAGGAAGGCCTAAAAGATAGGACTTGGGATCCTCATTAGGAATAGAATAGTTTGATAAGCCTTGTGTTAAGACTAAGCATAAGCTTGTACACAAAATTTTATCATCTCATAGAGTCGGGGAATTCATCACTTAGAGGAGACCATCATAAACGCATGCTTGTGTTATAGGGTAGTAGCCTAGCCGAGAGGATACTCATGAGAAAAATAGGTACTATATAGCAGAAACTAGAAGAACAACAGTACAAAGGGATAGATAATAGAACGGGTAAGTTGTTTGAGAATAGATAGATATTCCAATTGAAGGTTAAACTAGTATTGGAATGACCAATCCCAATCATGATTTGAAGAGTTTCCTTAGTAAATAATATATCAGGAGTGATAGACTTGAGTATCTTCTTAGTTTGGCCTTGACCCTTACCTACTAAGTTAGGAATATGCGAGTTAGATAAAGTTGTAAGGATTGTATAGTGCTTACCTATAGCTAGAAGTAGTTTTCTAATAGTATGAGTAAGGTTATATAGAATATAACTTATAGGAATATATTATTGAGATTAAAAATTTGTTATATCACTTCATCGACGGTATTCCTCTCTTTCCTAACAATAATTTCTATCTTGTTTTACATTCAAAAGCCCTTGATTTTATGTAGGGTTATTTTTAGAATTTTTGGGTAAATTTGAATTTAATTGGTATTAATTAGGTTTAATCTCGAACAGATTAAATAACCTTTTTAATTTTGTATTCTTGATACCCTTGTTGTGGCTCGGATATATGGAGCACAACATTATCCTTTCCTTTCCAACACTACCACCCTTATGACCTCGACTAGCCACTCTACACCCATGACATAACTATCACTCATAAACTCACTTGCCCATGCTAGATTTTAGACGCCCAATATTTGTGACGCATTTATACACACAAAAGGCACTTAGATATCCTTTTTCGTTGTGGTCGATTCTAATACGCAATACCGACTCAATTCTTCTGACAACTTTGACAGTCATGAGCCTAATTGGACCTACTTACTCATGACCCCATTGTTACTCCTAAATATACACACCCATGCTCCATAAAGACCCCACAACATTCGTGGCCTATCTCCTTCTAAAACCCTATACTTAAATATTTAATTTCGTATAAATAAATTAAATTGTACATTGGCAACCTAAATGCCCCAACCACTGATGTACCCATAGCCCACTCGAACCAATCTATGTCCATGATACTTGTGTTGCACTAAGTTGAGCCCCCTTGCACTCTCTACATAATATTAATCACCTTGACAAATTATGTTACTTTTTAACACTCATTGTTAAACCGTTCATCGGCATCCTTGATAGGTGACGAACATATTCCTTTGCACCATCTCGTCCTAGTTATAATGACTAAGACATTTTCTATTGTGTTGTAAACTCATGACCTAATTAGGAGCAATGAGAACTGGTAAACTTTTTTTCTAGAGTGATTGACCCAATAACCCTATGGTAGTACCTAGATTTTCTTTGGTAGTCTGTAACTGCAGTCACAACAGCCTCATCAACTCATATCCTTTCTTAAAGTTAGACTTTATATAACCCTTGTAAATAAGATCGTGACTAGGGTTCCTACTACCAACTTGATTTCTATAAGTTGGGTAGCACTTTGAACTAAGTATATTCTTGCTCTTAGAATATGACGTCAAACTAGATCCCATTAGTAATTGTATCCCCCATCTTTCGAGAACCAAGTAGGACTTTGCATACTTAAATTCTTTTTACCATTTTGTATTCCATATCTTTATATCATGCCTAAATCTTATCGAAAAACCCGATACGACAACTCATGTTTATCATTATTTCGTATTGAATTCTCTTGCTCTTGTCTACCATGCTTATCTTTTTAAATTTCGAGGATAGAATTTTTATAAGTTGGGTAAATTGTAAACCCCCTAAAAAGTTTTATGATTTTATTTCTCAATTTCTCAATTTTTATTTTAATTATAGGATTTTTTTTATCATTCTTAGCTAATTAGAAAATAAAAGTCTTTTATTAATTGGCTTTTAAAATATTTTATTATTTTTATTGAAGGAATTACAAATATTTCACAAAAGGATATAATTTTTGGGTGTAAACTTGTTTAATAAAGTATTATAAAATTTTCTAAAATTTATTTCATGTACAACTCGAATTATTTTCGATATTACCAAATATATATAATAATTTATTTATTTAAATTATAGAAATATTGGGTTATACTTAGTAATTAAAATTATTGGACACAAATATGTTTTTGGTGAAAAATCAACTGTTAAAAAGTATTATGAAGTTTTCCTAGAATATAATTGATGAACAAATCTATTTCGGGGTTTTATAATTTTTAAGGATTTTATGGATATAACTATATGGTTATATATATATATATATATATATATATATATATATATATATATATATATATGTTTACTTTATTATAATAGAAAAAGAAAGAAATAAAACTAAAACTCTGACCTAAAGACCTAACCCTTTGTTAATGCCCTCACCCACGTGTACAAACCCACGCAAACCCGAGAGGCCCAGAACCTTTCCCCTCAAGCAAATGCGCCCCTCCCTCGGACTATATATATATATATATATATATATATATATATATATATATATATATATATATATATATATATATATAACGAAACCTAACCCTAACCCTAGAATCACCTCCTCAACCATGCCAACATCCTTCTACCTCTACAGCGCCACCCCCGGCCACCGTTGGAGTGCCGCACGGCCGGCCGGCGACTGTGCAATCGCGACCACAACAGCGTGCGACAGGCAGTTACGACCCCCACTTCACAGTAAATTTTCTTCCTCCTCATTCCATAAATTCTCGAACGGTTTCTTCGTACGGGTTCACAACATGACCATCTAGGGATCCCTTCAATTAGATTAATTTATAATGCTCTAGATAGAAAGAAAAATCGACGCAAAGTCGATAAAAAACCTGTTTTAAAATAGTCCAGAAATTTGTCCAACTACCCATATTTTTATCATGTTTTCTTCCAAACCATGTAATATATTAAAAATCTACTTGAATTGTATTTTAGACAACATAACCAAGATTTAATCTATTTAATTAGTTTATTTTATTTCGATTTATACTGCTGACTATTCAGTGTTGAAATTGACATAAAACTTGTTTTTGAAAACTAAAATTTCCTGATACGGGATGAGTCCTGCCAAACGAGGTGACTTCGTCGCGTGCAAATTGCACTGAAAGGCACGTATCATCAACATGGACATATGGAATTTTGCGGAACATGATTTGGACTTGTGTGCACGCAGGAATCAACACGTATCCATCTAAAAATCTAATATAGACATTTTCTTAATTTGTGCAATTACTTCGTGTGTGCTTTTCGTTTTGTAACAAAACTTGTACCATCGGATTTACAGCATTACGCTGGTTCTATGACCAAAGATTTGTGTGTTTCAGAGAACGTTGACCGAAACATCGTTTTGCAGGCCCTACGGTTTTACTTGACCGATAATTTCTTGACCAGCTCATCGGAATCCAGTCCTGGATATTTCGTTGGATTCATATCATCTTTTTGGATTGGAGACACTAAGTTTTTAGAATTTAGAAAACTTTGTCTTCAGTATATTTTATGCTGCAAAGTGGGCCATATTTGGACACCGCTTTGACCCAAAATCGCCAAGTTGCTCCTGTGTCCAAACTGGACTTATGGGTAGTCAATTCTAGCTATTTCTCATGTGTTGAAAATGATGGTTATATTATTTTCAGTATTTGGAGGCGCTCATACAAATTCCATCTTTTCGGGAGTAGTTGGCATAGCAAGATTGCTACTTGGACTTAGCTATACCATCATCTAGGGTCCAGGAAAGTGTACCTTGCTAATGTTTCGAGTATTTTATGCTTTGTATTATTTACTAGTTCTTGACTGTACTTCTATTTTTATCATCTATTATGTTGAGACCCTAGGATCATATACAATATTGTGCGTCCAAATTATATTCGGGTGCCGACATTCGTCTGTGGAGTCATGTATCGTTAGTTGCATTGTCGTCGTAAAGCCTTGTTTGTGCTACTTCTTGCACGATATACCTTAGAAAACTGGATACGACTTTAATGTACGGAAGCCTTACTTGAGACATTTGGGGTTTTTGCCTTCTGTGTGAGGAGATGATCCGTCAATTGAGATAGTTGACATGAGTATATCCACATATTGACTCGACATAGTTAGTGATTGATCTTGCGTGCCATAGACATGAGACATTTTGGACATGAGACGTGAGGTTTCATTGGGTGGGGAGAGCGTACTCGGGACGTTGGGCTACCACTATTCACAATGTTACCGTAAGCTCTTACGGGAGTACCAAATTTTGCCACGTTACTGAAGGTTTCCTGAGGGGGCCTTGAGATTTATATTGATTTACACACCGGTGGTCTAGCGGATGAGTATTGTTCTCATATGCATTCACATAGTTGGTTATAATAGATACCCTTGAGCACTTGGCATATTTTTTACTGTTACTTTGGCATGTTGTTTCTTGTACCTTGTTACGTCCCTCTGAGGACCTGATCCCTTGCCAGTTTTGCAGTATAGATGGTTGTTGGAGTTTCTTGGAGTTGTGGATATATATCACCTTATCCCGCTAACATTGGAAGCAAATACTGTCATCATTTCTACCTTATTTATGTTTATCTGTTCTTGCTAATTACTCATCTGCTGATATAGCCTAGTTTTTATATACTCTATTTTTTTCTCGAGTCTATTCGAGCTTTTGTGTTACTAGGCGGCCGACTTTATCACATGCAACTTATTATTGTGTTTTATTTTATTGTGGATTAAGACATAGATGTATATACTGTGTTATCTATATAGTGACCATTATAGTACAGCGTATACGTATTCGAGTCAGACAAGAGTCTAGTCAAATTCGTAGTTGGCATGTTACGTATTCCTATTCCTATGTATTTTGGGATTGGGGCATGACAAAATGTCTGTTATTATATCCGAATTAAGAGCACAAATATGCATAATAAAAGAGGTGTTTGTTCTCTTATGTAGTCAATACAAAGAGAACATCCTCAAGTGGTCATATTCAATACACACAAAGTGTACTAGTGTAAACCTATAGTCAAGATAGAGTAAACCAGATTATACTACAACCTTACTAATGGTTTGTCCAAATTTATCTCAGTTCTGAACTATTTATATATTCTACAGGGAACTATTAAATAATTTGATCTTTTGTATGACACCACACACCATATTATCTAAAATATAGAATATCAGACACTTATATTAATATTATAATAATTACAATATACAAACATTTGCACATATAATTCTTATTCAAAAATAAGAAAATATAGTTAATACAAAGTAATGTTTTTAGTATATAACCCTAACATGTCAAAACAAGAAATGGCGGACAAATCCAAGTCTAAGGAAGTTTGCTTCGATAAGTCGTTAAAGAAGAATCTATACCAAGGGCTCGATAAACTGCCTACCTTTGATATATTGACATATCTTGCCAATACACCTGCTTGAGTCACCATCTATGAGCTTCTTTATCTCTTTATGGAGACTCGTTATGTATTGAGGAAGATGCTACTACATGCCTACTCCTATTTAGCATAAATCAAACAACCAGTTGAAGATCCTTTTGTCTGTCCCAACTGTCACAGCATGACGGAGAAGATACCCAACATAGCCTTTTCCTAAGAGGGTATGTTGCTGAAAAATAACTGCCATGATAGGTAATTGTATTATACTAGCCATATTGGGGCCATCAAATTTTATCGAATACACATCGATCCAAGGTCTTTACTCAATATTATCCCCAGAAGCCTATTGCATATTTTAGGGATCCCAATGCATCGATTGGGTGCGACTAACACAACCATCCTTGCCTTCAATGATGGAAGAAGACATCCAGTGGAAAAGATTTGCTTGAAATGTCAAATAGATAATCTGCGTACTGAGTCATATGCAACGTGATTGATGTCGATGTATCCTACAACGTCCTCCTTGGGTGTCCATAGATACATGAGAACATAATTATACCATCAAACCTTCACTAGTATTTAAAGTATGTGAACAGTGAAGAGGTAGTCAGATTGAAGTTCGATGATGTTGATCCGTTCAAGGGCATTAGAGCTTACTTTTTTGACTCAGTATTGTATAAACAACAGTATCCTACAGAAGAGACTGACTGTTTGGGTCTACATACACCTATGTACATAAGGTTCAAGTTTTGGTCTAATTGGGTTTGGTTTGGATGGATTGTTTTAGCCTAATCGAACCAACTATTCTAACTACACTAGGTTGAGCTTGAGCTAGATATCATGCACCTAACCTAGTCCAAACATCTAAGAGAATTAAATAATAATACTATAAATGTATATACCCCATAACAGTAAGCACCATAATCTTTTCAGTAACGCACCACAACAAGAAATACCCCATAAAAGTAAGCACCACAAGAAAGCATGAGTGAATAAACAAAAATCCAACGTTTATATATATATATATATATATATATATATATATATATATATATATATATATATATATATATATATATATATATATATAGTAACATATGCCATAACATAGACTTGTATGCCATCGTCGTGGTAGTAGTCCACCTCTACACCAAAAAATAATAAGAGGTGAAGTACTATGTCATAACCAAGTATATTTCTAGACTACATCAGGTGATAAGACATAGTCAAATACTTTAGTAGATTGGCTAAACAGTTTCTATGACTTGCTAGATTAATAATTGAGTTATCCCATGAATGCAATGTAAGGATTCTTCAATCATGCGATGTCGAAGTAGAACTGGCAAAACTATTTAATAATGTATAAATCAGTAACAGTCCATGGTGCCCCTATCAGGAGGCCATTGGGTCATTAACAATCTCAGTAATAGTCCCAACACTCCTATATAGTAGATACTGGGTCGATAATAGTAATGATTCCAGATACTAAACTTTACCTAGGTGGATAATATACCACAGTATTTGGTGGCGGACCAACAAGATGTACAATATCATTATCCTTTCTCTCCTAATGAATCTACATGTTTTAAGATATATAATTAACCTTACTGATCATGTGGAACATGTATTGTGGATACACGACCATACATCTTAGTAGTCGTACCATAGTACGTGTACAATAAGTGTAAATTTGTATTGGTTCTTAAGGGTTCCAACCCAAATTCATCCTGACCATAAATGTTGAATTCAATTTACAGGTCCTCCTACAATCACTGACCAACTACAATGGTATCAGTTGACCCAAACTAGATCATAGTCAACCTAATTTTGATAATTAATACATTGATAATTGCTGGATATGACATCAACAAACTTTGATAAAGCTGTTGTTTTATCATTGTTGTAAAGTTCAGAGTCGATAATTTTTTATGTTTGTTTGAGTCTAGGAAATGGTGTAAGTTGAGTCACACTGTGGCATTAAACCTACTCAACATATTTCCTACAACTCCACCAAACAAACAAGCATTAAACTCAAATTGAACCTAACCAAACCAAGTCAAACCCAACCAACAAAGCTTCTGGTCTAAGACAAACCAAACTTAGGACGAACTCGGTCCCTGACAGAACTCGGGCCGAACTCAGACCCCTTAAAATTAGAACCTGGTTTTTTGCTCCACCTGGTTATGAGCTGTCCAACGTTCGAATTTTTAAACGTTAGGAGACAGAACTCAGGTCAAACTCTGCCCCCTAGACTAGTATAAATAAAGCATGATTTCTCTCATTTCAAATCATCTCTCAAGATTTCAATCTTCTAAGCTCTATACATTCTAAGCCTTTCTCTGAGCCACACCCTTCCAAATCTCCTTAGCCATAACTTTCTAATCCCCAAGGTGCCTTAGTGCGATTCAGCTAGAAGTTGTGCAAGAGTTGTAAAGTGTTCAGAGTTGTAAAATTCCAAGTTTAGCCTTTGCAAAGTTGAAGTAGTCGAGCGCTTCGGATCAAAAGCTCGTATTATAAAGAAGTGGCAAGCCTTCGAATTAAAGCTTATGTTTCACTGATAGTGGATTCAAACTCCGAACTTGAGTTCTCGGGACTGGACTAGTCCTCCATGAGGGAAACTAGTATACATCTTAGTGTTTACGTTTGCTCTTCCTTATTTTATTTACTTTCTGCATTATTATTTCTCTGATTATTTACTATGTTAGTAGTTTCTTCCAGGACTTAGCCTTAATAAGTCTTTAATTGGTCACTATAGACACATAACTCAATTCACCACCCTTTAGAGTTGCGTACACGTTATTTCAATTGGTATCATAGCCAAGTTCTCTTGATAAAGGATTAACACCCTAGAGAATATATATGGCAACTGCACAACCAATTTACCCTAATAGTAGTGAAGGCCAGTCTACAAATAGGCTACCCCTATTTGACGGTACCAACTACATGTACTGGAAGACACATATGAGTTTTTATTTGTAATCATTAGACTTTGATCTATGAACCATAGTTACAGATGGTTATAGGAAGCCTGCGAGAATTTTCATTGATAAAAATCTTGTAGAGAAATTCCATGACAAATATACAGACCTAGAGAAACAGGCAAGTCTAGATGCTAGGGCTATTAATGCTCTCTTCTGTGCTGTAGACAGGACTAAATTAACAGGGTAACCACCTGCACTACTTTACATGATGTGTGGAAGCTTTTGGAGGTAAACCATGAAGGAACCACCCAAGTGAAGGAGTCAAAAATTAGTCGGCTAATACATGAGTATGAGGCATTCAAGATGAAGCCCAACGAGACGATCACACAAATGTTCACCAGATTTCTTGACATTGTCAACCTGCTATCTTCCCTCGGAAAAGACTACACTAACCATGAGAAGATTTGCAAGGTTCTAAGGGGGCTCACAAAGAAATGGAACCCCAAAACCACTCATCGAAGGAAATGATCTCACCACTATGTCACTGGAGACTCTAATGGGAAAACTAATGATGTATGAGCTCGACCTCAAGGACTTCGAGGATACTGCTCCAAAGGAGAAGGCGATCGCCCTAAAAGCTCATCATTGGAAGGCTCTCAACAATAAAACAGACGATGATGATTCTGAAGGTGATGATCAAGCACTGATGGTCCGTAATTTCAAAAAGTTCTTGCTATTCAACTGAAGAAAGAAGGAACAACAAGAAGATAATGATGATGAGCCTGTCTGCTACGGCTGCAAGAAGATGGGGCAAATCAAGAAGGACTGCCCAACATAAAAGAAAGGGAATCGGTACAAAAAATTACACAAGAAGCCATCCTATCAGAAGTATGCCAATACCAGCATATGGCATGAAAGTGAGGCCAGTGACTCAGAAGAAGAGAAAACTCTCCAAGAAGCTGCAAACGTCTGCCTAATGGCAAACTCTAACAAGGTAAAAAAAAATTAGCTTGCTGATTTTATTTTTGATAAGTTATCGAATGCTTTCAGTGATCTTCTTGAAGATCATAAGAAAGTACTCGATAAATATAAAAAATACAAAAGCTGAGATTCATACTCATAAGATTAAGATACATAGGCTATCCTGCTTATTTAATGATATAAGGGAAACACCACCCACGAAGGACACTAAGGAGTTATCCAAGATGAAATTAAGTTTACATGATGCTGAAACACTTGTTAAAAAACAGACACAAGATCTTGCCAAACTCAATGAAGAGCTTATGGCAGAGAAAAAAAAGTACAATATGTGTCACGACCCGCACCCGGTTTAGGGGCACGAGTGCGTGGGTACGTCCAGCCTACGCCGCAGCATCGACGGTAGAACGCTGTCAAGGTCTTGTTACTATCTAGCTAATGTCACACAAACATCCAATCTCCATAAGGAGGCACGGATGACACAAATAAACGAGCACATACTCAATCACAGGATTACAGCATGATAAGATAACGAACAGAAATTAAATACAACACAAGTCTGAAGTAAAAATCTAACTCAACAAAATCCAAGTCTCAATAAAATTGCCGGAGACAAATCCGGTACCAAATAGTCTACTAAAAGAACTAATCAGGAAACCAGAAGAATTAGTGATTTCCGGCTAGATCTCCCGGAATCACAACTACTACCAAGTCTGCAGCTACTCACCATATGGTCCATAAAGTGTCGGACAGCGGTCCTCTAAGGCATAGTCTGGAAAAATGTTTCCAGTCAGGAAGGAGCAAAGCACAATCTCAAATAACAGTTCCATTTAATTGATAAGGACTATAAAGCAATAAACATGTCATGCTAGCTACTGAGAAGACAGTGAAATAAATGCAATGGCAATTTAAGAGAGACAGGCAATGTAAAGAGACAGGCAATAGGCAATATGATACAGTCAGTGCATGTATGAAAATGAAAAAAACAAGGAACAGTATCATATACGGGTGATGTGGTATATGATTTAAATAGGGAACTGTAATCTATTCTAAGTGTTTGAAATAGTAGTTTCAAAATGTGATCGGCTTGGGAACATGTACGATAGCTACAGGGCCTGGCTAATCATGGGTGAAGAGCATGATTAACACTTACATTGTTCTATACTAGAATAAGAGGTTATGATCACATTTCTTACTAACTACTTCCCCGCCCCCAACTAGTACTGTGGATCCAACCATGACACGTCACGATACACGAGCAAGTCCAGTCTATCATGTACGATGTCTAATATACATGTCGTGTACAATGTCAATACGATAATCAATGTAACATCTCATGACTGCAGATACAAGCTATACTAGTCCGTGTAGCACAGTGTCAGGGATTCAGTTGTAACATTTCAAGATTATTGAATTTATAGAAATTATCAAGAAATTGGAAATTATCGGAGAATGTACTTGCCTTGGGTCCTTAGCTGGTATTTATGGATGTCCTATTCCAGAGTATCCCTTGGGTAAACCAACAGTCCTATAAACATATTTTAAGCAAAACAACATTTGCATCAGAAGCTACGCTAACACACAGTCAAAACACTGGCCTCAGGGCCATGCCAGGTAGGGCACTAGTCAACTAGGGTCATCTAGTAGGATATACATAAACCACATTACACTTATTTAACTAACATATACTTTAATGCTTACAATATATATATATACCAAATTTAGTACATATACAATATTTTATACATGCACCAATTTAAATGTATTTACAATATAGATATATATGCCTTTTAAATACATATTTGATTTATACTAGTTGAACATTATGTATGTATACTCATATACATGCCAAAAATACATTTTAGAATATATATATATATATATATATATATAGTCAATATTATCATTTAAATATACTAATACTAATACACCAAATTAAATTTATACTATGTATATTAGGAATATAATAAAAGCATGTACAAAATATATTTTTATACACATATACAAATTATATATGTTGAAAGCATATACATAGTATATACAAAACATAGATATATATATCAATTATACAATACCAATAATGCATATACTAAGTACGTATTTATATTTATATCAACCCTGTTAAATATATACATATACATTATTCATTAATTAAATATATATAAATACTTTACATAATATATATATACTATACATTCTGTTTAATTACTAATTAATTAACAATAGACATATACATATACTAATTTAAAATATACTATATATACTAATACACAATATTTATACATTAATACATGCATTACATTATACTTAAGTATATATATATATACTATACTTATACATATTAAACATGAATTAAATAAATACTATACATTCACATTAATTAAATTATACATTACTAAAATATTTATGTACTATACATACTCATGTATTTAAGCATTACTTAAATAATACTATTTATATACATATACGTATATTATATATACTCATACGTATATAAGCATATATATATATATATATATATATATATATATATATATATATATATATATATACAGGAAGAAAGAAGGAGGGAGAAGAAGAGAACTTACTGTGATGGGGGGCTGGCCGGAGTACGGCCGCCGGGGTGGATGCAGCAGGGAGGGGAGTTGGCCGAGCAGTGGTGGTGGAAGTCTGGCCGGGTCGGAGGAGCTCGACAGCAGGGTCGACTGAGAAGAGGGCCGCCGGAGAGGTGTACACAGGGAGTCGGGGTTCTCGCCGGGCCGGAGGAGGATCGTGAGGGGGCCGGAGCAGTCGTAGCAAGGCGGAGGGGGAACTCGGCCGCTCGGGGCTCGGCCACCGGAGTTGGCCGGGTGTAGACAGCGGGTCGGAGGAGCCAGCGCCGGTCGGGATCTCGGGTGAACGGCGGGTGGAGGCGCAGCGGGGAAGAACAGCAGCGGCGAGGGGGGTTGGCCGCCGGACCGGAGGGAAGGAGGAATGATCGGAGAGGGGGCTGACAGTGGGAAGAGCGGGCCGCCGGAGCACAGTAGACCGCCGAGGTTGGCCGGGTTCAGGAGATGGGGGAAATGGGTGAACAGTAGGTTGGTTCCCCCCCCCTTAACTAAATTCAAATTCAAAAATAATAGAGGAAGAAGAAAAGGAAGAAGAAGAGAAGGAATGAGAAGAAGAAAGGAAGAAGGAGAAAAAGAAAAGAAAGAGGTTCCTACGGTTGAGGATGGAGGCTTGAGGAGGGTGGTGTTTCCTAGGTTGTCTAGGGATTAGGGTTTGATGTAGATAGGACATTAAATAGGATGAGGGTGTGGGTAAATCAAAGGTGAGGATGCTTCCAATTAAATGGGTGGTCCAGATTAAACATGAAGGAAATTTCATGTGGGGAAAAATTGCAATTTGGTCCACAATTAATTAACCTTTCCATTTGGTCTTGGACAATGGGGTGATGACACCTACAATTGAATAATTGCAACTTAGCCCCTTAAATTCGGGAAATTGCACAAACACATAAAATGACGAAAATTTGGCGGGCGATTTGGTGTCCGGTGTTTTGTAGGGTCAGGGGGCGCTGTATGATCGGTATGGGCTCAATTTACAGGGCACTGGAATTAATATAGAATTTACGGAATCAGATAAAATGGTATCCTCAAATTAAATAGAAATAAATGCAAGTTGTGTTCAACAATTAATTAGGAGTACATGGAGCCAAAATCAGGTCAGGTCATCAATACCAATAATAAAGAAGACTCAGAACAGAATATTACCCTAATTTGGGTCGTACGAAAAATAGGTCAAGATTGCCTCCAATTTCAATTGGAACGCACAACGATACAAAATAGAGATTTATTAAATAATGTCCGCGACGATTTTTGTGCGGCCAGAAACAATGTACAGAGAGCATAATTACGAGTTGCAAAAATAGCAGAATGGAAGGCGGACATGTCTAGGGCAAGATTGTGAAATTAGTTGGGAGGCAAAAGCTAGGGTAGTGCTCCAAATATCGAAGCAAAGGCAATGCGCAAAAATATTAAATAAAATACGATAATTAATGAAAATCTCCAAAAATTAAATTCTAAATAAATCAATCAAATACAGAATTCCACAATTTGGACAGGTCTTCATCTACTGGCTTCTAGGTCAAGTCTACTAGCTCAAAATAAATGAACACTGCATATAATACTATATTTATTTACACATCACACATAATTATTTAAATAAAATATACTATCATGCAATTAATTAATTGTAAATATCATAATATTAAATGTTGTAAAAAGTCGAAAATACCCCTGTTTTCGGAATGTGGTAGTGACAAGTCTACCCTCCTTAAAAGAATTTCGTCCTCGAAATTCAAAATCCTCATAGTAGCATTTATTCATACACATTATTATTCCCCTCAAATTTTAAATTCATAATCCACGAAATCAGGTAATAATTCATGATGTCCTTTCATAATTTTTTCAAAAATTCTGAAATTAATGCATTCCTGAAAAATCCTCGGAATAAAATCAAAGTCCATTTTATCAAAAATTTCCCCGAAATTTTTAGTTACAATTCAATATTCAGAATTTAATATCCACTCCTCAAATTTGATTTTAATCAATGCACATATGTATAATGTAATCTCGTTCAAAAAGTTTGAATTTAAACATTAGTCCATCAAAAATTTTATTTCTCGATTTCCTCTTTCCTCAAAATACTTAACAATGCGATACTTAAGGATTCTCCAACTGTAACATCCAATATAAAATTTTAAAAATTTCATAACTCGCAATTAAATAAAGATAATCTCCCAGAATTTCTAAATTTTTAATAACCAATTTAAATATGCCATAATCTTCCTGGAATTAATAGATCATAAATCTTGCCATATACAATATTTTATACATGCACCAATTTAAATGTATTTACAATATAGATATATATGCCTTTTAAATACATATTTGATTTATACTAGTTGAACATTATGTATGTATACTCATATACATGCCAAAAATACATTTTAGAATATATATATATATATATATATATATATATATATATATATATATATATATATATATATATATATATATATATATATATATATATATATAGTCAACATTATCATTTAAATATACTAATACTAATACACCAAATTAAATTTATACTATGTATATTAGGAATATAATAAAAGCATGTACAAAATATATTTTTATACACATATACAAATTATATATGTTGAAAGCATATACATAGTATATACAAAACATAGATATATATATCAATTATACAATACCAATAATGCATATACTAAGTACGTATTTATATTTATATCAACCATGTTAAATATATACATATACATTATTCATTAATTAAATATATATAAATACTTTACATAATATATATATACTATACATTCTGTTTAATTACTAATTAATTAACAATAGACATATACATATACTAATTTAAAATATACTATATATACTAATACACAATATTTATACATTAATACATGCATTACATTATACTTAAATATATATATATGCTATACTTATACATATTAAACATGAATTAAATAAATACTATACATTCACATTAATTAAATTATACATTACTAAAATATTTATGTACTATACATACTCATGTATTTAAGCATTACTTAAATAATACTATTTATATACATATACGTATATTATATATACTCATACGTATATAAGTATATATATACAGGAAGAAAGAAGGAGGGAGAAGAAGAGAACTTACTGTGATGGGGGGCTGGCCGGAGTACGGCCGCCGGGGTGGATGCAGCAGGGAGGGGAGTTGGCCGAGCAGTGGTGGTGGAAGTCTGGCCGGGTCGGAGGAGCTCGACAGCAGGGTCGACTGAGAAGAGGGCCGCCGGAGAGGTGTACACAGGGAGTCGGGGTTCTCGCCGGGCCGGAGGAGGATCGTGAGGGGGCCGGAGCAGTCGTAGCAAGGCGGAGGGGGAACTCGGCCGCTCGGGGCTCGGCCACCGGAGTTGGCCGGGTGTAGACAGCGGGTCGGAGGAGCCAGCGCCGGTCGGGATCTCGGGTGAACGGCGGGTGGAGGCGCAGCGGGGAAGAACAGCAGCGGCGAGGGGGGTTGGCCGCCGGACCGGAGGGAAGGAGGAATGATCGGAGAGGGGGCTGACAGTGGGAAGAGCGGGCCGCCGGAGCACAGTAGACCGCCGGGGTTGGCCGGGTTCAGGAGATGGGGGAAATGGGTGAACAGTAGGTTGGTTCCCCCCCCCCCCTTAACTAAATTCAAATTCAAAAATAATAGAGGAAGAAGAAAAGGAAGAAGAAGAGAAGGAATGAGAAGAAGAAAGGAAGAAGGAGAAAAAAAAAAGAAAGAGGTTCCTACGGTTGAGGATGGAGGCTTGAGGAGGGTGGTGTTTCCTAGGTTGTCTAGGGATTAGGGTTTGATGTAGATAAGACATTAAATAGGATGAGGGTGTGGGTAAATCAAAGGTGAGGATGCTCCCAATTAAATGGGTGGTCCAGATTAAACATGAAGGAAATTTCATGTGGGGAAAAATTGCAATTTGGTCCACAATTAATTAACCTTTCCATTTGGTCTTGGACAATGGGGTGATGACACCTACAATTGAATAATTGCAACTTAGCCCCTTAAATTCGGGAAATTGCACAAACACATAAAATGACGAAAATTTGGCGGGCGATTTGGTGTCCGGTGTTTTGTAGGGTCAGAGGGCGCTGTATGATCGGTATGGGCTCAATTTACAGGGCACTGGAATTAATATGGAATTTACGGAATCAGATAAAATGGTATCCTCAAATTAAATAGAAATAAATGCAAGTTGTGTTCAACAATTAATTAGGAGTACATGGAGCCAAAATCAGGTCAGGTCATCAATACCAATAATAAAGAAGACTCAGAACAGAATATTATCCTAATTTGGGTCGTACGAAAAATAGGTCAGATTGCCTCCAATTTCAATTGGAACGCACAATGATACAAAATAGGGATTTATTAAATAACGTCCGCGACGATTTTTGTGTGGCCAGAAACAATGTACAGAGAGCATAATTACTAGTTGCAAAAATAGCAGAATGGAAGGCGGGCATGTCTAGGGCAAGATTGTAAAATTAGTTGGGAGGCAAAAGCTAGGGTAGTGCTCCAAATATCGAAGCAAAGGCAATGCGCAAAAATATTAAATAAAATACGATAATTAATGAAAATCTCCAAAAATTAAATTCTAAATAAATCAATCAAATACAGAATTCCACAATTTGGACAGGTCTTCATCTACTGGCTTCTAGGTCAATTCTACTAGCTCAAAATAAATGAACACTGCATATAATACTATATTTATTTACACATCACACATAATTATTTAAATCAAATATACTATCATGCAATTAATTAATTGTAAATATCATAATATTAAATGTTGTAAAAAGTCGAAAATACTCCTGTTTTCGGAATGTGGTAGTGACAATATGGCAACAGTCCGAATTAGTGCTTTAACTGCCAAGTATGATGAATTGTATACTACCTCTAAAAATTTAAAGATCAGGCTGGGCAATAGGTTGTTCAACCTCAAACTCAGTCTTACACTAGAAACACATATGCTAGACTTGTGACACATAACTAGACTGCAATGCCCAAGAAAGCCAAACAAACACATGCGGCACACAATCATGCTTTATTGTACACCTATTCACATAAAATACGTCAGCCACCCACACAAAGACACCTTTACTATCCTGCTCCTAACGTAAATATGCATGCTACCTGTCACTATTATGGTAAACATGGACACATATCATGACAGTGTAGAATTAGGAGACTAGTAGATTTAAATTTATATGCTTGGGTGCCGAAGACTAACATTCCAGGACCCTCGAGAACATGGGTACCAAAGGTCACATCTACTCGTATTTTAGGTGGACCTTCCTTTATATTCTAGAAGCAAATAGATTCTCGATAGTGGATGCTTGCAACACATGACTGGAGATGTTAATCTATTCGCAACACTATCGGTAAAGAAGGAAGGATATGTATCCTTCGATAATAATCTGAAAGGTTATATAATAGGTAACGGTACTATAGGTAATCCTCCCTCACCTATCATTAAGAATGTCTATTTAATAACAGAGTTAAAGCATAACTTGCTCAATATCAGTAATCTTGCTGACAATGGTTATGGTATTAACTTTGTGAAAAATAAATGCTATATATATGATAGATCATCTGGAGACATCATTTCTGAAGGGATAAGGAAAGATAACATATATATCTTTTATCTTTCGAAAGACACTAACCATGCAGGTAGATGCCTCTATGCTCAGAAGGATGAAAAATTACTCTGGCATATGCGTCTAGGACACACAAACATGGATACCATATGCAGACTTTCAACCAAGAAGCTGGTAAGTGGGTTACAAGAAATCACTTTCAAAAGGATACGGTATGTGCCGAATGTGAGAAACATAAAGCAACAAAATCTTATTTTAAATCCATCAACGATGTAAGTACATCTAGACCCTTGCAACCTTTTCATATGGATTTATTTGGTCCTAGTAGAGTAGTCAGTCTTAGTGGAAAACTCTACGCCTTTATTATTGTTGATAATTTTTCTCGCTACACTTGGGTTTTCTTTCTTTCAAATAAAAGTGATGCTTTTTCTTTTTTGAGATTTTTGCTAAAAAGTACAAAACAAAAAAGGCTTCATGATTACTCAAATCCAAAGTGATCATGGTGGCGAATTCGAAAACACTGATTTCAAAGAATTCTGTGATTTGAATGGTTTTAATTATGAGTTTTCATGTCCTAGAACTCCCCAACAAAATGGTGTTGTGGAGCGGAAGAATAGAACTCTTGGCGATATGGCTAGAGTCATGTTAAATGAGTTTTCTCTTCCAAAATATTATTGGACAAAAGCTGTAAATACAGCGTACCATATTTTGAATAGGATTCTGATTCAACCTATATGGAAGTAGACTCCCTATGAGCTTTGGTTTGGTAGGACTCCAACATTTTTTTTATTTTTGAGTGTTCAGTTGTCGCTGTTTGTAAACCCCATGATTTTCAAGAATTTTTAATTTGGAATTTTTCACAATTTTCTGTATTTTCTGGAATTTTTTCTCTAATTAAACTAAGGTATTTTGAATTTAAATGATTTTTAAATGATGTTTAATAATATTAAAATATTATGAAAATAATATTTTATGGTGTAAAATGAAAAACTAGACATAGGATAATTTTCCAAGAATTTATTGGACCCCGAAAGTATTTTTAAAACCCTAAAAACTAATTATTTAATTAAACCAAATTGAACCGGATTTATTTTAAATAAACCAAACCAAACCAATAGCTGAACCAAACCGGTTTAACTAAACCCAAATCCTTATTGGGTCAGATCCGGGCCCAAAACCCAGACCCGACCCACTAGCCCGACCCGACCCGCATTTATTTTTGGATCAGGTCGGATACCCAGACCCGACCCGTCCGCCCGAAACCCGTTAACCCGTTAGCCACTCATCTCCCCTAATCCGACGACCCCCGACTCCTCACCTCCCCTCCGACCGGCCAACCACCGCCGCTCGGCCTCCCTCTGCCGCTCGGCCTCCCTGCAACCTCCGGCGACCCGCCGTTTCCCCTCCCATAACCGCCACCTCTCCGGCCTATAATAGCCCTAGCTAGATTCCCTTTCTCCTCCTCCGCCTCCGGCTCTCCGCCCGACTCCAGCGCCCTCCGCCGCCCTCCAGCACCAGAATCCGGCCGCCCTCGACCTCGTCGGCCTCCCCAGACCCCGACGCCCCAGCCTAGCTCCTCCGGCCGGCTCCCCAGACCCCGCACCTCCAGAACCCGCTGCCGGCACCCGTCTCCCACACGAACCCGACTCCGGCCGGCACCACAGCATCGGCGCCGCCTCCACCCGCGCCTAGGACGACTCCGTCGACACCCTCAGCCATCCAGCATAGCCTCCGACGAACTCAGACACAACTGAACCCTAACCCTAGCACGGTCGGACACAGGACACAGTGTCCCTTTGTGTTGTGTCGGACACGAAGAATTTAGGTTTTCTGGAACCCTGTTCAGGTACCCATATCTCTCTCCTTGCTGCCCCGATTTTTGTTCTGTCAGTTGTGACGCGTAGGCTGTGTGACCCCCTCGGTGCCCGTACAAACCGCTCGGTGCATCGCGTCCTGTGGTGATCACGAACCGCGATCTAAAAACAGGAAAACCAACACCATGTTTCACCCAGGAACTGAGTGCGCTCCGCCAAACGAGATGACTTGGTCGCACGCGGTCTTTACCGATACGTGCGCGTCGTCGATACGGACATACGGGATTTTGCAGAAGTTGATTTGGATGTGCGTGCACACCGGAATCAACGCATATCCGCCGACAACATCCCGTATCTGTCCTTTCTGGTTCTTGCTGTAACTTAGTGTACACACGTCGGATCGAAACGAAACTTATGCTATCGGACTCGTAGCAATACGCTGGTCCTGTGACCCAAGTTTGGTTCGATTCTGAGAACGTTGACAAAATCGTGTGTCGTGGGCCCCACAGGCTCTACATAACGGGCGATTTTGTGATCGGCTCATCGGAATCCAATTCTGAAAGTTCCGTTGGGTTCGTATCATCGTTCCTGACTTGTTGACACTAAGTTTGACAGATTTGAAGACCTTTGACCCTGATATATTTTTCGGTGCAAAGCGGCCCACATATGGACCCCGCTTTGACCAGAAACTGTCATTTTCGCACCTGTGTCCAAATTGGACTCAAGGACAGGCGTTTCTAGCTAATTGATATTTTTTGGATCTGATGGTGATATTTATTTCAGCAACCGGAGTACTCCCTACAGAACCCACGGAAGTCAGAGCTACAGTTGGAGCTAGAACCCCAGGCAAGTGTACCTTGCCAAAACTTGCAGTTCTTGTTATTATTTCTTTGACTATATTTAATTGTTGTACATGCTTAAACCTAGGACCGTGTGACTTACTTAGCGTCCGATTAATAGTCGGGTGCCAACACCGTACGCGGAGTTGTGTAAAGTCACCTAGAGATGGACATCGTGACCCTTTGCATTCTCGTACTTGCATTATCAAGTACGTTATACCCAAGACACTTGACACTATATATTTGACAGAATCTTCCTGAGATATTCATGGTGATTCTGTATAGGATACAGTTTTCATGACTTATTTCTTTGCTTAGATATTATATGACTGGTTGCATTAGAGATGATCCTGCGTGGCATGGACATGAGACGTTGTGTACATGAGGCATATGATTACATTGGGTGGGGAGAGACACACAGACTACAGGCTGATCATATATATATATAACCCCTATTATTGCGGTGCTCAAGACTCTAAACCCGAGCTTGGCCCACTATGTGTTATTACTGCTACCGGCTCCCCGACATAGAGCTTGTAGTGGTTTCAGCCTGAGTTTTAGTGATGCTCTCAACTTGCATATCACTTAGCTTGTTATCTAGTTCACCCTATTATTTCATTTATTTGCTGCACTGTATTTATTTTTTCTTGTATTTTCTGTACCTTGCTATGTCCCTTGAGGACCTGGAATGGATTATGTCCCCAGGTTTAGCAGAGGAGATCCACTCTGAGGTTTACAGGACAGGTGCTTTAGCAAGAGCAGAAGTAGGTTCAGGAGCAGGCTCTGGAGCAGAACCAGGAACCGAGGACTAGGTGATTGCCATGGATTTTTCTGAGTATATGTTTCTTCCATACTCAGCCTGTGTTGTTATTTACTTTCTTATTTAATGAACCATTGTATCAGACTTGATTATCGGGTTGTTCCCCGATTTAAATTACTTATGACTTGATGTCTGATGTTTATATTCCTTTTTGTTGAGATTGTTATATTCATTCTGTGGATGAGATTAGTAGACCCTGATAGTTGTATTACAGCTTAAGTACGCCCCCGATGGATCCATTAAATTGGGTTTGTCCATCGGTGTGTGCTGCTGGCCATTGCCACGTGGCTAGTTCCTCGATATTTTGGGACTGGGGCATGACACTGTTTTATCCTGAATACCAAAGACAACTTAGGCAAGTTTGATGCCAAAGCTGACGAAGGTATTTTTCTTGGATATGCGTCAAAGAGTAAGGGATACAAAGTGTTCAACAAACGCTCATTAATTATTGAAGAATCTATTAATGTCACTTTTGATGAGTATAACAGTCAAGCAGCAGCTCCCAAAGACGATGATAATGAACACGTCCAACCAATATCCTCTACCCCTGATGATACAACATCTGGAATAAGTTATCTGGAAAGCTTGCCAAAGAAGTTGTGATTCACGCCAGACCATCCAGAGAACTTGGCAATAGGTGAAGTATCAAAAGGTGTAAGTACTCGTTCAACAAATAGAGATTTTATAGCCAACATAACTTTTATATCGCAAATAGAACCTAAGAATGTTATAGAAGCATTATCTGATGAATTTTGGATGTCTATAATGCAAGAAGAACTCAACCAATTCGAACGAAATCAGGTTTGGAAACTTGTTCCTAAACTAAATGATCATCCGATCATTGGTACTAAATGGTTTTTTCATAATAAACTTAATGAGGAAGTTCTGTCACACGTAACAAAGTACGTCTCGTAGCTCAAGGATACAACCAAGAGAAAAGTATTGACAACGATGAGACATACGCTCCAGTTGTGAGACTTAAATCAATTTGCATGCTTTGTGCATTTTTAAACTTTCAAAATTTTAAACTTTCAAAATTTTAAACTTTTCCAAATGGATGTAAAAAGTGTTTTTCTTAATTTTTTTTGTTGTTAAAGAAGTAGTTTTTTGTAAAACAGCCACCTAGTTTTGAAAATTATAAATTTTCTGATCATATTTTCAAGCTTAAGAAATCTCTTTATGGCCTCAAACAAGCCCCTCGCGCTTGGTATAAGTGTCTAAGCTCTTTCTTACTTGAAAAATATTTTTTAAAAGGAAAGATTGACACTACACTTTTCATAAAATCAATTAATGACACAATTTTATTGGTGCAAATTTATGTTGATGACATTATATTTGGGTCTACTAATGAGGTATTATGCCAAGAATTTGCTAAGTGTATGCAAAGTGAGTTCGAAATGAGCTTGATAGGGGAAGTAAACTTCTTCCTCGGATTACAAGTCAGATAGAACTCACAAGGAGTTTTCATCAACCAGTCAAAGTATACAAAGGACCTGCTGAAGAAATTTGACCTGGAAAATGTCAAACCAATCGGCATTCCGATGGCTACTTGAACTAAGCTGGATCTTGATAAAAGCGGCAAACCAGTCGACCAGCATAAGTATCGAGGTATGATTGGTAGTTTACTTTATTTAATTTCTAGTCATCCCGATATAATGTTTAGTGTTTGTTTGTGTGCTCGTTATCAAGCTAACCTAAAGAATTACACATGAGCACAGTTAAGCGTATCTTTCGATACCTTAAGGTCATTTTAACAGTGGGCTTGTGGTATCAAAAAACTGTGTCCTTTGACCTAATCAGTTATTCGGATGCTGATTTTTCCGGATGCAAAGTCGACAGTAAAAGTACCAGCGGCACGTGTCATCTCTTAGGTAAGGCTCTAGTCTCTTGGTTTAGCAAGAAATAAAATTCTGTTGCGCTTTCTACTTCTGAAGTTGAATACATAGTTGCAGGACATAGTTTTGCTCAAATTTTGTGGATGAAGCAAACCCTAGCAGACTATAATTTAACTTATAAGCATATTTCTATATTCTATGACAACACCAGCACTATTAATTTGACTAAAAACCCAGTATGTCACTCACGCACTAAGCACATAGAAATAAGACACAACTTTTTAAGAGGTCACCAATTGTAAGGAGATATTAGTTTAGAATTCATTGACACTGAACATCAGCTAGCAGACATTTTTACTAAGCCACTAGCCGAAGATCGTTTTAACTTTCTTCGTCGGAAATTGGAAATTTTGGATAAAAATGATATACAATATATGTTATTTGCAACAACAAATGCAAAATTATGATTCACATATGTTATATTATTTTAGGTTTAAGCCGAAAGGGTCCTTCTGTCACAGAGACGTAAATAGCCTTAAGCGACACGGTATCTAAGCGTCTTCGGACCACCGTTAGCTGGAAACCGACCCCTACAACTAACCTGAAATGATTACACATGTGTTGGATTATGTTTTTGCATTATTGTTGCATATTTTAACCATTGTCGTGGAATTTAAAATTTAAAATTTTATAATTTTTGACTATCTTTTCTGGTCATTCTTGCTCAATTATCTATATTTCTGGATTATTTTTTCCTGGCTAAATTCAATAAAGTTCTGGACCCACAGGAACCGAACTCGGCCCAAACTCGATCTTAGACCAAACTCGAACCGAACTCGGTCTTGTTCGTTCCAGAACCTTGGGCGAACCACAGCCGTCTGATCATAACTTGATCAACATTACTTTTACAAAGCGGCCCCACCCTTTGGCTGCTCTAGTCCAATTTTTATACATAAAAATTATCTTTATCCTTCTTCCAACCTATTATTCTCAAACCCTAACCCTAGTTCTTCAAGTTTTTGGTGGCAATCTTCTCCAATATTCAAGTCTTGGGGATAACTTATTGTTCTCTTCCATTATCTACTACTTCTCTTGATGTATATTTTTCTCTCTCTCCTTTCTCCTCTCTAAATTTAATGGCACCTAGATTGCTTTCTAGAGAAAAAAAGGAGAAAAGATGAAGCTTCCTCGTCCAATCCTCCTCCTATTGAGGATCCACCCCATCCATTATTTAATCCTCCATATCCTCCCAATGATAATATATATGTGTAATCACCCTGATTTTTTTCAGAATTTTTAAAATAATTTTACACAATTTTCTGTAATTTTTCTGGAATTAAAACTAAGGTATTTTGTGATTAAAGGATTTTTTATTGATGTTAATTAATATTCAAATCTTATGGAAATAATATTTTCTGGTGTAAAATAGAAAACTAGACATAGGATAATTTTTTGGGAATTTGTTGGACTCCGGAAGCATTTTTAAAGCCCTAAAAACTAATGTAGATTTAAACCTAATTAAACCCTGACTGAACCCGGTTTATTCTTAAATAAACCAAACCGCTGTTAAACCCAACCGAACCAAACCTATCCCTTAACGGGTCGGGTCAGATCCAAATCGAACCCGACCCGGACCCGAAACCCTAACCGAAACCCTAATCCTAATCTCACCCGGAAATACTGTTCCAGCCGCCTATATAGTCGTCTCGAATTCCATGCCCCGCCGCCGCAACCCTAGCTAACTCCTCTCTCCGCCCGGACGTCGCAGCGACCGCTCCCTCGCTTGAACCCTAACTCCTCTCCGTCATTTTCCTCCTCCAGTTAACCCCTAGCCTCCATCTCTCCCATCGACGAACCTCGACCACCGCCTTCCCTCTCCCCCATCTCTCCCGACCATCTCCTCCGCCCAGCCTCGACCACCTGTCACCCCGACTCTACCGTCGTCGATCCCTCCGATGATCTCCTCCACCCTCCAGTCTCCCCAAAGCTCCGCTCGACCCGTCCCCGACCTCATCCTTCCCCGACTCCACCGCCCAGTTCCATCCTCCCCCGACCATCTCCTCCGCCCTAGTCGTCGACAACCCGCTCGACTTGAACCCCGGCCGCCCGCCTCATCGACGTCCCAGCCCCGTGCAACATCGATGACCCGCTACCCTAGCCCGGACACGGCTGACCCTTACACAGCAGCATTCCAGAACCCGGACACGGCTGACTCAGGACACAGCAGAGGGACCCGGACACGAGAAATCCTTGTTCCACGAAGCCCTGTTCAGGTAACACGTTCTCTCTCCTCATTGTTCTGTTTTCTGTTCCGTCAGTTGTGACGCATAGACTGTGTAACCCTCTCGATGCCTGTACAACCCGCTCGGTGCGCCGTGTCCTGTGGCGATCGCGAACCGCGATCCAAAAACAGGAAAAATAACGTCCCGTTTTCACCCGGAACTGAGTACGCCCCACCAAACGGGACGACTTGGTCGTGCGCGGTCTTCACCAAAAGGTGCGCGTCATTGATACGGACGTGCGGAATTTTGCAGAAGTTGATTTGGATGTGCATGCACACCGGAATCAACGTGTATCCGCCGACAACGCCCCGTATCCGCCTGTTCTGGAACACGTTGTAACTTTGTGTACACACGTCGGATCGAGATAAAACTTATGCCATCGGACTCGTAGCAATATGCTGGTCCTGTGACCCTAGTTTGGTTCGATTCAGAGAACGTTGACAAAATCGCATATCGTGGGCCCCGCGGCTCCACTTGACGGGCGATTTTGTGAAAGGCTCATCGAAAACCAGTTCTGGAAGTTCCGTTGGGTTCGTATCATCGTTCCTGACTTGTTGACACTAAGTTGGACGAATTTGGACATTATTGGTTCTGACGCATTTTTCGGAGCAAAGCGGCCCACTTGTGGACCCCGCTTTGACCAGAAAATGTGATTTTTGCCCTTGTGTCCAAATTAGACTCAAGGACAGACGTTTCTAGCTATTTGATATTTTCTGAGACTGTTGGTGATGTTTATTACAGCTTTTGGAGGATTACCTGCAGGATCCACTGATACAGGGACAACTGTTGGTATTCAAACCCCAGGTAAGTGTACCTTGCCAAAACTTGCAGTTCTTGTTATTTATTTCTTTGACTGTATTTATATTGTTGTACATGCTTAACCTAGGACTGTGTGGCTTACTTAGCGTCCGATTATTAGTCGGGTGCCAACACTGTATGCATAGTTGTATAACATCGCCTAGAGATGGACATTCGTGACCCTTTACATTCTCGTACTTGTCTATCAAGTACATTATAACCCAGGACACTTGACACTATTTATGAGACAGAATCTTCCTGAGATATTCATGGTAATTCTGTATAGGATGCAGGTTTTATGACATAGACATTATACTCCTAGATATTATATTACTTGTTGCATTAGCTATGATCTTGCGTGACATGTACATGAGACGTTGTGGACATGAGATGTGTGGTTACATTGGGTGGGGAGAGACACACAGGCTACAGGCTGTTTTATATATCTATCTACTACTATTGTGAGGTTGTAGACTCTCCAACAGAGCTAGGCACATTACATGTTATTACTGCTACCGGCTCCCCGACACAGAGCTTGTAGTGGCTCAGCCTGAGTACTAGTGATGCTTTCACTTGCATTTCACATAGATGGTTACATATTTACCCTATTTATTTCATTTACTATTGCATTGCATTTATTTTGGCTTGTATTATCTGTACCTTGCTATGTCCCCTGAGGACCTGGATCCGGATTCTGTCCCCAGGATTTGCAGACGAGATCTATCCCGAGGTATACGGGACAGCAGCAGGAGCAGATACAGGAGCTATACCGACACCCGAGGACGAGGTGTTAGCTGAAGACTTTTTCTGAGCATCTGAGTTCCATACTCATTATCTACTTTATTCAGTCATTTATGTTTTGGTCTGTTGAACCATTGTATCAGATTTTTATCGGGTTTTTCCCCGAAGTACTTTGTTGAGACTGTTTGATGATTTACATTTCTTATTTCTGTGGATCATATTTTATCTTGTATGGATGAGATTAGTTGTGACATGTTGTAGTAGACCTTATTTTACAGCTTAAGTACGCCCTGATGGATCCATTAAATTGGGTTTGTCCATCAGTGTGTGCTGCTGGCCATTGCCATGTGTCTGGTCCCTCGAGATTTTGGGACTGGGGCGTGACAATATGATGCACAGATTTTTTATTTCTTTAGATGTTTATAAAGAATAGTTCAATAATTTTGGTGCACGTAACATTTGTTTGGGAAATCCAATCAACTTTACCATATTTTTGAAAATTTTCTCTATCTTTCAAGATTTATGCTTAGATGATCTTGTCACCACATCAAATAGAATCTATCTCAATGCTATTAAAATATTTTACTGCAATCTCACATATGATGACTGTAAAATTTATTCTAGAGTATGTGGTATTGACATTGAATTCGATGCCTTCAACTTGGCAGAATTTTTACAACTTCTCGATCGAAATACTTGGGAAAGCCTAGTCGACGATCGCGAATTCAAGTTTGTCGATGCAGTCGACGTAGAAAGTTGTAAGGACATGATGTGTGCTCCCCATCCTCGTCCTCTTAGTCGCCTTTATGCTAGGTATCTCAACCAGCATTTCTATGAACTTTATCGGATTATCTTTTCTACTATTTTACCCAAAACTAGATCTACTGATGAAGTTAACTATCTAGAGATATCATCCCTCTATCACTTCCACTTTACTGTTCCTTTCAACTTTTTACGTACAATGGATAGTATGATCCGTGCAAGAAAGAAGAATAGGACACTTGTTTATGCCATATATCTGCCCATGGTATTTTCTGCCTTCAATATCCCGTTGGGTGACTGTCATTTTATCAATGCACCTATCTATCTTTCTAGAGGCGTAGGACTTCTCCTGCTCCTCTACCTCTAGCTCCAGCTGAGGAAGCCTCATCTGACTCCGAGGCCCCTCCAGTCAATCCTCTTATCACCTTGGACTCTATCAGAGACATGATGCGCGAGCGCTTCTAGTTGGAAGACGATCGCTATGCTCAGATGGACTACCAGACCACTCTTCAGATATCTACTATGAGCAACACCATCCATGACATCCAGTATAACATGGTGAGGCATCCCACTATGCCTTTTCCTATGGGACAGGACCCTTCTCGTGAAGGCTACCATATTGATGACCCATAGGCCATGAGGTACTTAGATCCGGATGCTACTTTCATCGACCCTCATCGCTCTACCAGCGATCCATCTGGTACTGGTCCATCTCATCCTCCTGCTGATTCTGCTCCTTGATGGTTGTGGCGGACTACTTATTGGATGTTACTGATGTTATTTTTAGTTTACTTTACTTTTGCACTATTTAGTTTATGTCTGAATGATTGTACTCTGCGACTACATTAGACTTTCTACTGTACAGACTTTATTATCTTTGGCTATGTCATGCATGTTTGGTTCTGTTATAAATATACGTGCTATGTTATTTTCTTCACTTTATCTATAATTTTTCCTTTAAAGGGGAGCTATTCCATTTTGACAAATGATAAAGGGGAATAAGTAGCATATGCTATGATATTTATGTGTGTTTGGATATTTGTGCTTGGCTATATGTGTATATATTTTTTAGACATTTGCCTTGGACGACATTCAACATTTGTGGAGTTGACAGCCTTTTTAAACCATGAAACATCTTTCTGTTTCCTTCAACATGGGTCCAGGTATGAACATTAAGAAATAGAAATATTAATTTCTTAATTCTCAAAATGGGGGAGATTGTTGACCCAAACTGGATCATAGTGATAATTATTATGACTCAATATGACACATCGACTGCTAGACATGACATCAAAAGACTTCAACAAAGCTGTTGTTTTGTTGTAAAGTTCAGAGTCTATAATTTTTTATGTTTGTTTAAGTCTAGAAAACGGTGTAAGTTTAGTCGTACTGTGGCATTAAACCTATTCAACATATTTCCTACAGCTCCACCAAACCAAAAAGCCTTAAACCCAAATTGAACCAAACCATACCAACTCAAACCCAACCAACAGAGCTTCTGGTCCGAGACAGACCGAACTCGGGCCAAACTCGGTCCCTGACCGAACTCAAGCCGAACTTGGTCCCCTTAAAATCAGAACCTGATTTTTTGCTCCACTTGGTTACGAGCTGTCCAACGTTCGAATTTTTGAACATTTGGGGACAGAACTCGGGTCGAACTCTACCCCCCAGACTAGTATAAATAGAGCATAATTTTTCTCATTTCAAATCATCTCTCAAGCTTTCAATCTTCTAAGCTCTATACATTATAAGCCTTTCTCTGAGCTACACTCTTCCAAATATCCTTAGCCATAACTTTCTAATCCCCAAGGTGCCTCGGTATGATTCAGCTAGAAGTTGTGCAAGAGTTGTAAAGTGTTCTCAATTGAAAAAAATCCAAGTTTTGCCTCTGTAAAGTTGAAGTAGTCGAGCGCTTCGGATCTGTCACACCCTAGAACCAGAATACTGGAGAGCGGGGGAGTGACTCAGCCAACCATACCTTGCAGAATACCAAAGTAAGCCACAATGTGCTAAGGTTGTCAAGAGACAAGGGGGAGCATGCTACAATCAAGTTACCTAGGGTCAAGAACATTTATGTCTCAATCATCAACCAAGAAATAATAAGAATGAATATGTAAGATAAAATAGTTAGGCATCTTTGACACTCTATCAGAATGATCATGAAACTAGTTATACAGGATGGTACACTAGTACATTATCAAGATTACATGACTATAAGTCAGCCGCGGTCAGAATAATATACAATTATGTAGAGGAACTAATGTCCAAATAAACCGGCTAACAAGTATTGTCGGCTAAACATCAAAAAGTAAAATAATATGATACTCATAGTGGGGAAGAAGAAATCCACTCAAGTTCCTCGGCGGACATCCTCATGTTGTGCGCCATCGGAAAGATACATGACAGGATCCTCGGGCTATGCTACTAAACCTGGCCAAACAAAACCAGCGGGGTCAGGCCCCGATAGCAAGTACCACAAAGGAGCATAATTGAATGAAGCAAAAATCAATAAAGTACATAAAATAGGATAATTCGTGCCATAACTGCAAGTGTATGACCTTTCATCGGAGCTGTAGGATACCCCTACAACCAAACAAGGACAAGAGATATTGCACTACTTCGAGACAGTGTCGACTAACCAATTATGAAAATGACAAAGATATAACACATCAATATAATCCAGGATACACATGTCATAATACAAGCTAAGATATAGATATAATATGCAGCTTCGGTACATGATCTATTGTGACACATTGGCGCAACCCTACAACCAAATAAGGACAAGGGTTGAACCATCGTACCACAATTATTCATGTTCTTAGACTACCAGCACATACTTATTTAATCGGACAATCAATCATACGGCTTGATACGTGGAGTCTGAGTTATCTCAGAAATATTATGCATGTAGGAATTCTCAGATCGAACCAGGTACTAGCAAGGTTAGCCGAGCTACAAATCATCGTATAGCACATAGCAGTATGTACCGGTCCCTCGTAAGGCCATTGTGCTAAGATCGCATAGAACATACAGTATCATATAATAGTCGGATATTGATATCCACTAATGAGGATTTAAACAATATCCATGGGGACTAGCCTGCACACCACAATTCAGATGACTGGAGGTGGCTAGTTAGGCACGATCTCGAGATTCCATTCCCTCTCAATACTCTATAAGTTTTAGTTGCCTAGTTAACCCTACTGTTAGTTGGAATCACATGGCGTGGTCACATGTTACTCCCCTTATATGTCGTACCATAGTACAGTCAATGCTAGATACGAATCAACTTTGTCACTTGGCAGTTCAAATCAAATTCACCCTAGCATGATGCAATAATCAATCAAGTCATAGCCATGCTACGATAGTTGACCCACATACCATGTCCGTGCTGGAGAATTAATATAATAATATTACATGTCGTGTAGTATAAGAGGCATTCTCGATGCACAATCCAAAATATATAATCTTATAGCATGTAGCAAGTTATGTCGTACCTCAGTGCACATTTATAATATATGTGCACGTAGCACGTAGTAATTGTATCGGCACGGATACAAAAAATTGGGTCGAATCACCAAAATTACAGTTGGTCATATGATTCTTATCACATGGGGACACTTGGTCAAAATATATTCTCCTCAAATCAGGTACACCGACTATCGATCAATAACTTTTGCCACCGAACGTGAGTAAGGGAAAAAGTGTGAACCACTCTGGAGCATATCCACAATCCTTAAACCAAAAAAGGACCAGGATTACAGATCATCTCCCGAGATGAACTACGCCCCTCACTCTATCCGACGAACAAATGATAAGTTAATCTACTAATATGAGTTCACTTTGGGTTGCCACATGGCCTACTATAGCATATAATCATACTATGCACATAGTTACTTCTAGCACATAGCTAGGTCTAGCACATTCTGGTTACTAAGTCCATTCCTTCCTTTGGATCAATAAGAAGAAATTGTCAAGACCAACCACAAAGAACAAAGAAACTTTTCAAATAAAATAATTAAACTCAAGAAATCATGGAACGTGTACATAGATCACTAGGGTCGCATAGGATCACATGCGCCATGAGAAGTGCACGCATGAATTGCCGTATGGGTTAGGCCGCATGCACTGATCAGGCACATGAGCATTGGTCGCATGGATGAGCTGGCCGCATATGTCTCCAGGCCGCATGGACTGCTTGCCGTATGAGGCAGGTGCCGCATAGGGGTCGGTGCCGCATAGCGTCAAGGCTAAGTCCACTCCTTGGAACAAGTGCCGAGGTAATATACATTAAATGTGTGTCAGTGAAGTGACATAAAGTATGATGTGACATAAAGTGTGTCAGGAAGAATAGACAAAATCATAAAAAGACGTGCCAAGGATGCACTAAAGTTCAGAGTCCTGCGTCCAAAGGAAGGTGGCTGCATGTTCTGCTAGCCATATAAGTTCGATGTCGCATGAGTTTGATGTCGCATGGAGTATCTTTTGGACTTAGCGAATTTCTCATTCGTTCAGCGAGTGAATGCACAAAGTGTTCAAGGGCACTTGTGTAAATCAGCAGTCATGCGTCCAACAAGATGGACGCATGCTGGTTGGCTACACAGCAAAGAGTCCAGCCGCATAAGGATCATGTCGCATGAAAGTCTCGATCGCATATTGCGCTGGCTGCATGAGAACTTTATCTTCTCCAGACAGCAAGTTCACCCATGGCAAAAAAAGCTCCAAAAAAATTCGAAAATTATTTTCTTCATAAAAACTTTATTTTAAGTCCAAATCAAGTGAAACAAAAGTCAAAATGATCGAAATAAAATGCTCTAACATAAGGAACAACTAATTTTTGAAAATACTAAGTTTTAGTAGATTAAAACCAAGAAAAACTCATAGAACACATAAAAATTTAAATCTTGAAACTCAGATCTACTCAAAATCGTTCATTAAAAACCAAAACTCTAAGAACTAAAACTAATGAGGACATCAAGAAGAATATTTTTTATTTACCATATTTTTTAAAATAACATATATATAAAATTTTGAAAAATCTATGTCTTCACCACTTTGAGCAAGATGTAATTGCCTTGGTGGACTAACAAACCTCTTCCTAGAACCAAGTCTAGGGCTAGGGCTAGGGCTTCGGCCAAGGGAAACTCTTGAGGGAAGGAGGAAGAAGAAAGAAGAAAGGAAGTGGAAATGAGAAAGAATGAGAGAGGAGAGAGAATACCATATATATATACCAAGTGGAGAAATGAGGTTAGCCCTAGGATTAAGTTATGACACTCTACAACCAATCTCAACCATCCAAAATAGGCTTAGTGGTTCCAAGAGTGAACCGGATCTGGTATACATCATATATACGGGTCCTAGCACGGGTCTATGGCAATTGCCAAGATGTTCACTACTGGTTTCGGGCAGTCTCCCACAATAATCATGAATACAATTAAATAAATATAACATAATTAACAGGAACCTACATATAAATACAACATGAATACATCTACAAGAATTTTTTTTAAATATCACAAATTTAAGAAATACCAAATCTGGGAACGGGTGTGACAAGATCAAAAGCTCGTATTGTAAAGAAGCTGTAATCCTTCGGATCAAAGCTTGTGTTTCACTGATAGTGGATTCAAACTCCAAGCTTGAGTTCTCGGGACTGGACTAGTCCTCCACGAGGGAAACCAAACTCCAAGCTTGAGTTCTCGGGACTGGACTAGTCCTCCACGAGGGAAACCAGTATATATCTTGGTGTTTGCGTTTGCTCTCCCTTACTCTATTTAGTTTCCACATTATTATTTCTCTGATTATTTACTCTGTTAGTAGTTGCTTCCTGGACTTAGCCTTAATTAGTCTTTAATTTGTCACTATAGACACATAACTCTATTCACCCTCCTCTAGAGTTGCGTACACATTATTTCAATGTCCACATAAGAAAATAATATAATATAACTAGAACAGTATATATATAGCACCTCAATGTACTAAAAAATAGGAAATAACACCATAGTGCACAAGTAAATAGTAGCACCTCAATGCAATAACATAACCAGCACCTCGAAGGGTAAACTGGTAATAATAGTATGGATGCATTATAACCAAGTCAGGAACAGGGTCCATCAAGCAATCAGTCAATCTAGAATTCAACATGAATAGCTCATTAATCTATTATGTATTATGTATATCAATTCTAGGATACGATAACTAGATACTATACTACCCAATACAATACAAATCCAGGGCCTACCGGTTTATATTAACTCTATCAAGTAATCTCGCGAGTCGAACAATTAGAAATTCCTTAATACTTATAGCAGGATGACAGGTATCACCTGTCCAGAGGTAAGGAACTATCAAAATAGAAGCTAATAAATAATTAAAAGTCACTAGGAAAAGGTTTAGGGAGGACTAAATACCTGCACAATAAACCATTCAAAAATGAGTTATCCTAAAAAGAGGCAAGTCAACGATATACCGATATTACATCCGTAACAATATACTGACAATATACCAAAAAATGTCTATTATAAGACAACCATTCTTGAACCTAAGTCTATACCAATGGTATACCGATAGCTATATACCATTGATATACAACAAGCACAGATACTATGCAAACACAGCTCGAGAAAATGGTTTTCTTGGTAAAAGAAAATATGCACAAATTATCACCATTACAATTCTAACAAGTAATGAGGCTAAAAAAAGTCTCATATAGAACCTAAGACTAGGTTTTAGTATCATAATCAAATACATAGTATCCACCCTAACTTCCTAGGTTATCCCCAATCCAAGCTAAGATCCCAATCCCCCCCCCCCCCACACACACACACATATATATATATATATATATATATTGTCACCCTGATATTTTCGGATGAGAATATTTTAGTCATTTTGCATATATTTATTTTTTGTGAATTAATATTTATTTATATAATGCTATTAATTAATATTGTGCTTGAATTATTGATTTATAGTTAGTGGGCTAGTCTATTATATAGACTTGACACTAGTAAACCAAATTAGACTTGTGATGACAACAATTGATTCCAAAATGGACTAGGTCTAAGTTAGACCCATCCCTTAGTTAATTAGAATGATTAAGACTAATTTTTATTAGTTTAGAGACTTTTCATTATAGCACTCCTTAATTATTCATCATAATTAACCATTAGGGGTAAATTAGACATTGGCAATTACTTGTAAGAGGGGAAACTAGGGGCAAGAGGGGAAACTAGGGGCCGGCTACTTATAGGCCTTCTCTCTCTCTCTCTCTCTCTCTCTCTCTCTCTCTCTCTCATCTTTATTTGTGCACTCATTTCTAGATCCCATAATTTTTAGATCCCCAATTCACTTCATCCCTCTCAATTCATTCATATTTTCTCTCATTCTCATCACTCAAGGATCATTGGAGCTTGGAATTGCAAGGTGCACTAGGATAATGAGCTTTGGCAAGGAGATCGTGTCTGGATCGTGTATGTGGGAACAATTCATTAGAAATCCATCTCTCAATAGATACAATTTTGATTTTATCTTTATTGTAGGTTCTAAATTATGTATTTGACTATTAGGAACCCTCCCATGGCATAGGGCTACTTGTAGGAACAAGTTCTAGGCTAATTGAATATGTATTATAATTTCTACATAATATTTTGTGTCTATTTTGGGGAAATTATGAGATTAACACATCAAGTGTGTGTCATGACGCTAATTTAGTTATATGGGACTTAGACGAGGTTGGGATACTAGCTACGTGTCCACAATTGGATACATGTAGGCCGTATCATGATACATTATGGTACGTATGGCTAGATTTAGGAATTTTGAGCCAATAGGTGTAATTTCTTATAATTACATGATAATTAGATATTATATGTGTTTATATATCATAATTTATATATTAAGAGGGTTTCATGTATTTAAGATATTAGTATCATGGTGGTGCTAGAGTAGGAATAGAGTATCTTGGTGCACCATGGTGTAGTGTGATACTCGTGCATGTTAGGTGTTTGACAATTAGTATCAAGTATTAATGTTGGTATCATAAGGATATTTGGTAGTGTTTTGGTGTGTGTTTGTGTTGGGGTTGAGGAGAGTATGCTTCGTGTAGTTTTGAGGAGTGTGTGTGTGTGTGTGTGTAGAATACAAGTGGGGGGGACTCTTTTGCCACATTCAACAGCTTTTCAGTGCTTTCAGCTACTTTTCAGCATAAGCAGCAGTAACAACAACATAAGCAACAGCATATAGCAGCAGCATAAGCATAAGCAACAGTATAAGCAGCTTAAGCAGCAGCATATGCATAAGCAGCAGCATATGCATAAGCATCTGTCACGACCCGATTCCTTAGAATCGTTGGGGCGTCCCCCGAATCGTGATGCCGTGCGGGCCTGGGGTTGCGCCAGCACAAGGCTAAAGTATTTTGCATAACAAGCACATATTCAGAGTACGCAGATAAATTGAAACACAGATTTGAAATATGGAAAAGTTCTCTTTATTGATAATGAACATCTATTACAAACTCCTGAACGAGTCAGCTAATATGCCGAACGGCTTACAAAAGTGTTGACTCAAAATGAGATAGCAGTCCTGTATATTACATCCCTTTATAAACTTCAAAATGATAAAGACCTCCAGGCTGGAGGACGGCTTTGCCACGAAGTTGCATTTGTGTATGAAGAGTTGCAAGCTTCTGGCTCCAAATGCTTCAAGGGGCGCGGTGAAGTTGCGCCAACAGCTGGACTGGATCGGGAAGACGACTTCGGCTCCTCGCTCGGTTCGCCTTGGTACGGAGAACCTGTTTCAACAAGGGTCAGTATGTCGAAACATACTGGTGAAGGCGAGCTAACCGAACTATACCAATCAACACATTATTTTAATAAAGCATGCATAATTGTGGGTTTCTATCTTGCCTTAGTTTATTTACAAGTAAGCAGCATATAGAATTTACTGAAATGAACGTGCCACCGTTCGGTAGATTTTACCTGACCGTCTGAATGACCTGCACATACTTACCTTGCCTTCCCTGCCACGAAGACACAAGTTAGTATGCAACAGGTTTAAATATACACAGGGATCACTGACATGATGCCACAAAGGGACGGGTTATAGTCTCGGGACAAGAATGTTATGCAACGCAGGTGGCGAGCCCCGCTACATAGCATCCCGTCCATGACAAACGACTATACGAACTCTTCCGCCCGGATCGGATCGGCCCCAGTGCCCTGGCGGCCGTCCGCGGAAGCCAAAATACCTTGTGCACAAGTTGTCCGTGATCTAGCACACTTAGTTTAAATTATTTCAAACGAATTTCGAACGAATAGGAGCAAGCTCCATAGCCAAACAGTTTTGCATAGTCTTACTGATCAATCTATGCCAAATTAAAGTGTGTTCCATATGCATAGCACAATTTATAGAAGAAACATGTATTCTAACTAAAATTGAAACATATGTTGAACATTCCAAACGAATAAGCATGCAGTGTAAGTAATCGTTCCCAAGTTGAATGACAAGCAATACAAACCAAGTCTATTCCCGTTTTATCTTGGTATGTTTTATTATTACTTGGTATCGTTTGATCGGGACAAGGAAGAGTGCACGATTTTAGGGTGTGAAGCTTGGAAGCAGGGCTAGCTAATCGGGATGGTAGCCACTCACTTAGAAGTTGGAAGGGAGAAGGAAAGAGGCGCTTCACGACTCCGCTCGCAAGCCGCCTACTGCTCGTTCACCTGCACACGAACAGCTCGATTAATACTTCTTCCTCTCTTTCTAATCTCGGAATTGAAGTGCAGTTCAATGAACGAAAACAATGAAAACCATCGAAACCGTTCAAGGAAAACAAGCAAATCCCAAAACCAACTCAAAGCACGAAAGCAACAAGCGATATCGAAATCCGAGGCAATAAAAGATAGCAGCGGAGAGGTCCCTCCTGACTCTGCCGCTAAGCCGATCATTGGGGCACGGTCCACTGAATATGGGAATCGATTCCGAAGAAACAAATCCATAACGAGGACGAGTTCTTAATTCAATCTATCCCGATCGAACGATACCGTCTTGTGTTTCTTAGCCGCGCTCCTCGAATAGGAGGAACGGGGCGCTACAGCAGCAGTTAGAAGTTAGTGATATACAATTGTGTCCTAGTGTATGTGTAGGATTAGTATGTGTTAGAGTGGGGTATTTGAGTGTGTTGGTATTTGTGTCAAGTGTGCTTTAGTGAGAATGCATTCTAGAGTTTATGCATAGTTAAGTGGTATCTTGATATCAAGATATCAAATACCAAGGTTGAGTGAGGGGTATTAGAATATTGATAGGTATTAGTGAGTAAGTAGTGTGTTGAGTAAAGGTTAGTGTTGTGATATTTGGATATTAAGTGTGTGTGTGGTACCATATTCCATTGTGTGTGTTAGTTAAGTTATTTATATTAAGGTATTCAAGATACTTAGTTATGAGTTATACTAAGGTATCGGGTAGTTATCATGATACGATATAAGATACTAGGATACGGGGATAAGGTATTGGCCCACAACCAAGGTATTTGGCCATAGTTAAGGTATATGAGATACAACTAAGGTATTTGATTAGGATACGAAGAAAATTATCTATAGGCCAAGGTATTAGTAGGTATAGTAGGTAATAGTGTATATTATACTAAAATAAGCTAGAAGCCTACCGGAATGACCTAGAAACCTAGAGATAACCTAGTAACACCTAGTTTAACTAGTATGGCTCGATAAACCAACTTAGAAGCTAGTTATGAACCCAAATTGGGGTAATGACCTAATTTGACCAAATTGACCGAGTTTGACCTAGTTTGACTAGTATGACCTAGTTTTGACCTAAAAATGACATAGAAACCATATTTTAGCCTATTTTGGTATGTTTATCACTCTAATATATCAATTGATATTTTATTTCATATATAGGTCAGTATAATACCAGTTCGGACACCATTTTGCATTCTTTGCTCATGACCACAGGCGAGTACATCTATTTGTTAGTTTTTAGTCATGATAGTGTATATATCACATATTTTAGAACTGTTTACTTGATTCTGACATAGTGGCTATACAGAGTGGTACTAAATGGATCCTGTCATGGGATGTTATCCTCTACCGTGTTCAGCGGGTACTCCTTCACAGGTATTTTATCTTGTGTATCAGTTATTGCTTATCGTGTACTTCGTGTTCATATACACCTCGTGTTCAGTGTGCTTACCTACCGTATTCAGCGGATACTCCTTCACATATTTTATATCGTGGGTATCGGGTATTGATTATCGTGTACTTCATATTCACACACTGCTCGTGTTCAGTATGCTTATATTCGTGTTTGTAACGTGTTGTGATTGGATCCATGAGTAATGGTTGGGTATGGGGGGTAGGAGCAGGTTATGTGATCAAGCTAGTGTATTCGTATACATGTCGATTACATATCACACGTGTAATCGAGTTACCAAATTGTATTTGTGTTGAACCTAACTTGATCACATAACGAACTTGTACTCTAAATCATATTAACTAGTTTATCTATTTCCATTACTTGTAGTTATATTTTATTGCATATTCTTTCTTTCTAGTATATTACATGTTTACTATAGTTCATTTCATTTTCTGTTGCTCGTTCATCTTGTATTCTTTTTTATTACTTGTCATATATGTTCTACCATGTATTTGGAACTGCTTTTAGAGTTTTGTACTTCGCTCCAATCTTGATTGGATATATTTTTTAGAGGACTGGTTAGTGGAGATGTATCCCACATATTATGGAACACAAGATGGTGAGCCAGCAGGAGAGATAACAACTCTAGTACAGGAGGACGTAGCACTAGCCACATAGGAGACTTAGTTTTTATTATTATTTTGTATTTGACTTGACTCTTAGACTTGGCATGTACTATTATTATTTTGAGATCTTGGTATTTTGGAGATTAGACTTGGACTTGTTATGTATTGTGACTCTTCGTAATTCTTTTCTTATATTCCATATATCGTGACATATCTTCCTCTAATTTTATATTATGATTGAGTATTAATTTTATTATCATATATCATATTATTCCTCCAATCGGAGTTGAGATGACATGACAGGAACCATATATATAGTGTGAGATGTTTAGATAGTATTATTGATCTAGACAGCATTCTATGTCGTTGTTATGACCTAGGCTGGGCGTGGTTCACGTACTCGTACCCTTATTTCGAGTGCGGATCGTGATATATTTTTGTGGTGGCCCATGCAGGTCCGATTTTGTAATAGTGCGATATCGTGATAGTGCAACGGCTTAGTTGTACTATTGCGAGTCTGCGATAGGATATAGGATGGGAGTTTACTCAATCACAACTAGGATTTCTTGAGAGATTCCTGGGTTGACCCTTGAGAATCTCACTATAAACTCTATTTTGAAATATGTTTCCACTTGTTTTCGTTCACTCTTATCCGTTCGTTGTTGAATTTAATTTCTGATATTCATTGTTGAATTTGATTCTTGTATCGAGATGTATCTTATGGACTAAGTTGAGGTACATTCTGATAACGTAAATGGATAAGAACAATGGAAAAGGTGACCGTCTACCTTAGTTATGGAGTCTAGAGTTTATCGCAGGTATACTAGCTACCGTGGCGAAGACATAGAGCCTGACATTGGATATATTTCTCTTGGTAATGGAATTTATAGTTTTCGCAGCCAAGCATGTGGCAGGGCACAAATTTTAGATACCATGATTCTAGAGGTTTGTACCATAGTTACGGACTCTATAGTTTATCGCAGCTATGCTTACTAGCGTGGCGAGGATTCTGGGTAACATGATTTCAGACAAACGTGTTTGATTATCAGAGTGTATCTTAAATTAGTTCTTAATATATCGTCTCTATCCATCAACCTTGATTCATTGAGATTTTGTTTCATTATCCCTGCTAATTTAGGAATAGAAATATCTTTAGTACCTCTAGTTCAGTACCTTACAAAGCTTTATTTTATTTGTTCCTGAGGTTCCTTGATAGTGTATTAGTTTGGTAACTTGCAATAGGTCTGCGTGTTAGTATCAGTATTGATTGTTGGGGTTATAGCTGGTGAGTCTGTGAGTAGTTTCTGATTGGGCATGTGAGCTATAGGCATCAGTCTAGAGATAACTCATAGTACAGTACCCTTGTAGAAATAGTTCTTTGGTAGGTGTTAGTATAGTTAGAATTGGTACCAATGGTAGAAGGGAGAGTAGAATATCAATTGTGATTCCAAGTTGGTATCAGTGTCATCATGCATGTTTTAGATGGATGTTGAGTGAGCTAAATAGTAATGGACTATCATAAAATTATTTGAGCCCTACTATTCTATTGGTGCTTGACACTTAGTTACGTCAGGAGAAGGAGAATGTATATCCAGGAGAGGTACCAGTAAGTGTGCCATAATAGAATGGTACTCATAAGTATAGAAGAGTGTAGCATTGTTAGAATAAGTTATGTTAGTAATGAGACTTGTGCTATCTGTTGGGCATTGATGTGGGTAGATATGAGTGAATGAAAGATGGTAAGTGAAATACCAGTGTGGGAGTTTCATGAGTATCAGAAAGTGGGGGTCAGAGTATTAGGAATTCCAATAGTGTGTTATGGGTTGAGAAGTATCAAGATTGGTCATGAAAATGTGTACCCCTGATTACTGTATCAGTCTGTAAGTTCAAGTATAGAAAGTATGGGAGGGGATATATATATATATATATATATATATATATATATATATATATATATATATATATATATATATATATATATATATATATATTGAGAGAGAGATGAAATCATGTGTCTGCCGATGAGAGTGAAGAGAAACATGTGTATTATAGACGTAAAACAACTAGTGAATTAGATGCATGTGATCATGAGTTCTAGTGAGTGTGATGGGGTGGCCTAGTGAGCAAGCTAGTATCAAGAGTGGTGGTAGTGTGTGATGAGTTATTGTGAGTGTTAAGAAGTTAGTGTCCTAGAATATTAAGTTCATATGTTATGTGTAGTTAGGAAGTTAGTATTTCAGCATCAAGAATGCCTAGAGCGTACCAGTGTCTAGGGTATATCAGGGTTAAGCTGAGTATTGTGTTAGTATTAGTAAATATATTATTTAATAATATTAGATGGGTGTATCGATTAATATAGATGAAAGGGTAGTTGAGAGTAAGAGTACAAGTGTTTTAGACAGTGAATAAGAGGGGTAACCTATATAGAAGTAAGATCAGTAGGTATAAGTACCTTGTTAGCTTTGAGTATAGGGGTTGTATGTATCAGGGAGTATATGATGGGTATAAGGATATCAGTGGGATATCATGGTGATATAATGGTTAGGAAGTATCTATTTATATTATTTTGACACCATATACAGGTAGAAATACTAGAGTGATGGCTAGGTATGAGTTGCACTAGATAGCAAGATAGGGGGAGTACCTTAGTGGTGAGATACAGAGTACTTCAAGTATTTTGGAAGTTAGGAAGCAGGCATTCTAATAGTTGATGTACTAAGTATGGACGAGGAACATGAGTAACCTAATATAAGTATATCATCTAAATACCATATATAGGAGTTAGTGCCTTACGTAGACAGTGTCTAGACTTGAGTAGGCATCATATTGAGGGTATGCAAGATTGGTAAGAATATACCAATAGAGCTATAATTGAAGAGTGAATACAAATGTTCATCGCAAGAGAATGGCTAAGCAATTCTTAGGTGATTGCAAGAATTGAGACATAAGATAGTACCCTAGGAGTGTTCATATAGTACCCTGGGTAGTGTGTGCCAGTGAGTTAAGAGTATCCATGGCCTAGAACCATAGTATACCACTGGAATTTGGTAACCCTCGATATTAAATAATCTTGGATGGGTGGATATTAGTAGATACTTGGTGTGAGATATGAACTACGACACCGGTGGCATAGCAAATTGCCCACACCAGTAGAGGGAGATACCCAAGCGGGGCAGAACTTTTTTGCAATAAGGGTCGAGGGGACCAATGCTACAGGTGTTGGGTTAGCAAGTTCTGTTTTCTTTTATCTATTGATTGTGTGATACCTAGTATATGATAGTTGCCTTAGTAATTCATGTTATAGTATAGTCAATAGAAACCCCTAATAAGAATTGTGATTCATGATAGCTAGAGACTATAACCATATGTGGTTGCTCCTTCAATAGAGTTGTAGAGTTGTCTGTTATATGATAGGACTTTCTTGGATTATGATTTTTGGGGGTTAATCGTAGTAAAATTTTTGATGAATAGGTTAAGACTGGCCCAAAGCGAGAGGGGCAAAGTGTCTTAATTTTGAGGACAAAATTTTTCTAAGGAGGGTATGATTGTCACCCTCATATTTTCGGATGTAGATATTTTAGTCATTTTATAAAAAAATTTATGAATTAATATTTATTTATATTGTGCTATTAATTAATATTAAACTTATATTATTTATTTATAGTTAGTGGGCTAGTCTATTATTTAGACTTGACACTAGTGAACCAAATTAGACTTGTCATGACAACAATAGAGCCCAATATGGACTAGGCCCAAATTAGACCCATCCCTTAGTTAATTAGAAGGATTAAGACTAATTTGTATTAGTTTAGAGACTTCCCATTTTAGCCCTCCTTAATTATTTTTTATAATTAACCATTAAGGGTAAATTAGACATTGGCAATTACTTGGGAGAGGGGAAACTATGGGCCGGCCACTTATAGGCCTTCTCTATATATATATATATATCTCTTCTTCATTTGTGCACTCATTTTTAGATCCCCAATTCACTTCATCCCTCTATCAATCTCTCTCAGTTCATTCACATTCTCTCTCATTCCCATTACTCAAGGAGCATTGGAGCTTGGAATTACAAGGAGCACTAGGAGAAGGAGCTTTGGCAAGGAGATCGTGTCCGGATCGTGTCCGTAAGAATAATTCATTGGAAATCCATATTCCAATAGGTATAATCTGATTTTACATTCATTGTAGGTTCCAAATCATACATTTGACCATTAGGAACCCTCCCATAGCATATGGCTATATATATGAACAAGTTTTAGGCTAATTGAATATGTATTATGATTCCTACATGGTGTTTTGTGTCTATTTTGGGAGAATTATGAGATTGACCCATCAAGTGTATGTCATGACGCTAATTTAGTTATATGAGACTTTGATCGGGGTTGGGATACTAGCTACGTGTCCATAATTGGATACGTGTAGGATGTATCATGATACATCGTGGTATGTGCCGGTAGATTTGGAAATTTTGAGCCAATATGTGTAATTTCTTAGAATTACATGATAATTAGATATTAGATATGTTTATATATCATAATTTATATATTAAGAGGGTTTCATGTGTTTTAGAGGTTAGTATAATGGTGGTGTTGGAGTAGGAATAGGGTATCTTGGTGCACCATGGTGTAGTGTGATACTAGTGCATGTTAGGGGTTTGACAATTGGTATCAAGTGTTAATGTGGGTATCATGAGAATATTTGGTAGTGTTTCGGTGTGTGTTTGTGTTGGGCTTTAGGAGAGTGTGCTTCGTATGGTTTTGGGGAGTGTATGTGTGTGTAGAATACAAGTGGGGGGAACTCTTTTGCTACATTCAGCAGTGCTTTTTAGCTGCTTTTCAGTGCTTTTTAGCTACTTTTCAACATAAGCAGCAGTAACAGCAGCATAAGCAACAACTTATAGCAGCAGCAGCATAAGCATAAGCAGCAGCTTATAGCAGCAGCATAAGTAACAGCAACAGCTATTAGAAGTTAGTGATGCACAATTGTGTCCTAGTGTACGTGTAGAGTTAGTGTGTGTTAGAGTGCGATATTGAGTATGTTGGTATTTGTGTCAAGTGTGCTTTAATGAGAATATATTCTAGAGGGTATGCATAGTTAAGTGGTATCTTGATATCAAGATATCAAGTACCAAGGTTGAGTGAGGGGTATTAGAGTGTCAAGATATTAATAGGTGTTAGTGAATAAGTAGTGCGTTTAGTGAAGGTTAGTGTTGTGATATTTGGGTATTAAGTGTGTGTGTGGTACCATATTCCATTGTGTGTTAGTTAAGTTATTTATATTAAGGTATTCAAGATACTTAGTTATGAGTTATACTAAGGTATCGGGTAGTTATCATGATACGACATAATATATTAGGATATGGGGATAAGGTATTGACCCATAAACAAGGTATTTGTCCATAGTTAAGGTATATGAGATACGACTAAGGTATTTAATAAGGATACTAAGGAAATTATCTATAGGCCAAGGTATTAGTGGGTATAGTAGGTGTCACGACATGTACCCGCATGATCGGGGTATGAGTACGTGTGTACGTCCAGCCTATACCGCAACATCGACGGTAGAACGCTGTCTAGGTTATCATTATCTATCTATCTATCTATCTATCATACTAGTACAACCAGTACTACCATGTACTCAATCACAATAATCTAAAAGAAGAATAAACAGAAAATATAATCAATAACTTTCTACAAGAAAAGAACTAGGCAAGATATGGGAAGAAACACTAACTCTACAAAAATTACCTTAAGTCCACAGGGTAATAAAAGTCTAGTCTAAGGCACCATTCTGAGATCCCGGAATGGAGAGCACAATAATCACTGAAAATTTTTATCTAGTCAGGATTGGAGCAAAGTACACCTCTAACAACAGTTCCAATAAATGATAAAAACTATGTAACAGTAAATAGAGAACATATACCAGATAAAAAGTGCATGGCAAGAATATACTAAAATAAGGAAATACGAAAAATACATACAAGAGGTACGAACATCATATATGGAAATAAAGAGATACAACTATCTAAGTAAGTGAGTACTAGCGACAACATATGATCGGATTAGGTACTGCTCAAGAACCACGGGCCTGGTTAATCATACGTGCGGTGTATGAGTAACACTATATAAGGATAACAAGAACTGCGGGTTATGATCACATATATACACTAAATACTCCCCGCCCCCAACTGGTATAGTAGATCCAATCCATGACACACTATGACACGGGATTCCATGAGAAGGGCGCTAATCCTCTCATGAATCAGTGTCCATACATGTATAAGAACAACAGGCTCACACAAGAAATACGCTAGGAACTACTAGGAATAATATCTTATGACGGGATCCAGGAATACCAATCTGTGAAACCAAGTGTCAGGAAAATTAAGGATATCTACACAAAATATAAGAACATAGAGGATATCATAAACCGAAAACTGTCAGAGAATGTACTCGCCTGAAATCCAGGATGAAGTATCAACCTGTATCTGGAATAGTGCCTTAAAGACCTAAATATGAAATATCACATCAACACATTATTTTGGGATGATAACAAGTTAAACTAGTTATTCTAGGTCTTAAAGTCAAAACAGTTAAACTAGGTCAACTCTAGTTCAAACTAGTCAAACTTGGTCAAAGTAACTATTTCTAGGTTGTATGAGTCCATCTCTAGGATATTGGGTCCCTACACTACTTATTTAGGCCACACTAGCTATCTTAGGGTACTAAAGTATCATAGCTATATAATAACACAAGATACACAATGATACATAATATACTAGTTATCTTATAATTAATACAACTATATGTGAATACCTCGGCCTTGAGCCATCTTGGTATCACACCCTAGCTACCCTCTTATTATTCAATACCAATACCCAGAGCTAATACCCAATATCATAGTGTTACTTTGGTAACTCAAGGTAATACCTAGAACTCATATTAACTAATACTAATATCTATACTAATCAATGCATTATTATATACTAATATTTATACACTTAACTCATATATAATGAAATCATTTAACTAAGTTAACAATTCTATACACTAACTAAACTATCAATTTAACTAATCGATATCTAGTAATATACATGACTAATAGTTACATCTTAAGAGGTACACAACTTAATAACTTATTCACTAACCTACACAACTAACTATATACAATGCTCACAGACCTATTAACTAACAACATATGAATTCATCTAACAACTAATTATCTAGCCAACTTCACAGACCCTAACTCTTTTTTATTAACCAACAGACTAACAGACATATAACACTATATAGAGATTAACTCATACTAACTAACAACCAATAGACAACTAACTAACAATATATATCTACATGAACTAACAGACATAATCAATTGCTAACTATAACATCTCCCTACTAACAAAAGTTAACTAATAACTTACTACACTAAAACAACAACTCACTAATATATATTGAACTAACTAGCATCTAGAACATCTAACAATGAACTAACACACCTTGACTTCTAGCATAAACATATAACCACTAACAATTAACAACATAATCTAACTAACTACCTACAGCTAACATGTATATATCATCAACATCTAATCAGTTACTAACCATAATTTATCATAACTATGTACTAAAATATCAAACTAACTACTAATAACCAATCTAACATACACTAACCTCTAACACTAATAACTAACTAACATAATACTAACACTAACAGTCATCTACTTCTAGCATTTACACCCAAACTGATACTCAAAGTCTGTCATTCTACTGTAAGGTTAGGGATCAAGGACCCCCATGATACCTGCACAATTATACTGATACAAGCACACACTTAATCACTTACCCTTTCCCCTCATCAAAATCTTAACTGGCAACCCAATCCACCCTCTTGACTGAACCGAGCACTGCTCATAACAGAGCTGCAGATGCTCCCGCACCCTACACTTGACAGCCCCAACTTCACTAATGCATTCTCCCATTCCTCACTACTGCTATACCACTTATCTATGGTTCATACTTCACCACTATGAACCTAACTTCATCCCATCATCTATACACATAACTAAACTTCACCCCCACCTCCTGTCATAACCAACTGTCTGTACATCTACCCGAATCCCTCCCCATGTTACCATACTGCAGAAATAATCTACACTTGCAGACCACTTCATTCATATAATTGTTGCTTACCCCATATAACTGTTGAACCAACATCATACACAGACCTAACAGGCACACACAGACCTCTCCACACTCCAGGACTGATACACCATATCACAAAGCTTAAACACAACCACCCAATAGCTAATCACACAGAACCTCGCCCCCACAGCAGTCCGACACTCATGCACATATCAGTGTGCTCCTCCCCACTGATACACAAGGTAATTCACAGATCAACACACCTACACAGGCATCCCTCACCCACATGTGCACACACTACAACCTCATACACTCAAGCACCACATCATACACAATCTAATCCACTCCACATAAACTGAAACACAATACACACACACATGGCTATATATATATATATATATATATATATATATATATATATATATATATATATATATATATATATATATATAGCAACGCACTATGAATCTCTATATATTACATGTACAAATTGAATACTAGAGTTAAAATAGACTAATAGGCATTCTAACAAACACTTGGGGTGCCCACTTGCGATACGCTAGGATATGCTCAGGATACGCACTCCAAACCTATCCAAAATTAACCCGAAGCCTACAAACAAGTTCTAAATGGTGATTATAGTCTAATCTAAGTGCTAGCAAGCCATTCCAAGTGTCATGGCACAATTTGACATGTGTGTGGCACCCGTGTCGAAGAAAAAACCCCCAAATCAATCTGTATCACTAAATTGCCATGATACGGCCTACACGTATCCAATTGTGGATACGACACTAGTCTCACACAACCAACCACATATTAATTTGGTCTAATTGACCTATTGACAATAACATAGAGCACCAATCTCGAATTTACTCTAAATTGGACATAAAATACACCATAACTTTCAAAATATAGGTCCCTAATAGTCAATTCTTCTTCCTATAGGTAGCCCTAGTACATGAGAGGATTACTAATAATTAAACTATAGATTTAGAGTCTAATTAGAAGGGGAAACTAAATTGTACCTATTGGGAGATGTATTCACAATGAAAATCTCCAATGAATACAAAGAAGCCTCAACTTGTGCAAATTCCTCCAAATTATAGGTCTTTGCCTCCTCATTGCTTCTAGAGTCTCCAATGGTGAAGTATGGATGAATTTAGAAGAGAATTTGGTAGAAATTTGGTGTAGGAAAGAAGGAATTTGGGATACACTATTCTAGATCGAGAATTTTGGAATGGAAGAAGAGAGGAGAGAGAGTCTCCTCCATTTCAAGTAGGCCGTCCCCCTATGCTTGTTTCTCAAGAAATATTTAATATCCAATTTGCCCTTTGAGGATTGTCATGAAGAAAGTCATTAAGGAGGAAGCTTCTACTCCTAATGGTTTAACTAATTAAATCACCAACTTAATGAAATAGGTTAGATAATTGGGCTTAAGTCTAAACTAATTAGGTCCACTAACACAAGTCCAAAATATAATATAACATGCTAACAATAAATAAATAATACAATAATAAATATATAATATGCACCATAAATAAATAATTATAAAATACCATTCAATATAATATTTTTTGAAATACCAACTTTAACAATATTACCAATAATAGGAAAAGACAAAAATACCTCTCTCCGGAAAAATGGTAGTGACAGTAGGTAATAGTATATATTATAGTATAATAAGCTAGAAATCTAATGGAATAACCTAGAAACCTAGAGATAACCTAGCAACACCTAGTTTAACTAGTATGGCTCTATAAACCAACTTAGAAGCTTGTTATGAACCAAAATTGGGATAATGACCTAGTTTGATCGAATTGACCTAGTTTAACCTAGTATGACTTAGTTCTGACCTAGAAATGACATAGAAACCACATTTTAGCCTATTTCAGTATGTTTATCACTCTAATATACCAATTGACATGGCATTTCATATATAGGTCAGTATGACACCAGTTTGGACATTGTTTCGTATTCTTTGCCCGGGACCACAGGCGAGTACATATCTCTGTTAGTTTTCAGTCATGATAGTGTATATATCACATGTTCTAGAACTTTTTATTTGATTCCGACATAGTGGCTACACGGACTGGTCCTAAATGGATCATGTCATGGGATGTTATCCCTACCGTGTTCAACAAGTACTCCTTCACATATATTTTATCGTGTGAATCGGATATTGATTATCGTGTACTTCGTGTTCACACACTGCTCGTATTCAGTGTGCTTACCTACCGTATTCAGCGGGTACTCCTTCATATGTATTTCATCGTGTGTATCAGGTATTGATTATCGTGTACTTCGTGTTCATATATTGCTCGTGTTCAATGTGCTTATATTTATTTTCGTAACATGTCGTGATTGGATCCATGAGTATTGGTTGGGGATGGGGGAGTAGGAGTTGGTTATGTGATCAAGCCAGTGTATTCGTGTACACGTCGATTATATATCACACGTGTAATCGAGTTACCATATTGTATTCGTGTTCAACCTAACTCGATCACATAACGATCTTGTACTCTAAAGCACATTAACTAGTTTATCTATTTTCATTACTTGTCGTTATTTCTTATTTTTTGTTCTTCCTTTTTTAGTATATTACTTGTTTACTATAGTTTATTTCATTTTCTGTTGCTCGTTCATCTTGTATTCTTTTCTATTACTTGTCATATATATTCTACCATGTATTTGGAATTGCTTTCAGAATTTTGTACTTTGCTCCAATCTTGATTTGATATATTTTTCAGATGACTGGTTAGTGGAGATGTGTCCCACATATTACAGGGCACAAGATGGTGAACCAGCAGGAGAGAGAACATCTCTAGTACAAGAGGACGTAGCACTAGCCACACAAGAGACTTAGTTTTTATTATTGCTTTGTATTTAACTCTTAGACTTGGCATGTACTATTATTATTTTGAGACCTTGGTGTTGTGAAGATTAGACTTAGACTTGTGATGTATTGTGACTCTTCATATTTCTTTCCATCTATTCCATATATCGTGCCGTATCTTCCTCTAGTTTTATATTGTGATTGAGAATTGATTTCATTATCATATATCATATTGTTTCTCCAATTGGAGTTGAGATAACATGACAGATACCATATATATAGTGTGAGATATTTAGATAGTATTGTTGACCTAGACAGCGTTCTACGTCGTTGTTACGACGTAGGCTGGGTGTGGTTCACGTACTCATGTCCTTATTCCGGTTGCGGGTCGTGACATATATATATATATATATATATATATATATATATATATATATATATATTAGGGCAAGGGTGCAAGCTTTGTTTACAGAATGAAGAATGATTTACCCCATTTATTCCTCCAATGCGATTTTGTATAGAATATTTGTCGTGCTCAATGCGCTAAACTGAATTTAGTGGTAAGCACATCAGGAGATTTGTTGGCACAAATTGAGTACATATCTTGTCAACGGAGTAGGGGAGCCCAGTGGTTTAGGCAAGCACGCATCAGATTAACTGGCTACTGTCTAGGATGTATGGAGAGAGAGAGAGAGTATGTTATAAACGAGTGATGGTGGAGTAAAATTTCATTAATACTGAGTACATATCTTGTCAACGGAGTAGGGGAGCCCAGTGGTTTAGGCAAGCACGCATCAGATTAACTGGCTACTGTCTAGGATGTATGGAGAGAGAGAGAGAGTATGTTATAATAAACGAGTGATGGTGGAGTAAAATTTCATTAATACAAAATTTACCTTTTTCAATATATATATATATATATATATATATATATATATATTATATATTATATATATATATATATATATATATATATATATATATCAATCATAACTCAAGATAAAATTGAAATAAAGTAAATATAATTATATAACAACAATTTTATTTTAAAGAAAATCATAAGATCCAATTTTATTCACAAGTACAAAATATACTTACCTTAGATTCCAAGTCCAACATCTATAATAATCCTTAGGGCATATCCTTGGTCATCCATGAAAATAAAGGGCTTTATGTCCAGTATAAAGTTACTTAAGTTGTCTCAATGCCATGTGTATCGTCAAACCTTCTTTGTCTTCATAAAAGAAAAAGGCCACTAAAAATGATTCCGTAAAGGTAAAGTCGATAAATTTCAAAAGTGGCATCTTGAATTTGTTGGTCATATAAGTACAATCAACGACTAATACATCATAAAACAAGTAGGTGCAATAAGGTTAAGCCTAAAACAAGGGAAAAACTTCATTGTTCTATGAATTTCTCCTGGGATACTCCACATAGTGATGCTCGACAAGTAACTTCATACTTGCTACATTGCATTCTTTCTCTCATCTTAGTAGTCACAATTTGATTCGAGCGTGTACATTATCCTCAGTGTTGACTTTTTATTCTCAATTTTTCTGTAGCACGGTAGATAGAACATGTCGTGGTAAACCCTATTATTGGACAATTGGTCAACTAGCTCCTCTAATATGGTCTTAACTATCCGGCATAAGCATGCTCTGTAAGTATGTCTGTAGTAGGATGATTATGCATCCTATTATTGACCATGAGTGTCAAATTATCCAACGTCGATGTTAAATAACTGCAACTTGAATAGACATCTATATTTTATTCGTCACAACGCTTATCTTCCTTTGTTTGTTTCTTTTGGGACCACATCTTTTTATGATTATGCCTAGACATCCAAGCTATATCAATTTATGATCGGGATGATTACTTTTCGATCTTGAAACGTGATGATTGTGTTATGTTGTTCTCTAAAATTTTGGCACAAACTTTGTACTTCTTTATGAGAGTCAAACACACGTCCGTCACATATAAATGGCCTAAGTCGACGCTAATATTAGTTGGGATGATCATATTTGTTGATGAAATGTTCAATATCTAGAAATAGAAAGAAATAGGTTATATAAGAAGTCCAAAAAGAAACTGTAACCTCAACCCCAATCTAAACATATCCTTCAGGACGGCCAACTTTTTGGCAGTCTTGAAGACAAAAACTCTTGTTATGGATTGTCAAAATTTTGGTACTCCCAACTTTTTTAGTTGCCATTTTTTACAAATTGAAAGAAGGAAGAAAAAACAACTTGAGGTTCTTCTGGAGCTTCACAATGCAAGGTAATGTATTCAATGAGATGATTACTTCATCAAATTGGTTCTTCATCAACTCTTCTTCGTTGTTGGGGACCATTTTTATTAGATAATGACCACAAATTTAAGAAGCTTGTTATAAAAACTTTACTTAAGAAAAGACATTCGTCGGAGATTCGCCGAAGGTGATCGAAATATTAGGGTTTAAGATTGAAGTATTTTATTAGGAGTTTAGGTTTAGGGAATTACAAGTTGATACTCTCAACTATTCAAGTTTTTTAACTTGATACCCTAAACTTTGATAAGTATCAACTTGACTATAATTTTATAACTTAGTATCATACTATTGTTAACAAAAAAATATAAATGATAAAAATACCCTCCATATTCTCTCCCCCATCTCTCCGGCAACCCCCTCTCTTCGACAACCCCCTCATTCTCCGGCAGCCCCCCTCTCTCCAACAGCCCCCTCCTTCTCCGGCATCAGTGGCAACAACGACGACGATAGCAACGAAAACGAGTATAGGTAGGGGTAGGACGGCTAGGGAGGGGAGGACAGGTGGCGCGGTCAGGGGAGGGCGGCGACGATGGAAGGGTGCAACCGGAGGGGGGAGGGTGCAGTCAGGAGGGGTGGGAGTGTGGGCGCAACTAGAGGGGGGTGGGGACACGGTTGGGGTGAGAGTGGAGATCGGTGATGCAGCCGCATAGGGTGCAACCGGGTGGGGAGGTGGCGGTGGTGGTAGGGGGGAGGGGGGGGTTTGCTAAGAGGGAGAATATTGTAGTCAAATTTTTTTACGAAAAAGTTAACGCTGGGTGACGAAGGGTATCAACATAATTTTTTTCAATAGTTAATGGTATCAAGTTCGCTTATTTCAAGGTTTATAATATCAAGTTGAAAAACTTGAATAGTTGAGAGTATCAAATTATAATTTAGTCAGATTTTAAAAATTAAAAATTATTTTTTAGGCTTAATTTATATATCTATTCTATTATATAATGCCAAAAGTAGGCTTTATCGGAAAAATTTTCTTTCCAAAAATACCATTTATTATATTTATTAATTTAAAAAGATTAATTAAAATTTATAGGGAGTATCTAGATAAATACAAAAGTTGTCCTTTGATATTTCTAATTATAACAATTCTTAAATACATTGAATGTCATAAAAATGAGATATTAAAAAATAGACTTTTTTTAGCATCATTACTTTATTAAAAATAAACATATTTTGACTAGAAGTATCTTTTAGTTTTCCTACTAACATATACGTACATGATACATGCTAATGGAGATAGAGCGCATCATTTCATTTCCTTTCTTGTTCGAAGATTGATGATGAATTTAGAAAGTAGTAGTAGTAGTTGTTAGGATGGGGATTTCTCCAAGGAGATGCACCATCATCCCTCTCCTCCTCACCCTCTCCTTTGTCCTCCTCTTTCTCTACTTCCTCGTTCTCCTCATCCCCACCAGCCCCTCCCCCAAACCCCCTTCCTCGCCCTCCTCATCATCGTCATGTGATCTCTCTGTGGGAGAATGGTCCGTCGATCCCATCCCGCCGCCCCCTCTCTACACGGCCACCTGCCCTTTCCATCGCAACGCGTGGAACTGCATCAAGAACTCGAGGGAGAACATGGAGAGGATAACCTCCCTCTCGTGGCGCCCCCTCTCCTGCCCTCTCCCCCGCCTCGACCCCGAGCTCTTCCTCCGATCCCTCAGGGGGAAGAGAATAGGGTTCGTCGGCGATTCGCTCAACGAGAACTTCGTCGTCGCGCTGCTCTGCGCCCTCCGCTCTGCCGATGCCGGGGCGCACAAGTGGAAGCGGAAGGGGGCGTGGAGGGGCGGCTACTTCCCCAGGTTCGACGTCACCGTCGCGTACCACCGCGCCGTCCTCCTCGCCAGCTACACGTAAGTTCCCGATGCTCAGCATAAATTCGGTCTAGGGGCGAGTGAGTAGTATTGGAGATCTGATGTGATTCATTATAATACTTGTGTAGATTTATAATCAGCACTTGAGGATTTAATCATGAGTGCTAGCTATAGTTTCTGGTACAATAATTCTGATTCAAGGCATAGTCCATTGAGCACTTCATGAGACAAAGACAATAGTTACTAAGTGAGATTCAAGACTGAAGTCCATATCATCTATGCATAGTATATACCTGTCCAGAAATTCGTGACTTTTAATTTTTTTTTCACTTCCATTTCGGAACTTGACCTTTTGGGAGGGGATTGTTGGCTGTGTATATATTTCCATACACATGTGAGCAAAAGCTCAACTTCTTCCTTTTGCTTTAGTCCCACATCGGTTGGACCTCTTCCCCTTGTATGTATATATTAGTTCTTCTTCATTGCTCTCTTAAGATGTTGTGTGGGGAACCCCTTGGGCCACACGCGCGCGCCGCCGCCGCCGCCGTCCGGTTCGGCGCGCGTAACGGGTGCGGGTACGTGTCCATACCTGCGGGCGCCGAATGCCGACCCAATTTACTCTTCGGGTTCGGGCTGGGATCCAAAAATCTTTTTGCTCCCCTATATTTTTTGAACCGATTTGACTTATTCAAATTTTGAACGTTGGACATTTATTACTTCCTATGTCCAGGTTCATTTTTCACCTTTTAAACATGTGACAACTCCGTTTACATGCCAGAATTCTCTCCCACAAAATTTCTTTTTTATTACTCATTAAACGACTGGATTAATAGCATTTATTCTTTTGTTTGTAGTGAATGCTTGGTTCTCTCCCTATATATTTGTTAAGGTTCTCATCTCAATGTTTTTACACAGAAAATTTCCTACGTGAAATCTCTTTCTCTCATTCTTCTCTCAAACCACATTATGTTCTCAAAATCCTTGCTCTGGGCAGAGCTAAGTTCAGTCTCTCTCTCCGAGTTGTGTGCAACGAAGAGAACCCGGTAGTCAGGGGGTTTTACCACTAGGAGCTTCCGAGAAACGTCTGCACATAGACCTCAGATCAACTCTTAGGGCAGTGCTTCGTGCACGACTTCCCCAGAGGCCGGTAATACTTATTTTCTTTTTCTTTGCTTATCAAATTTCTGGAAAATATTATATATATATGTAAATATTAACAACAATCTAAGAGTTGATCCATTTCTGATTTATAGTTCAAATTGAGAACTGTTCTAACGTGTAAGCTGTATACAACTTCGCTCTTCCGATTTGAAAATTCTTACCTACTGTTTGTTGTGCATAACCAACTAATCTCATAGCACAAACTCGGCAACTATTGTCAAGTATAAATTTTGATTTTATTGCTACCATATTGGCAAGCACTGTTGGGTTAGTGCAACATTTGTATGTTAACAACACTTGTTAGTTGAGTTGCATAAGTCATTGTCCACTGTTGTTCTAAATTTCTTTAAACAACTTTGTTTATAAACATAATTGAATTATATCAGACTTCTTTAGTTTAGCTGTATTATACTTCTTTAAACAATTTTGTTATATAGATATAATTGCCTGCTTTGTGATTAAATTGTCTACTTGTTATATAACAAGTTCACCTGCTATAAAATAATACTTGGATATATTTCTACTGCAACCTAGAACAATAAAAATAGTTTTCTAGAAGTAAGAAATAGCTAAAGTGTAATTGCAAATCTCTTTGAGTCTGAATTCTAAAAGTAAAGATATATTTGGATTTCTGTCAAACGGGTGTAAATAGCCCTAAGCGACACGGTATTTAAGTGTCTTCGGACCATCACTAGCTGGGAACCGGCCCCTACAGCTAACAAAGTTAATCAACACTTGATAGACTAAAGATTTTAAGGCTGATTAGCAAAATCACTTGAACTATTATTTTAGATCATTGTACATTGTTATTGAGTAATTACATATATTTCAGTTTCAAACTTTTCTCATTAGCAACCATGACTGACAAGGATGAGACTTTTACTGCTAAACCTACTAAGTTCAACGGGACCTACTTTAAGAGATGGCAAAGTCCGATGAAATTTTGGCTCACTACCTTAGGATTGATCTCAGCCATTGATGGTTCCACACCCATCACAAATGACTCTAATGACACTGAGTCTGACATAGGTGTATCCAAGTCCTCTGGCTCCACTAGACCTAAGACCCCTAAGAAAATAGACTTCCACTGCTTCCATAAAATGCTAAGCGCTTTGTCTGAATCACTATATGACATATTCTTTGAATACAAAAGTGCTAAAGAACTTTGGGATGCCCTGGAAGATGAATATAGTTGTGATGATGCTGGAATTGAAATATTCAATTCCTCATTCAACAGATACTTTATGGTAGATAATAAACCTATGAATGACCAAATACATGAATTTCAAGAATATCTTAGGCATATTCAAGCCAAAGGCACTTTCTTCTCTACTGAGTATAAAATAGCCTGCTTAATAGACAAGCTTCTTCCTTCTTGGTCTGATGTTAAGAAAGACCTTATTCATACTCAAGGTGACCTTACCTTTGCTCAAGTAATAAAGAAAATTAGAACAGAAGAACAAATTAGGCTAAGGTCTAACCCTAAGTCTGAGTCTAAAGCTAAGGTAAACCTAGTAGAATCCCAAAGAAAATTCAAGCCTCGTCATCATCACAAACCCAAAAGGAACCTCTTCAAGAAGAAGCAGAACCTTCAGCCTCTCCACCAAAACCATCATCACTATAAACCAAGAAACTTCGGTCAGACTCAGGATCAAAAGAGATTTTGTTTTGTGTGTGGTAAAACAAACTATATGGCCACCAACTGTTTCCATAGGAAGAAGGAACGTGTCCAGACTTCTTACAAAGGGAAACGTCCAGCCAAACCAGAAGCAAACATGCTTCTCAACGGCTCTTCTAGTTTCTTCAGATCTGTAAGCTATCAACTCTTAATCAATATTTCCAACCATTCTGACGATTGGTGGTTGGATTCTGAAGCTAATGTTCATGTTTTCTTTGATCGCTCATGTTTTTCAAACTATCAGAAATCAGATGGAGGAGGTGTAACTCTAGGAGATGGCTCAGCGGCACAGATTATAGAAAGAGGAAGAATAGATCTAAAGATGACATCAGGGAAAATTCTGACTCTTCATGATGTGTTGCATGTGCCGTCTATCAGAAGGAATTTAGTTAGTAGGTCTCTTCTTGTAGCTTCAGGGTACAAGATTGTTATTGAGACAAATAAAGTAGTGTTTTCTAAGAATGACTCTTTTATTGGAAAATGATTTGTAAGAGATGATCTTTTTATTTTGAGTACCGTGAATAAAAATTTCAGATCCTTCTTTTGTTGTTTTCAATATAGAATCTTCAAATGTGAGGCGCAGTAGATTATGTCATGTGAATCTAGGTTCCCTAAGAAGGATGATGAACTTAGATCTTATTCCTAAGACTCCAATAGATGATAAACACAAGTGCGAGATCTGTGTTCAAGCCAAACACACTAGGCTACCTTTCAAATCTGTAGAAAAAAACTTTGACCCTCTAGAGCTAGTTCATAGTGATGTGTGTGACTCAAATAGGGTTTTGATCCGAGGTGGTAGGAAATACTTTGTTACCTTTATAGATGATCATTCAAAGTATTGTTATACCTATCTTCTCAAAACCAAAGATGAAGTTCTAGACAAATTTAAGGTCTATAAATCTGAAGCTGAGAACCAGTTAGAGAGGAAGATTAAGATTCTTAGATCAGATCGTGGTGGAGAGTATACATCAAATGATATGACCAATTTCTATGAAGAACACGAAATAATCCATGAGGTAAATGCTCCATATTTACCACAGTCCAACAGAGTTGCTGAAAGGAAGAATGGCACTCTGTTAGACATGGTGAATGCCATGCTCCTCAGCTTAGGTGCTCTCGATAATTTGTGGGGAGAAGCATTATTATCTTCCTGTTACATCCTTAATAGGATTCCTAGTAAGTCTAATGATAAGACTCCCTATAAATTATGGAAAGGTAGAGCTCATAGGATCAATTATCTCAAAGTTTGGGGATTTCTGGCTAAAGTAGGAATTCCTGAACCTAAAAAGAGAAAGATTGGACCTAAGACTGTAGATGTTGTATTCATAGGATATGCCCTAGACAGCAATGCCAATAGATTTCTTGTTACTCACTCAGAAGTAAATAAAATCTCTAACAATACTATTATAGAAGCAAAAGATGCAGTTTACTTTGAGAATATATATCATTTCAAAGGTAGAATTTCTTCCTCTCCCTCCAACTCTTCTTTTGCTCCGTCCACTAGCTCTCATGTTCAAATATCTAGTTCGCAACTCGAACAAAATATAGAACCTAGAAGGAGTAAAAGAGAAAGAATTGAAAAGAACTTAGGAGAAGGTTTCTTCACTTTTGGATAGAGGGTGATCCCTCAACTTATGAAGAAGCAATATCTTCTCCTGATGCCCATTTCTGGAAAGAAGCCATTAACAGTGAGTATAACTCCATCATGGAGAACAGTACTTGGTTTCTAGCAGACCTACCTTTAGGTAGTAAACCCATAGGTTGTAAGTGGATATTCAAAAAGAAACTTAGAGTCGGTGGTACTATAGAGAAATATAAGGTTAGATTAGTAGCCAAAGATTTTATCCAGAAAAATGGATTATATTATTTTGATACCTACTCACATGTAGCTAGGATCACCTCTATCAGAACCCTTCTAGCCTTAGCATCCATTCATAATATGTTAATCCATCAAATGGATGTAAAGACATCATTTCTAAATGGGGACCTAGAGGAAGAAATCTACATGGAGCAACCTGAAGGTTTCATTGCTAAAGGCCAAGAAAAGAAAGTTTGCAGATTAGTTAAATCTCTTTATGACCTAAAGCAAGCTCTCAAGCAATGGTACAACAAATTTGACATAGTCATCTCAAAATATGGTTTCGTGCCAAATGAGTATGACAAATGTATATACTCCAAAATTATAGATGAAAGTTGTGTCATCTTATGTTTGTATGTAGATGACATCCTTATTCTTGGATCATCACTGGAATTGATAATTAATACCAAGGACTATTTATCCAGCCAGTTTGATATGAAAGACCTAGGTGAAGCCAACTTGATTCTAGGCATGCAACTGTCCAAATACAAGGAGGGCTATACTCTATCCTTAGCACATACTCTATCGAGAAAATGCTAAGAAAATTTGAGTATTTTGATAAGAAACATGCCCTTACTCCTTATGACAGTAGTGTTGTCCTCAAGAAGAATAAGGGTTCTCCTATGGAACAACAAAGATATTCACAGATGATAGGTTCTCTCATGTATATATCAAACAGGACCAGACCTGATATTGCATTTGCTATTGGGAGACTAAGTAGATATACTAGTAACCCAAATCAGTTGCATTGGACAACATTAGAAAGAGTATTTAGATATCTCAGGGGTACTCTAGATTATATGCTGCACTATTCTAGACACCCTGATATCATAGAAGGTTATTCAGATGAAACTGGATAACTGACTTACATGATATAAAATCCACTACCGGATATGTTTTCACTATAGGAGGAGCTGCAATCTCCTGGGGCTCATGTAAACAAACTATCATAGCTAGGAGTACAATGGACTTCGAAATGATAGCCTTGGACACTACATGTACAGAAGCTGAATGGTTAAGAAACCTTATTATGCATATACCTATTTCTATTAGTCATATTCCTGCAATTTCTATAAACTGTGATAATAAATCTGTTATAGAACTACTAAAACATGATTTTGTGAATGCTAAGATGAACATGCACTTGCGGCTGCGTTTCAAGTCTATAAAGAGCCTATTGGGCAAATATGTGGTTCTTGGCTATATAAAGTCAGAAAAGAACCTTGCAGATCACTTGACGAAGGGTCTGTCTAGGACTTTGATCCTAGAATCATCGAGGGGGATGGGGTTAAGCCCATAAGTAAAGTCACCAGCGGTGGCAACCCAACCGAGTCTGACTGGAGATCCCAAGAAACCGGTTCAATGGGTAGGAACAAGCTGGACTTAGGTGACTTTTATGGAACACTTACTCGAGATTAAAATCTCATTACAATAATGTCCAAGTGGTTGTACATGCGTACGATGATTCCCCATCCCTATGGTGACAATGTTCTCGAGTGATATGGTTAGCATGAGTTTTAAAACTCTTAATAGGTCCAAGCTGATATGCGGGGTTGATACCTATCACCAACCCTTAAGGACTTACCTATATGAGAGGTCGTAAAGGCCGCGACTATGGGACAGGGCGATCCCAAACAACTCTCATGAATTTGGAATAAGTGCGCATGGCCAACCAAAAGCGCCACCCGTTAGACCCAGAACCTCTAGCGTACTATGTGTGCTATTTTCTAAATTTGGTACAAGAAGTCTGATTCAAGGCATAGTCCATCGTGCACTTTTTCAGACAAAGACAATAGTTACCGAGTGAGATTCAAGGTTGTAGTCCATCTCATCTATATGCATAGTTTATACCTGTCCAGAAATTCTTCACTTTTAATTTCTGTCACTTCTATTTGGGAACTAGACCTTTTGGGGGGGGGGGATTGTTGGCTGTGTATATATTTTCACACATGTGAGCAAAAGCTCAACTTCCTCCTTTTACTTTAGTCCCACATCGGTTGGACCTCTTCCCCCTTGTATGTATATATTAGTTCTTCTTCATTGCTCTCTTAAGATGTTGTGTGGGGAACCCCTTGGGCCACGCGCGCCGCCGCCGCTGCTCGGTCCGGCTCGGCTCGGCGCGCGTAACGGGTGCGGGTACGTGCCCACACCTGCGGGTGCCGAATGCCGATCCAATTTACTCTTCGGGTTCGGACTGGGATCCAAAAATCTTTTTGCTCCCCTTTATTTTTTTAACCGATTTGACTCATTCAAATTTTGAACGTTGGACATTTATTACTCCCTATGTTCAGGTTCATTTTCCACCTTTTAAACATGTGAAAGCTCCGTTTACATACCAGAATTCTCTCCCACAAATTTTCTTTTTCATTACTCATTAAACGTCTGGATTAATAGCATTTATTCTTTTGTCTGTAGTGAAGGCTTGGTTCTCTCCCTATATATTTGTTGAGGTTCTCATTTCAATATTTTTACACAGAAAATTCCCTACGTGAAATCTCTCTCTCTCTCTCATTCTTCTCTCGAACCACATTCTGTTCTCTAAATCCTTGCTCTGGGCAGAGCTAAGTTCAGTCTCTCTCTCCGAGTTGTGTGCAACGAAGAGAACCCGGTAGTCAGGGGGTTTTACCACTAGGAGCTTCCGAGAAACGTCTGCACATAGACCTCGGATCAACTCTTAGGGCAGTGCTTCGTGCACGACTTCCCCGGAGGCCGGTAACACTTATTTTCTTTTTCTTTGCTTATCAAATTTCTGGAAATTATATATATATATATATATATTAACAACAGTTTCATCAAGTCCCCTCACTAGTTATGATATCATTGTTTTGGTTTCATATTTGTACAATGTGATGCACATTGCTATGCCCTGTATGGTTTAAGATCAATCAATGTTTGCGATATCGGAAATTCAGACCCTTCTTATGAATAGAGGTAATGAACTTGTGAAGATTGTTCTACTTAAAGGTACTACATGTATAGTTCGGACCAGTCCATGAATGGAACCACCATATATTTTTGACTTGTAAGGCCATCTCCAATGGGGATTTCTAAAATTATGTTTCTTTCCTACTTGGCATTGTACTTTAAGGAAATTTCTATCCTATATAGAAATTGCACTAACAAAAAAACACTCTCCAATGGTTCTCCATTTCTATCCTAAGTGACAAAAAATAAAAGGATGAATTTAATGATGTAGGACCCAATATTAATTGTTATGAGAGGGAGAATTTCTATAAGAGTCTACATGTAGAAACCCCCATAGAAATTCTCCATTCTCTATTACAGCCACATAGGATGGAAATAGGAATAGAAATCATGGTTAGGAGAAGTTTTTTTCTAGAAAGAGTTTCTACCATAGAAATAGGGGAGATAGAAAACCCTATTGGAGATGGCCTAAGTGCTTCCTAGTGAGAGGTTTGAAGTTCTATTGAACCTCAAGGATAGTTGTTCAACTAGTAAACCAGCTGGACAGTCCAATCAATTGGCCTATACTTGTTATAGCAGCTGGGTTGTCGGACATCAAAAAGACCAGTCGACTATTTCGGGCGAGTAAGTTAAGTCACTTTCGTCATTTTTTATATCTATGACGGTACGGTTTAGGATAACAAGTTGTGCATAACAAGTCTTAAGCAATTTTAAACATTAATGAGAGTCATTTTCCTCAACTTTCTTCTCTCTTTCTACCACTCATGAAAACCCTAGTTTCTTCACACTTTCTTCCATAGGCTTAAAGTAGGAACATAAAATCAGGGTAGAATTTGCATAAAGGGAGTGTAGGGGGTTTACCATATTGCTACCAGCACATGTGGTGAAATTTAAGTTTCACCAATACACAAACAATCCATAACTTGACTACTACATGAAAACTGAAATAAATTTGTGGCATATGTTATGAGATAATTGATGCTTAGGAGTAAAGCTGAAGTATACTGCTTATACGCTAACTTGAATTATCGATAAATACTTATGGGGTACTCACATATTTTTAGTAATTATTTGAAGGTGGCAGCCTGTGGAACAGATAACTACTCCGGTTAATGATGGATTGAAGGGGATCTACAGAGTAGATGTTGATGTTCCAGCTAATGATTGGGCCAATGTTACGAAGTTCTACGATGTCCTAGTATTTAACACTGGGCACTGGTAATATTTCTTTCTACATCCTTCAACTCCTTTTGCAGCATGCATTGTAAAACATGTTAGTATTGGTTCTTCTTAGTTCAATCCTTTGTTAAAGATTTACTCGGGCTTTATTGAGGCCGCTAACTGTAGTAAAGCAACCTCATGCAGTAAGGGTTCTGACAGAGGACTGTGAATTCTGCATGTTTGTTCAGTATATCCAAAACCTCACACTTCTATGACGGCCAAGTTTCATACGCCTCCTTTTTGATTTTCAAATAGCTTACATCTGTATCCTTCTCTTGAGAAGAATGTGCAAGATGAATATATTCTCTAAGACACTATATTGTACGCATAGTTTGTAGTATCGTCTGATACCGATACGGTTTGGCATGTCTCGATTTGATACTGACCGATACCGACATTGAGGGCATGGTTCAAAGTATCGGTATCGGAAACGGTATCGGACAATTCGTATGAGTATTAGTATCGGCTGTTTCGGATCGGAGTATCAATTTTTTTTTGTATCGAAAAACAAATAACTATTAGTAAATTATTAACATTTTAAAAATATAGTTTATACATTTAGGCATACTTTTAAGAATTTTCAGTGTTGTTTGAAATTGAATGAAATAGTAGTCACCCTAGTCGATTAATTTACGTGAGATAGATAAGTTTTTCTCTTTTACATGCTTTTACAACCTTACTATGATTTTATACCCTTTCTAATTTGCCTTTTTCGTTCAATTTTTTTTTCCGAATTGACCGGAAAAGAGATCCCTAATGTCGGTATCGGTCAGTATCGGGTATCGGTCGGTATCGGATCGGGACATGCCAAACCGTATCGGTATCGGCTATACCGGATCGGTATCGGCCGATACTACAAATTATGAGTGAGGGTCACTTTTCCAGTCAATTCGGTAGAAAAAATTGAATGAAAAGACCAATCAAAAAGGGCGTAAAAGCATAGTAAGATTGTAAAAGAATAAAGTTTTATCTATTGCAAGTAAATGAATCGCTAAGGGTGACTACTATTTTATTCAATTTCAAAACTACTAAGAAACAACTCATAAAATACTTAAAATTATGTCTAAATGTATAAAATATTTTTTTTCTTCTAAATTTTAGTACTTTATTAATAGTTATTTGCTTTCTGATACCAAAAATATTCGATAATCCTATCCGAAACTGCCGATACGGTCGATACCGCAAATTTCGATACTCATAAGAAGGATCCGATACCGATTCCGATACTCATAAGAAGGGTCTGATACCGATTCCGATACCAATATGGTGAACCTTGATTGTACGTTCAAGTGTTAGACTAACTATCTATACTACCTCTGTTCGTAGGACCTACAACCTATCCTTCTTGGCATGACAAAATGTCAAATAATTAGAATATGTGTACACTGATGCAACCTTCATTTCAAAATAGATTTGTGCTTGTAATTTTTAATCTAACCTTAGTTTGATTTATTAGTTATTTTTGTGATTAGAACAATATTTATTTTGGTGGAGAGTCTGGAGCGGTTCTTGCCTGTCTTATGAGGAAGAAAATAGTAAGATGTGCTCAAATAGCAGTTAATTTATCATAGAAGATTGGATGCTAAAATGAGAGCATGATATATCAAGTCCAACTTGGTGCTCGTCGTGTCTGGAAGACATAAAGCCTAACTACCAATAATATCAGATAAGTCTGTAATTAGGATATAAGGACCAAATGTGAAAGGAAAGTCAGCAGAAAATGGCAGATGGAAAGCATCGAGTATTTATAGTGAAATCCCAATAAATACTCAGACTATTTGTGTCATTGCATCCTTTCCTTTATGTCTATCTTGATTCAACTCTCATTTGTTGCATGTGTATCCAATTTTCTCTTTTAAGAAGGCTTTGAACTGAAAGCTGCGCATATATATATATATATATATATATATATATATATATATATATATATATATTACCTGCATCATTAACTTTTTAATGAAGTACTATTCTGAAGATTTATCGTGTCTGTATCGATCCTTGTCTGTGTCTATTCAAGCTAGATGACCAAGCACGTGCACACACACGTCCCCGTGTCATACCTGCATCATTAACTTTTTAAATAGGTCTATTCCTTAGCTGTATCGTTTCTGTGTCTGATTCCTTGTTCGTATCTATGCAAGCTAGATGGCCCGCATGACATGCTTTTTCGCGACCCTGATCTACATTGTCCGGGATAATGATTTAGTCATATCGGTCCACCTTCAACAATATATTTGTAAATATGCATAATTATCCCTCATTTGTTTTGTCTTGCTAAAGATGGTCAATTAATCAAAATAGCAACAACAGATTTCTAATATTCTGGAACTATGCCAACCTTATGCCCCTTTCAGTCTGGTTGAACATTTTCCTCACAGCACCGTAAACTTTCTGACTAATAGATTCTTCTTGATTAACGACTGAATGCTCTTTTAGTACCATATAGATTATATAAATATGTTAATGTTTCTTTATCAACAATTAGGAGGAGACCATCTTCTTTCTTTTTAATCACCTCATCCTTAATCACAATTTTCCACATTAGCCATCTTTTCCTCGAGGAATCCACGTGCTTCTGAATCTCAGAGGCATTCTATGCTTAAAATTTGGGACCAATTTGGGACCTTGACTTTACCTTTTTTTTCTTACTAGAAATATAATACTCAATGTATGGGGTACCAACTCATATTGGTTAACTAACAAGAGAATTTTACTATGATCTTTTTAATGATTAGTCAGGTTTCTCATTGGTAAACTTGCACTGGAAATTTAAGGTAGTGCAAGTGTTAGTATTTCTATGCTACCTTATGCACATAACTTGGCAAGAGCAAGATTTTAGTTAATGGTTTGTGGGGAGAATGTACGTCCAAGCACTTTGTCTACACATCACATGTCAATGGGATTGACCAACTAAGAAGTTGCCTTTACAAATTCAACAGAATTGAGTGGCCGAAAAGGAAGCATGCATGCAATTTATATAGCTTAAACTCTACAGTTCCCTGCAATTACTGTAGACATTTTGGGCCGTACTGAAGGCACTGTTTTGAACCGGTTTACCTACATATTTACTAGGCAATCTTCCTCTTCAAGATTTTTGATGCACCTGTTATGTCGTCACTGATCAGAATACTTAAAACTTGATGCCAAGTCTGTGCATTGTATATTTATTAGATACTTCGAGACACCGAAAGTAGATGTTATGGAGGACAAGTATTTCTAGAAATGTTGTATTTTCGGATATACCTGATACTTTGCCCATTCCTCACATTCTTCTCCATCTACTATATATACTAATTTTGATCCTAATTCCCCAACAACTTGAAGGATGTTCTTAATAAACAGTGAAATATGAGCTTGAAAATAACGCAATCTTCACAACTTTATTAATTTTTGACCTATGACGAAGTTTGTTTAATGAAACAGAACCACCAAAGGGAAATAAGGAACTCAAATTTAAAGCATGAGGCTCAAGATGATAATGTCTGAGCCTTCACATTGTTGCATAGTTTTATGATGTTAGACGGAGGATCAACAAAGCAAAAGTAGGGACTTAAGAGATGTTTCAATATTCGAGGCATGGAGTTCGCTCCTTTCTTGGCCTTCTCTAACCAACTGAATCCTGTATAAACAACCAAAAGTGGATAATGAGACAACACATTATTCCTGAATTAACTGAAATAATATTAGCTGTTTAGTTGTGAACATATAAGACATTCGGAGGTAAAACTGCTTTTAATTATTATAAATCATCTGACCAAGTAATGTTTGCTTATTCGTGTAGGTGGGAACTTGATAAATTTCCAAAAGAGACACCTCTTGTCTTTTACAGAGAAGGAAAACCTATTACTCCCCCTCTCGGAATCTCAGGTGGGCTCCGTGTGGTCCTTGAAAGTATGATCTCTCATATTGAAAGAGAAGTCCCTAAAGAAACCATCAAGTTTTGGCGTACTCAATCGCCTAGGCATTTTTATGGTGGGGAATGGGACCATAATGGCAGCTGCTTGTTTACAGAGCCTCTTAAACAAGAAGAGGTACTTGGCAATTATCTAATCGCTCCATTCGCACATCACCTCTGTCCTTTACACTTGGGTTGAGTTTTGGTAGAGCTCTTCTTCTTTTGTTTGTTTTTGAAAAATATTTGTTTATTTTTCCAAAAATGTGTTTGGTAAAAGCTATTTCTTCTTCTTTTTTGTCAAAAACCCGTCGCTTTTAATGGGATGCTTCTGCAAGTATGGAGATTTCTTTCAAAATCGGCTTCAACTTATCATGCACTTTCGTAAATTTTTCTTAAGCTTTTTCCGGTATTCTGTAATTTACCTTATAATTAAATACATGTTTAATTTTGTCATTTTCAATAATAGCATTGAAAAACAGGTCTTGCCAAATACCTTAATGCTTTTGACAACAACTTTAAGCTTCCAGCATGCACTTGATAAACATGTTTGGTTAGCAACTTATGGTGACAACTTACAAGAGCAATTTATAAGCAAGGTTCACAGTAACTGTATCGGACCATTCTTATGAGCATCGGGATCAACAATATCGATGGTTTCAGATAAGATTATCGTACTTTTGGTATCGGAAAGAAAATAATTATTAAAAATTTAGAAACAAAAATATTTTATACATTGAAGCATAATTTTAAGTATTGGATGTGTTGTTTCTTAGTAGTTTTGAAATTGAATGAAATAATACTCATCCTTGCTGATTGGTTTGCCTGGGATAAATAAGTTTATTCGTTTACATGATTTTACAACCTTACTATGTTGTTATACCCTTGTTGATTGGTCTTTTTCGTTCAATTTTTTCTGCCAAATTGACTAGGAAAAAGACCCCCCCACGTATCGATCAGTATCGGTAGTGGTCGATATCGATCAATATCAGTACTGGTCGATATTGGATCAGGACATGCCAAACCGTATCGATTTCTGCCGTATCATATTGGTATCGGCCAATACTGCAAACTATACTTATAAGAAAAAGTTGCATTAGATTCAGCAATGCCGGACCCATGATTAAATTCTTAAATTTATTCTGTACTCCAATTATTAGAATTTTAAACTAAAGTCAGGACAGCTTGATTCATGGTTTGATCCCAGGAATGAAGGGGTAAATAAGGAGGCAAGAGAAGTTAACCATCTAATCCAGCAAGCACTGAAAGGAACAAGCATTCAGTTGCTCAATCTCACCCATCTGAGCGAATTTAGGGCTGATGCTCACCCCGCGATCTGGCTAGGGAAGAAGGATGCTGTAGCAGTTTGGGGCCAGGACTGCATGCATTGGTGCCTTCCGGGCTTACCTGACACATGGGTCGACATCCTCTCAGCACGAATATTGGACCGACTGGAAGTAGGGTGACTCAAATCATTCAGAAGAAAGCATGCTGATATTGTTGAAATTAGATGCGGATGCTGGGTATAATATTGGTGATCACTAGATTTTGCAGAAAATTGTTTAATTTCCAAGAATCATCAAGGGCATGATTCGAGTGGCAAGAATGGCACTTGTTTGTTCGTGGTGGATGGGAAGGTGGTACCAGTTCTTGCATGACTAAACACAATGAGATTGTTTTCTAGTATTGCTTTTCATTTTTTTTATCCTCTCTTCTTTCTTATTTCTTGTAAAAACTAGATATTTAAAGGAATACAGATCTGGCTTTTCAAATCTTGAATGTTCTGCACAACTGTTTGCAGAGTTGAAATGCAGAAAGACAGTTTTCTTCACTGATTCTTCTTGTTTCCTTCTTCTGTTTAGTGATGATTGTTGCCAAATTTCTATTGATACAAGAATGTTACACCAAGCTACTTGCTAGAATTGCATCCATATGACATAGCTTAGTCAACAAACTTTTAAGGCAATAACTTGAAATTGTATTGTACAATGATGTTTAATAAGCTTCATTTGTAGCTCTTTGTTCAACCGTTGCCGCAAATTGGATTGGTTTAATTTTTTCTCTTTCAATCATTAGACAGTTAAGCAAATAAAACACATGGAAACTGATGTTGTAGGAGAATTTTACTAAATGCAGGTGATCCTTCCAGGATCCATGAAGGTTGAGAGTGCACAATCGAAGCATGTCCTCTAAGTTCTGGATCGTACGCTCTGACTGTCCATCTGTTTACCGGTGGTACGTTGAATTGAATCTTAAACGGGTGCTCAAGCTCTGCTGAAGACTGTTAGAAGTGTGATATGTACCTGGAGTCTCTGTCTAACACTATGCTGACTAGCACTCCATGTAATCTGACTTTATGCTTCATGTATATCTCGACCAACTACTATGTAGTCTGACCCACTATGAGAGGTAGGAAGTGAGCAACATTTGTGAGTCAATCCACTATCACCTAGACTGCATCTCTGCCAGTCACGAATCTAGGTAGATAAGTTACGAAATTCATGGTAATATGCTCCTACTTCTACTTCGAAATCAGTAGTGGCTGGAGAAGCTTGACCAGTATATGATGCTCATCCTTGACCAACTAACACGCCAAGCATCTCGAGACAAATCGGGATATCTCCCTCTTCTTTCCATGCTACCAGAAATGCTGATAAATATCTTTTTACATCTTTGTACATCCTGGGTGAATGGAATACTAAGAACTATGGGTCTTTGACATGATCTCGTACGGATATTTCCACTCGGCACACAAAGATGACTCCCAGACTGAAGTATCCCGTTCTTGTGAATATTCAACTCTGCTCTATGTCCTGCCTCACACTCTGCCCTGAGTCACTAAAGCCTAACATCTCTTGACTACTCAGATCCTTTCAACTAGGGTAAACTGAATCTGTAGACCTGTCGTCAATTATGTATTCTGAGGTAATACCACCTCTATGCCCATCTCCTAAAGATCATCTAAGATCTGCCACTGCACTGTCAAGACATATGCTCATGCCCCTTCTTAATGTGTTTGCAGCGACGTTGGCATTCCCTGAATGATATTGAAGGTAAAGATCATAATCCTTCAGTAACTCAATCCATCTCCTCTACTGAATATTGAGATCTCTCTGAGTAAACATATACCTCAAGGTCTTGTGATCGGTAAAAAAAAACTCCACTTAAATCCTATACAAATAATGCCTCCAGAGTTTGAGGGCAAAGACAACTGCGGGTAACATTAGAGCGTGCGTCGGATAATCCCGCTCATGGTCCCAAAGCTGACGAGATGCATAAGATATAACTTTACTATCACGACCCGCACCTGGTGTAGGGGCACGTGTATGTGGGTATGTCCAGCCTAAGCCGCAACATCGATAGTAGAATGTTGTCTAGGTCAACAACACTATCTAAACATCTCACACAATATATATAATGTACATGTCAAGATATCTCAACTCCGAAATAGAGGACAATATGATTATATGATAATGGTAAACAATACTCAATCACAATAATAAACTAGAGGAAGATATGGCGCGATATGGAATAGAAGGAAAGAAATACATTCACAATACAACACAGGTCCAATAGTCTAATTACAACTCAATGATCTCAAATATAATACAATGCCAAAAGTGTGTAACCGACATATACAATAACATGAATGAACTAACTAAGTCACATCAACTGCTGGTACTATCTCAACAGGCTCTACATGTGCTAACTCAACTGGCTCGCCATCCTATAGCCCGTAGTGCGTAGGACACCAGTCCTCTAATGAATTATCTAAAAAATATATCCAGTCAGGATTTGAACGAAGTACAACCCGATAGTAGTTCCATTAATTGACAAAAATTATGAAACAACAATAGTAATAAAAATAAACGATGGAAGTAACTGAACTAGCATATATCACTAGAAAGAGCTGTAAACCCCCTCAATTATTATTATAGGTAGACTGGTTTTGGTTAGAAATTTTGGTTTAGCATCAGGTGTTTGAGGTTTAGAATTTTTGTTGCAGTTGTCTGATTATTTATTTTAACCCTTGGTGCACCCTACCGTTGTTGCAATATTTGAAGCCCAACAATAGCCCATAATTTTCAACTTATTATTGTACTCTTGACTTGACAAGCCAACCTAGGCGCTGGACTTTTCTGTCACTCACAAACACAATCCCTTGTACTCTAATTTAATTGCACAACTTCCCGGTCCCGAAATCCATTCTTTAATCCTGTGTTGTGTACCTTTGTCGTTGCTATCAATTTTGAGATACAAACTCAACCCGTTTAGCTGGACCAATTAAAGGGTCCAAGACTGACACCAAGCCTACACCTTTCATGACCTTTGTGTCACTCCTAATTGAGATCCCATGTGCCCCCATTTAATTTAAGAGCACATAATATTTTATTTTAATTAAATTGGGGATACCAACTTTGACTAATCACAACTTAAACCCAATTTAACCGAATACCCCATTTATTAAGCCCATGCAAAACACACAACACCCCCTCACCCTACATAATACCAAACACCACTCCCCACACCAAATCCCCACCATTTTACATGTTTGTGCAAATACCCACAAGTTAAGGGGCTTATTTGCAAATGTGGTAATATGTGTCCTCACCTCATTGGTCCAAGCCAATGAAGAAACCCTCTCCCTCAACTCTTGACCGGTCATATCACCCACTCTCTCTCCCTTTGGGATGTACAATTCTACATGTAAAATCTGAGCCCTCAATTCAAAAAATTGGAACTCATCCTCACCACACACTCTCCTATTTAATCTCTCCTTCACTCCCCTTTCCCAAGGCCGGCCCTAATCCCTAGGGACATTGAAAACCACCCTCCTCTCTCTCCTCCCTCTCCTCCCTCTTCCTACTTCACTTCACAACCACCCCTCCCTTCTTCTTCTTCTTCTTCTTCTTCTTCTTCTTCTTCCTCTTCACCTCTTCTTCACGGCAGCTCCAACCTGACCTGCTGCCACCTTCTTCTCCGGCGTGATACTGCCGTCGCCCCCCGGACAACTCCAACGAGCCTCCTCCATCCTGTCATCTTCCCGACTGCACGAACCGACCGGCCTCCATCCGTGCTGTCATCACCACCATCACCACCATCACCACCCGGCCATCCGTACCTCCACGAGCCGGCCACCCCCGCTCACCTCCTCCATCACTTCCTCTCCCTCGGCCATCCAACACCCGTAGCCGACGTTCACCCGAGCCAACACAGGCAGGATCACCACTGCCATCTCCACCACCTTCTCGACCAACCTCCTCCATCACTTCCTCCCCCTCCGACCATCACTTCCCCCTCCGGTCATCATCTTCATCATCATCACCAGCACCGTCCCACCGTCGGCCATCCGGCCAGCACCACCCCACCATCACATTCTCTATCCTAGAGAGAAACCACAACAGCTCCACCCGAGTCCCTGCTACGTCACCCATCTCCACGTCGACCACCTTCTTCGGCCAACCCCTCCGACCAACAACCACCCCGACGTGCCACCACGTTGCCTCCGAGGTAACCTCTCCCCCATCTCCCTGTCTAGTGTAATAATGTATATTGTTATATAGCTTAGTTAGATTTAGGGTTGTATATACATTGAGTTTTAGGGTTTTGAATGCATTGAGATTTTAGGGTTTATTATATTTTATTATATGCAATTGATGGTTGTGAATGATACATGATATTTAGGGTTTTATATTATGCTTTGTGATGGGTATCGAGGAGCAGGTTATTTGTTATGAGATGGTATTGGGATATCATTAGGTTGTTCATTGGTTGAGGATTTGGTTACTAATGACGGAATCGATTGAGGAATATATATGTATATGTGAGCTATGTATATGTGAGAGGGTGTTTGAATAATAAAATAACATTTATGAGGTTAATAAATAATAATTAATTTATTTGAGGATGATATATGTCAACGTGCATGATAATGTCTGTGAATACCAGAAGAAATCTGAGGATTGATCATGGCTCGAAATACTAATAAACACCATGATGAATAGTAGGATTAGGGATTTGTCTGATGATATTATACAGGTGATTAATCGTATTAGATGTAACATACCTCTAGTCAACTGTAGTCAACCCTCTAGCTTAGTGTCTATGTGAGCTTGTAACTAAGATTGAAACATATGCTAGATGTGTGTCACCGCTTATTTTAGCCTCGTGATAGTTTATTGATTGAGCTTGTATCTCGTCTCTAGGTACTGCGGGAACCGCGGACTTGGATGTTGTACTGGAGACCCATCTTCAGCATCCAGATCCAGGCAAGTGTACCTTACCACCCTGTATTTCAGTTACCAGATTTTTATTATTTTATTATATGCATTATGCGCGTTTTGGATTAGAATCGTTACTTCGCGTCCGGGTCATAATCGGGTGCAGATGTTCGTCGGTAACGTCTGGTAACGATTGATAGATGTTTGTAATACCTTGATGTACACACTTGGTTATATCATAACCCTAGGACACATCCAGATATTGTCACCATGCCAGATTTCCAGTATCCTGATACTGTCAGCGTGACCGGAAACTTGGACGACTTTAGGGTCGTGATCGTTGATAGTTACTTCAGCATGACGAGAATGTTAGATAGAGGTCCAGGTTCAGCAAACACTCGTTGACCGCTTGGGAAGGGGAAGACAGTTACTAGACGTTTGGGCTCCTCTGCACGCGCTTTATATATGTATATGTCCTATTGGTGTAGTATTCCTGGATCCAGAGTAGTAGTATCACCCGCGTGACTCTGTGCTCGGAGCTATGGTACGTCCCGTGTGTCTCTTTGTTCGGAACTACAGTTTTATTTTGGACAGCCCATGCGTCGAATATTGTCTTCAAACTGTGTCTCACTTAGGTGGTTATGCTAGATTACACCGGCGTTGCACTTGTTTCTTTCTGTTATACTATGGCATACTGTATTTTTGTATCTTGTTACGTCCCTCTGAGGACCTGGTCCCCTGCCAGTTTTGCAGCACAAACGATTACGGAGTCTTTGGAGTTGCTGATGGCATTGCTTGGCTTGCAGGCATTGGTGCCAGGTACTTATATTATTTCTACCGGAGTTATGGTTACTTTATTCATATCGTATATTCATCTGCTGTTGTAGCCTAGTTTTTATAGACTCATATTTTTTCTCGAGTCTATTCGAGTTTGTGTGTTTACTGGGCGACCGACTGTAGCACATGTAGCTCATTCTTGTGTATTTCTATTCATTATGGATTGAGACATAGATATTTATATTTACTAGATTATTTAGTGACCATTATAGTTCAGCTTATACGTATTCGAGTCAGACCAGAGTCTGGTCGAGTGCGTAGCTAGCATGTTATGTCCTCCTAGTCCTACGTATTTTGGGACTGGGGCGTGACAAGAGCATCATGGTAAATATTGGCAAGAACTGAGAACAATATGGTGAGGAACAAAAATGTAAGGAACTAGAATAAAAGAAATAATATAATAAATGTGTCTTAAAATATTAGTAAGATAATGTGATCGGCTTGGGCCTAACACGGGCTATATATAAAAGGGAAGCTAGTATGGTCACACGTGAGTTGCATGATCTTCTAGCTAGCATGGGCTACACTAAATCATGAGCTATAAGGTATGATCACATATACACTAATACTTTTCCAACTCCCGACTAGTACAAGGATCCAAATTATGACACGTTATAATACGTATATCACACTGCATGGTCTATAATATCATGCACTATGATCACGGTCTATATAATCACTAAGATATCACGGTAATCACTGAGTAATCACGAAGAATGACACGACGATCACTGAGTAATCACAATAATAACATCTCATGACCAAGATCCATGTATACCAATCCGTGTAACCATCGTGTCAGGAATCAGATATCTTAATACTAAATACATGAAACATAGAGGCTATCAAATAAGAAAACTATCAGAGAATGTACTCGCATGTGGTCATGAGAAAATGGTATATCTCGATATCCGAGCTGATGTCACACACACCTATATATGAATAGCATGTCAATTTGTGTAATGAATGAGGAATGATCTAAAATGCACTAATACATGCTCATCTAGGTCAAGTATAGGTCTCACTAGTCAAACTAAGTCAACTAAAGTCAAAGGTTGACTTTTAGGGTCAAACTAGTCAATATTGGTCAAAATTAAGTCATATCTATGTTTCTAGGTCAAACTAAAGCAATTAGTCCAAATTGGTCACCAACTAGTTATCACTAGTTTGTATTAGCTATACAAGGTCATTACCTAGTGTATAAGGGATACCTTAACTAATACTTACTATGTAGTTATAACTTGGTATCATGGATACCTATCCATAACTATTACCTTACACTTAAGAACACTCATATACTTAATACCTTAATATAATCCATTATCTAGTCATTACTCTAATGCCTTAACATAACTTACTACTTAATACCTCCCTTATCAATACAACTCAAACCTGGTTACTGATACTACTCTGGCATTGCTATCAACATTAACCAATCATACTACCATTAGTGCACTAGAGCTGTGCACCAACTGAAGATATACACCCCACTCCCATGTGATACCAACATGGTATACACATTGTTGGTACTGCTTATGTTGTTGTTACCTGTTCTATAGCAGTTCACATTGGCGCACTGCAACTGTTGTAACCCTTAACATCCAGGTAATGATGTTGCAACTGATAGCTGGCCTACTGCTCGAGCTCCTCCCTATACTACCTGCCTGCATTCAGGTAATGTACTCACTGCACTGCTCTTAAACTTGCCCCAATCTTGACTGATATCATTATCTGATACCTCATCCATCTATAATTACTCGAGTTCATATTTTACCTGGATACTTCAATGTACTCAACCACTCCATAATATTGTCAATTGCACACACAATTTGGTTGTTCACACATCATGCTTCACCCAATATAACTCTAATACCCCTTTTCATACCCCCACACCTTGCTATTATTTGCTGTAGATCAAGGCAGTGCTGATACACACTCGACCATGAGGTACACTGTCAAAAGCAGCCAATTTTTGGTATTAGAATCAGACATCTCCTCTTAACAGATCTGTGTTAGACCTTAACCCCCTTTGCTCACTGTCACAGTGACCTGAGCACCCCCTCTTATCTCCATCTCACTCGAGCATACCAAGTTCAATATAACCACACTGTTGTCTGACCCCCCTCTTCTGATCACACTTAACAGACATAAGCATTTACTCATACACAATATAATACGCAGGTACTTCACATCATTTGTCACAGTGAGTCTCCCCCCTTGCTACTCACACAACTCCATATTACCAACACTACAATCTCTCAAATCACTAATATATATATATATATATATATATATATATATATATATATATATATATATATATATAACACAAGAACTATTTAACCAAATACTTGGCAAGCACTCTATGATACTCTATGGTACCAATTAGAATGCTAAAACCCCCAATTGTCCACTAATACCAATAATACATCTAAATTATATATTAATATGACTAATGTAGTTAGCTACCATGGACATTGAAGAGAAATCACACTCATATGCACAAATTATCCAAAAATAAATTCCGTATCACACCGTATCATAAAATACTATAATACGCTCTACTCGTGTCCAATTATGGACACGTACCTAATCCTACAACCCCGATCTAAGTCTAATTAGATCTAATTGGTCTCATGACTTGATGTGTCAATCTCGAAATTCTTCCTAATTGGGTACAAATTACCATGTAGAATTTATAATACAAGTCATATGAACCTAGTTCTTGATCCTATGGGTAGCCCTAAGCCAATAGATGATTCCTAATGGTTAAATGCATGAATTAGAGTCTAGATTAATGAGTGGATTTAGAATTTATCTATTGAAAGATGGATTCCCAATAAAATGCTCAATAGACACAATTAGGACACAATCTTCTTGTCAATTTTCTTCTTCTTCAAGTGCTCCTTGCAATCTAAGCTCCAATGCTTCTTAGATGATAAAATTGAGAGGGAATAACAGTGAATTGGGTTGAATTTGATGGAGAGATGAGTCAATTTGGGAAAGAACGCAATTGGGGATCTAAGTGAATGAATTAATGAGAGGAGATAGAGTAAGACCCTCTTCAAATGGCCGGCCCCCCTCTTTCCCCTTTCCCAAGCAATGTACAATGTCCAAGATGCCCCTACTAGTTACTTATAAGATTTAATTAGGGAGATCTATATTAGGAATCTTCTAATTCTACATGAATTAATCTAACTTTAATTAACTAAGGAAATGGGTCCAATGGGCCTAGTCTAATGTTGGGCTTATTTGTCATGACAACTAATGAGTCCACTAATGACAAGTCCAATAAACATAGGCTAGCCCATTAACAAATAATTAAATAACACAACACAATATAATTAATTAGTAGCACAATATATAATATTTAATTACTAAACAATAAATATGCTAAATGACAAGAATGCCCTCATCTAGAAATGTGGTAGTGACAAGTCTACCCTCCTTAGAAAATTTTATCCTCGAAATTAAGAAAAAAACTAACACTACAACAAGCAATCACAACAAGCAAGAAAGAATGATACCTCACGGCTCAAAGAGATAAGGGTATTGCTCGCACATCTCGGCTTCCCTCTCCCAGGTAGACTATTCCGGAGAGTGATGTATCCATGCGACGCGTACCAAAGGAATCGTCTGGTTCCGCAGCACCTTCTCCTTGCGATCCAGAATCTTTACTGGCTGCTCTGGTAGCCGATAGTCGGACCCACCTCGATCTCCAAGCTATCCAATACATGTCTAGGATCCATCACGTACCGTCTCAGCTATGACACATGGAACGCATCATGCACTCCCTCTAGTGCAGGCGGCAAGTAGGCCACTGTACCGACCCTTGCAAGAACACCGAAGGGTCCGATGTACCGTGGACTAAGCTTCCCGCCTCCACCAAAGCGAATCGTGCACCGTGTCAGAGAAATTCGCAAGAACACTAGATCGCCAACCTAGAACAAAATACAGCCTTAACACTCAACCTAAACAAAGCAATCACAAGCAAAACAACAAAATTTATACCTCAAACTCCAAAGGTCTCCAGTGGCTATCAATCTAATGTCGTTGTCTGTCATGCGCTACCCGAAGTCTATATTTGATGAGCTTCACCTTCTCAGCTGCATCCACAATCATCTTTGGTCCCAACAAGACTCTCTCACCAATATCATCCCAAGATAGAGGAGTGCGACGTCTCCGTCCATATAAAGCCTCGAATGGTGATATCTCGGTACTGTCCTGGTAGCTGTTGTTGTAAGAAAACTCTACCAGGTAAAGATGATCCTCCCAAGAGCCTCTAAAATCCAAAACCCATGTGCGAAGCTTATCCTCGAGAGTCTGAATAGTCCTTTATAACTGCCCGTCTGTCTGGGAGTGATATGCGGTACTGAACTTGAGCTGGGTGCCCAAGCTAGCCTGCAAACGTCTCCAGAAATAAAATATTAAGCGACTATCCTGATCTGACATGATGCTCACAGAAACTCCATACAATCTGACAATCTTTCGTACATACATCTCTGATAGTTTCTCCGTAGACGTACCTACTTTAAATGGTAATAAGTGAGTCGATTTGGCTAACCTGTCTACGATGACCCAAATCGTGTCTCCCTTTACTTCCTCGGGTCTAGTCTTCTTGAGTCAAACCCTTGGCGTCGTGTTGCAAAATTAGATCATTCTATATAATTAGTCTGTAATACTTTATGAGATTGATGTGCGTCACTCTTTTTTGGAAGAAGAAGGAATGGCACAAGTCACACATGATGTCACGCCCCGGCTACGCAGGGTCGTTCGTCCTCATATCGGCGTGATGCCGCGTGAGCCTAAGTTGCGCCCGTGTAAGGCCAGGCATAGAACGGGCAGTGAGATAAGTAGTTTGCAAGGTCGATATAGAGGATGCATAGAACGAACATAAGTATGATACAAAAACTAGCTCTTTATTGATTCTGAATACGTATTATAAGCGGCGCAAGACCGAGATTACAAGTCGCTCATGCTCTCTCTCCAAACAATAAAGGCGTGCCAAGTAGATTACAACAAGAAATGATACATAGACAATGTTCCAATATTATGTCTGGTATATGTGCTTCAGCTTTGGACGCAACACTCCAAGGCTCCAGGGCGAACTCCATGCCTTAGCACGTACGAGGGGACACTCTGTACCGAACGAGGTTCTTCCGTACCCTACACACAATCTGGTGGGTTACCAGTATATTGAATTCACTGGTGGGGAGGCTTCTTGCGCTCTCAACAAATCCAACACGTTCAATTAGTTATGTGCACTCTATCATTTTTGTCTTTCTAGTCTTTCCTTAGAATCAATTTTATGGCAAAGATATAAAGCCTAACTCGTGTGGCAGTACGTCGTACGATATATGAGTAACACGGCGATACTTACAAAGTTACCATTCGTCCTTTCCTGTCCAAGGTAAAGCAAGTTAAATCGAGAACATATATATATATATATATATATATATATATATATATATATATATATATATATATATATATATATATATATATATATATATATATATATATATATATATATATATTACTAGCTGACTCAGGTGCAAGAGTTACATGGATTACTCAGAAGTATTGCAGAAGATTGTTCAGGTGTTCAAATACGAACAAATGCTTACACTCATAATCGATCAATTGTTCCAGATTACTAGGTACGATGTAATAGATCGTACACGGATTGTCGCTAAGTGAGGATAACTTAATCTATATGAATAGGAGTCACTGGCATAGCCATAAAGGAATATGATGTGGTCTTGAGCGAGAATAGTATAAAACACAAAGAACATGATGCATTACATACCATCCTGCCCGCACATGAGACTACCAGTCTTAAAGAGAGAATGGCGCAAGGAACATGAATCGCTACACACCATCCTGCCTGCACATGAAAAAGACTGCGTGAGGTTCCGTCCGGATCGGATCGGCCCCGGTGTCCCGGAGACCATCCGCGGAACGGGATTTGAAAATCTTCTTTATGCACAAAGTTGTCCGCGACTATGCATGTCTTGGCTGTTCCAGATTCATGACATATTAATTCTTGATTATTGTACTGAACGAGTATTGCTCTACGAGCTGTGATTCTTGCTTTACTTGACATGATACAATTTTCTAGTTCGGGAACTGCCTTAGCGACCTAACGGTCCTGAATACTTTCAGGTTCATATTGCACAAAATGACTATTCAATAGTCTTCCAGCTAACTAGATGAATGCAAGACATGGTAGTGTTACTAGGTTGTGGCATGAATCTATGAGATAAGAAGAGCGATTTGTAAAGAAGACAAGCATTAGAACATTATGAATATAACTTTAAGGAAACATGCGATATAGCCATACTTTAGAACATAAGCCTTTACGCTAGCATGGGTCTAAGGAGGTAGTACGAGGAACTAACATTAATGAAAATTTTATTTCCATATTCTATGCAAGAAGTATAAGATGTGATTACTCCCTTAGCTAGGTGTATTGTATTCTTATTAGTATGCAAGAGGTTATCGTCTAGCTATCTAGCATGTATATTCCAAGTTCTAGGTATGCAGGACAAGCAAATACAGGTTCATCGTAGCCACCCACCTGAACGAAGGCTTGCCTCGGCTAAGAGAGACTCCGAGTGAACCGCTGAAACTCCAAGTCCAAGTGCTCTTATGTCATTTGAGTCATCTTGCATAACTGAGGGAAGTGGGTTGACATAATACACCACTTAAAAGAAGTTTCATCCTCAAAACTTACTAAGATAAAACTCATCCAAGAACAACACTTTTATTCGAAACTTGAACATATCATGTTTAACTTCAAATCCTTGGGTCCACTTATCGTTTCTTTATCCATTCCAAGTCTGACTATATCCTTGCAGTCTATCAAATCATTACCTCAATCTCTACTGTGCCTAGCGCAGAGCTGTACTACTCAAACACACATGGGTATGCTATAACTTGCTCACACAAGGGACAAACTAAAAATAGGTCAAACCACCCGACGTTCTATCACTTAACTTCTGAGTCATGAATACGCCCCAACAATCACTTGGTATCGCCTGACTAAATCCAATGTTATGCCTAACCAACATCCCAAAAATTCTTAGAACTTCAACTTCAATATCCATGAATTCTTTGTATGTGACATTTATCAAATCTAGATCCAAATGATATTTGATACGCAATCCTCTATCCCGAGCCATCGCTTAATCACGCTAGAAATCTTATACTATCTTCTATGTTTATCACTCGATGCTTACACGTTTTATCTTCTAAAAATTTATTCATCGAATAAGACCTAACCAATCCCTTATTTATACCTTATGCATATAAAAATAATACTCTTCCAAACATGATATATATTACGATAATATCGTCTGCATCCTAACCAAGTCAAAATCCATGTTTGTTCAATATTCAAGAATGATCTTCAACTTACTTCCATCCTGACACATATCAACTTTATATCTGATTCATTTATCAATACTTCATTTCTGTTTCCAATCAATCCTTGATATTACACGATACATCTCGGCTTATGAAATAACCATGATACCACGAGTGGAGTCGATTAAAATCTAAGTCAATTCTAATTCGATTCCAAATCCATAGTATTGCACTAACATCGAGGACATCTTCCAAACACATAATTTTTATTCATATTCAACGTATCTTCCAAGTTTTCCATAATTTATTTCATACGCTCAACACTAACACAAATTCGATAAGTCCTCGATATTAACTTATAATTTCGCTTGCACGATTCATTCGATTTTAATTAATTCTACCGGTAAATCCCTAATTCTATCGTTTGTTCCAATCATGTTGAATACTAACTCTTCTAAGACACATATCTCAAAACCACGTCCTAATTTTAACTATTGCTACCCTAGCACTGAAGTCTTACCCAGGCAATTTCTAAGGTTGATTACACCAACTCAAATCTCGCCAAGGAGTCGTCTGCCTAACCACTAGATCAGCTCACCAGGTCATAGTTACAATCCTGATCACCATCAAAAATTCCTTTGCACAATATCGCATCGTTCAACCGATTATTAATGTCTAAGTTATACACAAGATCAATTCTTTATCGTCATTTGTGTATCATCAGACCAACTTGATTCCCATCTCTAACATCAAATTTGATTCATCAATTATTCCGAAATATTGCATATCGTCCAATCTGAATTCTTTTGCATGCTAACTCTTTCTGGCGCTATCGCTTGATTAAGCTATCTTTCAATTATACTAGTTTCATTCATATCTAATATATTCACATGTAGCTGCATTCGAGTTCCATATACCGCTGACTCTGGATCGTACACACATTCGAGGTATCCCCCAAGTATATGTATTTTAACCAAGCTTAGCGATAGCGAAGTTGGTTCGATTTAGCATATCGCTGAGTCTGGATCGTACACATATTTAAGGAGCCCCAAAAATACATGTATTTCAACCAGCTTAACGATAGCCAAGTTCGTCAAGCTACGGTGAAGGCACCATAAATTATATGAAACTTTCAATCCTCGACACAAAGTTCATCTATTTGATTCAATTTTCACACATCATATAATCTCTTCTGATTTAATTATTCTTTCTCGACCCAGTCATTCATTTCAAATCCTTATCTGAAAGCATCCCAACTTTTATATAATTTCTATAGAACCGTTCGAGTAATTCTTGCACAAGACACATGATATCAATCTTACTAGGCTACACATGTTCTAAGGCTCTGCACTGATCTCTTCCACAACTTTGCGTTATTGACTGGCTCGTTGCTATCCCAAAATCTATGATCCAAAGAATATTCCTCAAAGTTTTCCCATACACCACTAAGGTTCAAGCCACACAAAAATCTTCTAAACCATGTTAGCATCACAAAACATCCAACCGATGCGATCCTTAAAATCCAAGCACGGTCCTCTATTTTGTATCAACGGTATCATCTTTTCCAAAATTAGCTTCATTGATATATATCTCTCAATTTCGTGATTCAAATTTAATTTATCTCATCCGAAGGACATTCTAATCTCGCACACAAACATGCTAGCACCAAACAAGTCTAATATGTAACACATATTGCTCAGCCCACAAGGCCTTCTGTATAGCTGTCCTGCTCATGCAAAATATCCACATGAGATCCATTCAACTAGATAGACTTATTATATGGAACATCCAGAGGAACATTGAGAGAGAGAGAGAGCATTTAACGTATAACCCACGAACGAAGCTTCAAGCAGAGAGAATCGATACGAGACCAAGAACGTAAAGTCGAGCTCTGATACCAATATGTCACGCCCCGACCCCGAAGGGCCATTCGTCCTCGCATGGGCGTAATGTCACGCGAGCCTAAGTTGCGCCCGCGCAAGGCCAGGCATAGAATGGGTGGTGAGATAACTAGTTCGCAAGGTAGATATAGCGGAAGCATAGAACGAACACAACTATGATACAAAAAATAGCTCTTTATTGATTCTGAATAAGTATTACAAGCGACGCAAGAAAGAGATTACAAGTTGCTAATGCTCTCTCTCTCGAAACAATAAAGGCGTGCCAAGTATCTTACAACAAGGAATGATACATATGCGATCTTCCAACATTATGTCCTGTATATGTACTTCAGCTCCGGACGCAACACTCCAAGGCTCCAGAGTGAACTCTATGCCATAGCGCGTACGAGGGGATACTCCGCACCGAACGAGGTTCTCTCATACCCTACACACAATTTGGTAGATTATCAGTACATTGAATGCACTGGTGGAGAGGCTTCTCGCCCGCTCAACAAATCTAATACGTTCAATTAGTTATGTGCACTCTATCATTGTTGTCTTTATAGTCTTTCCTTAGAATCAGTTTTATGCAAAAGATATAAAGCCTAACTCATGAAGAAATGTATCGTGCGATATAAGAGTAACACGGTGATACTTACCAACTTACCATTCGTCCTTCCCTGTCCAAGGTAAACCAAGTTAAAGCGAGAACGAATATATATATATATATATATATATATATATATATATATATATATTAAATCAAGGAATCGCATAAGCAAACGCAAGTGTCACGAGCGTGTTTCTGACTCAGGTGCACGAGTTACACGGATTACTCAGAAGTATTGCAGAAGATTATTCTGGTGTTCAAATATGAACAAATGCTTACACTCATAATCGATCAGGTATTCCAAATTACTAGGTGCGATGCAATGACTCATACGTGGATTATCGCTAAGCAAGGATGACTTAATCTATATGAACAGTAGTCGCTGGCATAGCCATAAAGGAATATGATGTAGTCTTAAGAGAGAATAGTATGCAACACAAAGAACATAAGGCATTATATGCCATAATGCCTGCACATGAGACTACCAGTCTTAAAGTGAGAATGGCGCGAGGAATATGAATCGCTACACGCCATCCTGCCTGCACATAAAAATAACTGGGTGAGGTTTCATCAGGATCGAATCGGTCCCGGTGCCCCAGAGATCGTCCATGGAATGAGATTCAAAAATCTCCCTTGTGCACCAAGTTGTCCACGACTATGCAAGTCTTGGGTCTTCCAAATTCACGACATGACACGTTAATTATTGATTCTTGTACTGAACGATTATTGCTCCATGAGTTATGATTCTTTCTTGACATGATGCAATCCCCTAGTTCAGGAACTGCCTTGGTGACCTAACGGTCCCAAATACTTTCAGGTTCATATTGCACGGAATGACTATTCAATAGTCTTCCGGCTAACTAGATGAATGCAAGATATGGATAGTGCTACTATATTGTGGCATGAATCTACGAGATAAGCATAGAGATTTGTAAAGCAGACAAGCATTGGAACAGTATGAATATAAATTTAAGGAAACATGCAGCATAGCCATACTTTAGAACAAAAGCCTTTGCGCTAGCACGGGTCTAAGAAGGTAGTACGAGGAACTAACAATAATGAAAGTTTTATTTCCATATTCTATGCAAGCAGTATAAGATGGGATTACTCCCTTAGCTAGGTGCATTGTATTCTTATTAGCATGCACGGGGTTATCGCCTAGCGATCTAGCATGTATATTCCAAGTTCTAGGTGTGAAGGCCAAGCAAAGACAGGTTTATCGTAGCCACCCACATGAATGAGGGCTTGCCTCGGCCAAGTGTCACGCCCCAGTCCCAAAATACGTAGGACTAGGAATGTGCAACATGCCAGCCGTAAGTATACGATAACTCCAATGTGTTGGAAGATCGTAATACATACGTACGTTGTACATGAATATCAAATCCACAAGTGGTAATATACTGTCAACACAAGTCACACGAAATCTATATCTCATCCACAACATAAATAAAGAAATAGAAAATAAATAACTGAATCTCAAATATGAAGTATCAAAGAATGATAGTCGGGTGGAAACAAATCCACTGCAAATCGACTATACTAAAAACTGCTAAATGAGAGAAGAGATTAAACTCTAATATAAGATAAATATCAATAAAGAAATAACAACTAGAATATCCATCAACTGCGATGAATCAGAGGTACTCTGAAGGTAAGACCTCCTCAGTCTGGTATGAAGCGTCAGGTCCGGGTCCGTACTCCTGTAGATAATCCTGTCCGTCTATACCTGAAAAGGGACCAGGTCCTCAGAGGAACGTAACAAGATACATAGAAGCATGCCAATAAAGTACTAAAAAATAAACATCCAAGAGTCGCCTAACCATCTATGTGAATGCACTTTGAGAACAATTTTCCAACACATGGGCTATCTGGCCGAAATGGGATTGGCATGATTCTCTCAGAGAATCAGGAGCCTACAAAGCATGACTTTTTTTGAACGTCAGAGGCCGCCTGATAATAATAATATATATAGTGTCATCATGACCGCGCATCTCCGACGGAGCATACGGGTTACACAAGAAAAGTGCAAAGGAGCCCAAATGCCTTACTTGTTATCCTTCCCACCCCATGCTCTAAGCATGTCATATCCATGATATGATGATACATCTAATAACTGCCAAGGCTTCTAATAATGCAAATTATATCAGCAGTTATCCCTATCCGTCGTACGTCCCATACGTACCAGTGGCCAGCCGAGTACGCAAGTCCGTATCCTACATGAGACTCACACTCGTGTAACAACTGTGTCCTGGACAATGAAACATAAGAATGCCTCATGATAATGGGGTGGTCTCATAAAGCTAGGTCAACATGCATATATATAATAAAAACAGAATACGACGCTACCGTCGTTGCACCTAAGTTATTCTTGGACACGCGATTTATATAACAGTTAAAATATATGAACTAAATAACAGAAAATAAAATGTATGCACTATATGGAATATAAATCATAGTACAATGGTAAGGTATACTTGCCTGGCAAGCAATCTGCGTAGTGTAAGCGTCCAGACGTCAAGTACACAGGATCAGAAACTATGGCCTCCAAATAAACGTCTTCGGATGCTGAAATAAACATCACCAACATTCCTATAATCAACGAGAAAGCTAAAAAATACTACCCTTTCGTCCAATTTGGACATAGGGGCAAAACAATAATTTCGAGTCAAAACGGGTCCACATGAGGGCCACTTTGCACCAAAATGCGTGCCAGAGGTAAAGGTCTCTAAACGGGACAAATTATAGGTCAAACAAATTCTAAACGTTAATACGAACTCAACGGTATGTCCAATTTTGGATTCCGGTGAGCCGAACACAAATTCGCCCTTAAAGTTAACCGTAGGGCCCGCAAATAGGCGCCTTGGTCAACTGTCTCAGAATTGCGTGAAACTTGGGTCACAGGACCAGCGTGATACCATGAATCCAATGGCATAAGTTTTGTCATATTTCGACGAGCGTACACAAAATGGTGTGATATTTTGCAAAGGACACGATACGGGGACTTTTACGGATACGGGTTGATTTCGACGCGCACACACGTCCAAATCAGTTTTCGCTAAAGCCCACACGTCAGGACATATCATACACGCCTTTTGGTACAATTGGTACGCGATAGGACGGTTCCGTTTGGCGGGGCACGCTCTGTATCGCAAATTCTAATGTTTTAAAAACAAGTTTTTCTCAGATTTCAACCCAATTTATCTCTGATTCTAACACCAAAATAAAATAAACTAATTAACAGGGAATGATCTCGATTATATAGACTTTACATAGCAAAAAGTAGATTTTAATTTGGAGGTCTATGGTGGAAGATATCAGTCTCTAAACATAGGTCATTGAAACAGTTCAAAACAGTTTAAAGATATATATTTTTCTCAACTTGGCTTCGATTTCTACCTAGTGTTTAACGCTGTTCGATGGAAACTAATTAACAAGATTTAGAGGAGGATAGATTGTGATCATACCGGTGAAGACGGATTCGAAAATGATCGATAGACGAGCCAAAAAATTGTACGTGAAAAAGGGGTCGTCGCTGCTCGCGGTGCTGCGATTGACTGCGCGGTCGCGTGGACGTGGCCGGACGACATTCTCTGGTGGCGCACGAGGGTCCAGGCGGTTTGAGGTCGGCGCATTGAGGGTGGAGAAATCAGCGGCTAGGGTTAGGGTTTATAGGTTATATGTGGATATATATATAGAGGCGGGGTGAGATGAGAGGGAGGATCGGGTCACAGCTTGCGGGGGGGTTGGGTCACAGTGCTCGCGGGTTAGCTTAGACATAGGGAATTAGGCTTAGGGCCTTAAGGTTTAGTTAAAGGATTTTTTATTTGTTTTAATGTTTTTAGTTTTTAAGATTTTTCTTTTCTTTTTCTTTACTTAATACTATATATTTATATATATATATGTATATATGGTATAAAAATTCTAGAAAATTTATGTGTACATTCTAAAAAATCTATCATCCTTCTACAAGGTTTCCTAAAATAAAATAAAATAATAGTTATTGTTCAATAATTCTAGATGTGTATTTATCTTGGTAATTAATTCAATTAAATTTGTTTTCTAATTAACTAAAAAATAATATAATTAAATTCAATGATTAATTAAATAATTATAATATTTAAAAATTATGGGGTTTTATATTCTACCAAACTTATAAAATTTTTGTCCTCGAAATTAAAACTAAGCCACGATAGAAAATTAAGGATGGTATATGGTAGAAATGAACAAAGTAAATTCATACATTGATCTACGAACAGATACATAAAATGTTTGTGCATGTCATCCTCGTGCTCCCAAGTGGATTCTCCTGGCGCGCAATGCTTCCATGCCACGCGGACCAAGGAAATAAACTGATTCCTTAACACTTTTTGTCGACGATCAAGGATCCCCATGGGTTGCTCTTGGTATGGCAAGCTCGGTCCAATGGTTATCTCAGAGTGGTCGAGAGCATGACTGCTATCTGCCACATATCGCCTAAGTTGCGACACGTAAAATATATCATGTACTCCCTTGAGTGAAGGTGGTAGTGTAAGTCGATACGCCACTTCTCCCGCTCGCTCTAGCTCGTCAAATGGTCTAATATACCTTGGGCTCAATTTGTCACGCCTCCGAATCGAATAGTGCCTCTAGTAGGTGATATCCTCAAGAAGACATGATTGCCTTCTTTAAACTCCAAGGGACGACGGTGAAGGTCTGTCCACTGCTTCTGCCTGTCTTTAGAGTTGGCCCTTGTATCTTCTTCACTGTCTCCACGGTGTTGACTACCAACTCTGGACCCAGAATCTGACGTTCTCCCACGTCACTCCAACACACGGGAGACCTATACTTTCTTCCATACAATGCTTCAAATGGAGCCATCTGGATGCTCGCTTGATAGCTATTGTTGTAAGAAAACTCCACAAGATGTAGGTGGTCCTCCTATGATCCTCCAAAGTCCAATATACAAGCCCTCAACATACACTCCAGTGTCTGAATAGTACGTTCGGACTGCCCATCTGTCTGCGGGTGATAAGATGTACTGAACTTCAGACGATTTCCAAGACTCTCCTGCATGCTTCTCCAAAAGTGAGATATAAAACGCGAATCCCTGTCTGACATAATGCTGACTGGAATGCCGTGCAACCTTATGATCTGTCTCATGTATAAGTCAGCCAAAGCTTTTGTAGACTGGCCAACTCTAAAAGTCAAGAAATATACAGACTTGGTGAGTCAATCCACTATTACCCATACAGTATCTCTCCCACTTGGACTCTTTGGGAAACCAGTGACGAAGTCTATAGTGATGTGCTCTCACTTTCATTCAGGAATCGAAAGTGGTTGCAGTAGCCCTGCTATTCTATGATGTTCTGCCTTCACCTGCTGACATACTAGACATTTGGCCACAAAGCGAGCTATCTCTCTTTTCATCCCATGCCACCAAAAGTGTTGTCATAAGTCATGGTACATCTTGTGCCTCCAGGATGAATAGAATATATTGAACTATAGGCTTCTGCCATCATCTCCTGTCGAATCTCTCCATTGGGAACATATAGACGATCACCACATCGTAATATTCCGTCACCATAAATACGCAATCCCGTCTTCTCTCTGGCCTCTGTCCTTTCTTTCAATCTCCTGAACTTGGCGTCCATAGGCAAGGCTGCCTTGATCCTCTCTTCTAGTGATGACTGTACTTGTAAATTGACTAGTGTCCCATCTGCTTCTGGTAATACCACTTCTATGCCAAGCTCTTACAAGTCCTCCAATAACTCCCTTTGTATCGTCAAGAAGTAAGCTGCTGGTTTCCGGCTTAACGCGTCTGCTACTACGTTAGCCTTGCCTGGGTGATAATGCAGCTCTATCTCAAAGTCCTTTATCAACTCAAGCCACCGACGTTGCCTCATATTTAGCTCCTTCTGCGTGAAGACATACTTGAGGCTTTTGTGGTCTGTATAGATCTTCACTCGTTCCCCATATAGGTAATGTTTCCATAGCTTCAGAGCAAAAATAACGGCTGCAAGCTCCAAGTCATGAGTTGGATAATTCTTCTTATGTACTTGTAACTATCTATATGCATATGCAATCACCTTGCCATGCTGCATCAACACGCATCCCAAGCCTTTCCCCGATGAGTCACTATAAATCACATAACCTCCTGACCCTGATGGAATAGTCAGTACTGGTGCTGTGGTCAGTCGCTGCTTCAACTCCTCGAAAGCGACTTGACACTCGTTGGTCCATACGAACTCTTGGCCATTGTACGTCAACCGAGTCATAGGTGCTGCTATTCTTGACAAGTTCTCCATGAACCATCGATAATATCCCGTAAGTGCAAGGAAACTCCTCACCTCTGATGCTGATTTAGGAACGGGCCACGTCTCGACTGTCGAGATTTTTTCTGCATCAACAGAAATACCATCTTCCGTAACAACATGCCCAAGAAACGAGACTCTGTCCAAGAAAAACTCATATTTACTGAGCTTCGCATATAACTACTCTCCCCTCAAGATCTCTAGGATAATCCATAGGTGCTTTTCGTGCTCCTCGTGGTTCTTCGAATAGACAAGTAGGTCATCTATGAAGACGACCACGAACTGGTCCAAATACTGATGGAATACTCGATTTATTAGGTCCATAAAGATAGCTGGAGCATTGGTCAACCCAAATGGCATGACCAGAAACTCGTAGTGCCCATATCTTGCCCTGAATGCGATCTTCGGGATGTCCTGCTTCCGTACCTTCACCTGGTGATATCCCGATCTCAAGTCTATCTTCGAGAATACCTTGGCTCCACTAAGCTGATCAAATGAGTCATCAATTCATGGCAATGGATATTTATTCTTTACAGTCACCGTATCTAAGGCTCTGTAGTCAATGCACATACCCACTGACCCATCCTTCTTTGGTAGAAACAATACTGGTGCTCCCCAGGGTGATGCACTTGGCCGGATGAAATATTTCTCCTCTAATTCTTTCAATTATGCCTTCAACTCATCCATCTTCTTCTTCGCCAATCTATAAACATGCGATGTTACGGGTGCTGCTCCCGGTGTCAATTCAATCGAGAATTCTACGTCTCTGTCCGAAGGTAGTCCTGACAATTCCTCTAGAAAGATATCTTGGAACTCTGAAATGATAGGATAATAAATAACGTCGTCCATTACAAGCTGAACACCATCAAGGACTTCTGTGGATCCCCGTACAAACTCAAGTTCCGGCTGGCCTAGTACCTTAAAAAGAATGCTTCCTCCAAAACAGTCGAAGAAAGTGTGGTACTTGCTTAGCCAGTCCATCCCAAGCACAATATCAAAATTTGGCATAAGAAGGACTAAGAGTCGGGCATTCATCTCTCTGCCACAAATTATTACAGGACAAGATCTACAAATCCGACTAAAAGGTATAACTCCTCCTCCGGTAAGAATTCTAACACAACTAGGTAAAGGTGTAGTGGCAATATTATGCTTGGCAATAAACTTAGAAGATATGAACGAGTGAGTGGCTCCCGTATCAAATAATATCACAGCAGGAAAAGTAAAAATAAGGGCAATACCTGTTATAACATCAATCTCTTGTTCCATGTCATCTACTTCTAGTGCAAAAGCTTGTACATTCCTTGGTGTTAGTCCATGTCTTGTCCTCGTGAACTGGTCCTCCTGCGTAGGTAGTGGTGGTCCTTGCTAAAATCCTCCGGTTGCTGGGGGTCGGGGTGCTCCTGGTCTAGTCATCTGCTGAACTGGCTTCGGTGCTAGAAGTGCTGGCCTCTGTATTGGAGGTGAAAGCGTCAATGCCTGCTACATTGGACAGTCTCTCGCCATATGCTATCCAGAACTACACCTCATACATTATCCCAAGCGAGTCCGACAGTCTCTCGAAATATGCCCGCGTTTCCCACAATAATTGTAGTAGGGCTTCTCCGAAATCTGGTATGGTCCTGCTCTGTGCTGCTGCTGCTGCTGTGCCAAATGACGTCTAATAGGCCCTCCTTACTGTGTCCTTGCTGGTCCTTGCTGTGCCTTCAGTTGACCTTCCTTTCCCTTGCTGATGGCCTCTTGTAGCCTAGCTTCTATCAATAATTCGGCATAAGAGATCCGGGACTGTGAGCTAGTATAGTTTTGGAGCTCCTGAGTCAGCCCGCGGTGAAACCTCTTAGCCTTCTCCAAGTTATTAGGTATCAGGGCAGTGCCATATTTACTAAGGTGACTAAACTCTGCATCATACTCGTCAACTATCTTATTTCACTGCTCCAGATGGAGGAACTAATCGTACAACGCATCCCTTAAAGTGTTTGGGAAGTATTTCCTCTCAAAGCACTCCAAGAATTGTTCCCAAGTCTGACATGTACCCAACTGGCGCTCCATTGATTCCCACCAGTGATGAGCATTACCATCTAGCCGGGTCCTCATGCCTGTCATCCATAGATCTGTAGGCAGCTGTGATACTTCTAACAACTTCTTGGTGTGGGTAATCCAGTTTGTGGTCTCCTCTGGGCTCTCAGTGCCTTTATACAGCTTGGGACCCATCTGTACAAAGTCCTTGACTGACCCAACTCGAGCTCGCGGTACTGGAACTAGTGTCTGGGCTGGCACAGGTACCTGTGTAGCCATTCTCTCAAGTGCTGCCAGAAATTCTTGCCTCTGCTCTGTCGCTTGCTGCCTCTGCTCTACAGCCAATATGACCGACTGCTGTCTCTGTTCCTGCATCATCATTTGAAAGAATTGGAACAACTGTGTCTGGCCATCCTATGGTGTCGATGAAGCTGGAAAAGTCCCATTAGGTGAAGCAGAAAGATCAGATGGAACTGGATTATGAGTTTGTCCATCCGGCTCCGGAAGTCTTGGAGTCATTGAGGCCTCTCCTCGAGTTTGGCCGTTGACTCCTGAAGGTGTGTCGCCTCCGGTGGCAATACATCCACTACGCAAATCCATCTCTCTGCAAAAGGTGGACGAAACAATTAAAATGAGTACATGAATCAAACATGATGCAAGCATTTAAATAGGAAGGTTGAAAGGGAAGATGAGTTTTAGTCAAGCGTGGATGAGATCCTATACTCTATTCCTATATGCAGGCTTGTTCGGTACAGTAACGTAACAGAGATAATATATTCGTAGACCTGCATGGGCTACCACAAAAATATGTCACGTCCCAGTCCCAAAATACATAGGACTAGGAATGCACAATATGCCAGCCGTAAGTATACGATAACTCCAATGTGTTGGAAGATCGTAATACATACGTACGCTGTACATGAATATCAAATCCACAAGTGGTAATATACTGTCAACACAAGTCACACGCAATCTATATCTCATCCACAGCATAAATAAAGAAATAGGAAATAAATAACTGAATCTCAAATATGAAGTATCAAAGAATGATAGTCAGGTGGAAACAAATTCACTACAAATCGACTATACTAAAAACTGCTAAATGAGAGAAGAGATCAAACTCTAATATAAGATAAATGTCAATAAAGAAATAGCAACTAGAATATCCACCAGCTGCTATGAATCAGAGGTACTCTGAAGGTAAGACCTCCTCAGTCTGGTATGAAGCGTCAGGTCCGGGTCCGTACTCCTGTGGATAATCCTGCCCGTCTATACCTGAAAAGGGACCAGGTCCTCAGAGGGACGTAATAAGATACATAGAAGCATGCCAATAAAGTACTAAAAAATAAACATCCAAGGGTCGCCTAACCATATATGTGAATGCACTTTGAGAACAACTTTCCAACACGTAGGCTATCTGGCCAAAATGGGATTGGCATGATTATCTCAGAGAATCAGGGGCCTACAAAGCATGACGTCTTTTGAACGTCAGAGGCTGCCTGATAATAATAATATATAGAGTGTCATCATGACCGCGCATCTCCGATGGAGCGTACGGGTTACACAAGGAAAGTTCAAAGGAGCCCGAACGCCTTACTTGTTGTCCTTCCCACCCTATGCTCTAAGCATGTTATATCCATGACACGATGATACCTCTAATAACTGCCAAGGCTTCTAATAATGTAAATTCTATCAGCAGTTATCCCTATCCGTCGCACGTCCCATACGTACAGTGGCCAGCCGAGTACGCAAGTTCGTCCCCTATATGAGATTCACACTCGTGTAACAACTGTATCCTGGCCAATGAAACATAAGAATGCCTCATGATAATGGGGTGGTCTCATAAAGCTAGGTCAACATGCATATATATAATAGAAACAGAATACGACGCCACCGTTGTTGTACCCAAGTTATTCTTGGACACGCAGTTTATATAGCAGTTAAAATATATGAACTAAATGACAGAAAATAAAATACATGCACCATATGGAATATAAATCATAGTACAATGGCAAGGTATACTTGCCTGGCAAACAATCTGCGTAGTGTAAGCGTCCAGACATCAAGTACACAGGATCAGAAACTATGGCCTCCGAATAAACGTCTCCGGATGCTGAAATAAATATCAACAACGTTCCCGAAATCAGCGAGATAACTAAAAAACACTACACTTTCGTCCAATTTGGACATAGGGACAAAACGATAATTTTGAGTCAAAGTGGGTCCACATGAGGGCACTTTACACCGAAATGCGTGCCAGAGATAAATGTCTCTAAATGGGATAAATTATAGGTCAAACAAATTTTAAACGTCAATACAAACTCAACGGTATGTCCAATTTTGAATTTCGGTGAGCCGAACACAAATTCGCCCTTAAAGTCAACCGTAGGGTCCGCAAATAGGCACCTTAGTCAACTATCTCAGAATTACGTGAAACTTGGGTCACAGGACCAGCGTGATACCACGAATCCAATGGCACAAGTTTCGTCGTATTCCGACGAGCATACACAAAATGGTGTGGTATTTTGCAAAGGTCGCGATACGGGGACTTTTACGGATACGGGTTGATTCCGACGCGCACACACATCCAAATCTGTTTCTGCGAAAGCCCACACGCCAGGACATACCATTCGCACCTTTTGGTATAATTTGTACGTGACGCGGCGGTCCCATTTGGCGGGGCGCGCTCCGTATCGCAAATTCTAATATTTTAAAAACAAGTTTTTCTCAGATTTTAATCCAATTTATCTCTGAATGTAACACCAAAATAAAATAAACTAATTAATAGGGAATGATCTCAATTATATAGACTTTACATAGCAAAAAGTAGATTTTAATTTAGAGGTCTATGGTTGAAGATATCAGTCTCTAAACATAGGTCATTGAAATAGTTCATAACAATTTAAAGATATGGTTTTTCCTCAACTTGGCTTCGATTTCTACCTTGTCTTTAACGCTGTTCGATGGAAACTAATTAACAGAATTTAGAGGAGGATATGTTATGATCATACCGGTGAAGACGGATTCGAAAACGATCGAGAGACGAGCCAAAAAATTATGCATGAAATAGGGGTCGTCGCTGCTCGCGGTCCTGCGGTTGACTGCGCGGTCGCGTGGACCTGGCCGGTCAGCGTTCTCTGGTGGCATACGAGTGTCCAGGAGGTTCAAGGTCGGCGCGTTCAGGGTGGAGAAATCAGCGGCTAGGGTTAGGGTTTATAGGTTATATGTGGATATATATATATAGAGGCGGGGTGAGATGAGAGGGAGGATCGGGTCACAACTCGCAGGGGGGGTTGGGTGACAGTGCTCGCGGGTTAGCTTAGACATAGGGAATTAGGCTTAGGGCCTTAAGGTTTAGTTAAAGGATTTTTTTTATTTTTTTAATGTTTTTAGTTTTTAAGATTTTTCTTTTCTTTTTCTTTACTTAATACTATATATTTATATATATGTATATATGGTATAAAAATTCCAGAAAATTTATTAGTACATTTTAAAAAATCTATCATCCTTCTACAAGGTTTCCTAAAATAAAATAAAATAAAATAATAGTTTTTGTTCAATAATTTTAGATGTGTATTTATCTTGGTAATTAATTTAATTAAATTTGTTTTCTAATTAACTAAAAAACAATATAATTAAATTCAATGATTAATTAAATAATTATAATATTTAAAAATTAGGGGGTTTTACACCAAGTGAGACTTCGAGTGAATCGCTGAAACTCCAAGTCCAAGTGTTGATATATCGTTTGAGTCATCTTGTAGAACTGAGCGAAGTGGGCTGTTATACATGAAGCTCAAGGGCGCACAAGAAAGTAGTTACGGTACCTCGGGTAGCTCAGGTAGTGCCCATGGAGCAGCCCATATTGACCCGTTCGAGAGGGTGATGGGAATGTTAAAAGCGCAACAGGAACTGGTGGCAACTTAGTAGAGGAAAGATGAGGCACGCTAAAGCCAGTTTGAGGCGAGAATTAAAGCGCAGTTTTAGGCACAACATAGTCTAGCTGAGGCACAGTGGAGTCAGGTCGAGGTACAGCAGAAGCAGGTGGATGTCCTACAATAGATTGTACAGATGCTAGTCACCAACAATCATTCTGCATCAACGACCGCCACGACCGTGCCAGTAATAGTCGAGGCCACAGGACCCCAAGAGCCTCAGTCGTCGAAGGATAAGAGCACCATATTTGATATCTCGGAGTTTAAGAAGATGTAAAATTCGACTTTCAGAGGGACCGAGGAACCCTCTGTGGTGTTAGATTGGTTGATCAAGCTGGAAGTCCATTTCGAACTGTTGGGCATGGACGGGACGAAGAGGGTCGCTTGAGCCCAACTTCAGCTCCATTTGAATGAATATGATTTGTGGGACGTGCACAAGCGGTCTTTTTTGAGTGAAGTTGACAAGGAAACTATCTCCTGGGATGTATTCAAGATAGCATTCGAGGAGGAGTACCTTTTCCCGATAGTCCGACGTTAGAAAGAGAATAAATTTGTGCATCTTCAACAGGGAAGCATGACCGTGGGACAGTATACCGTAGAATTCAATCGACTGACAAAATTAGCCAAGTCTCACCTTCCCAATGACGGGAGCCAAGCCCGAAGGTTTAAAGACGGAATGCAACCTTTTATCCAAGCACACGTCGTAGTCCTACAGTATCGAACCATGAGAGAGTCCCTTAATTACGTCCTCTCCTTAGAGTCGCAATATCCTCTAGATGATGTCGGTGTTGTGCAAAATGTCAACCACAAGCGCCATAGTAATGCGGGAGGTTATAACGCGCCCAAGCATCACAACAACGGTTGTTATCGAGTTCTAAACCTAGGAAAGAACCACAGGCTTCATTCTACAAAGTGTACCAGTAGCGGACATATCACCCGAGACTATCACGTACCAAATTGAAGGTGCTTCAGGTGTGGTCGATCTCACCACATAGTGCGGGACTGTCCAGATGGAGGACAAAACCAGCACCAGCTACAATATCCTTCATAGCAGAATCAAGGCCATGCTCATTGAGCTCACCAGGCAGCACCACAAAACGCTCAAGGTCGGGTCTATTCTTTGACTCGGAATGAGGCATTCGCCTCAAATACTGTAGCGTTAGGTATATTATTTTTTAATAATATTATTGCTCGAGTATTGTTTGATTTTGGTGCTACTCATAGTTTTATATCGACGAACTTTGCCAAGGAACACAAGTTGCCTATGTCATCGCTAGGGCTTAATCTTAGCATTAGCACCCCGTCAGGCATGGATTTTCCTGCTCGCTCAGTCTGTAGAGATGGCTACATTTGTATTACGGGTATAAATTATCGCTCGATGTGATAATCCTAGACATCCAGGATTATGACATCATTTTGGATATGGATTGGCTTAGTGCTTGCTCGGCCACGATTGATTACGCCAAAAACAGAGTCATATTCTATTTGCCTGGAGAGACTGAGTTCTTTTACTCGTGCAGTCAACCGTCAGCAGCATGTATGGTGATCTTCGCAATGTCTGCTCGATGAATGTTACATTTCGGCTGTGAAGGGTACTTAGTGTCTGTTCGAGACACTCGAGAGGATGGTGCAAATTTGGTGCTGACTGATATTGTGGCAGAATTCCCCTATGTGTTTCTGGACGAACTAACTAGAATGTCGCCCTATCGAGAGATTAAGTTCAGCATGGATACCTTTCTAAATGTCCGACTGATTTCTAATGCACCGTATAAAATGGCCCCTACAGAAATAAAGATCTTAGTGTTGGTAATGTTTATAAAGAAGAAGGATGGGACGATGTGACTGTGCATAGATTATCGAGATTTGAATGAGGTCACCATCAGAAACAAGTACCCACTGCCAAAAATCGATGATCTCTTCGACCAGTTGCAAGGAACATTAGTTTTTTCAAAAATAGAACGTTGTTCGGGTTATCATCAACTCAAGATCAAGCTGAACGATGTGCCAAAGTCAGCATTTTTCACTCGCTAAGGCCAGTACGAGTTTTTGGTAATGCCGTTCAGACTGACGAACACCCCCGTTGCCTTCATGAATATGATAAATCGAGTATTCTGGACATTTTTCGATAAGTTCATGGTGGTATTCATTGATGATATCTTGGTGTACTCGAAGAGCAAAGAGAAATATACAGAGCATTTTTGGACCGTGGTTCAGACCCTTCGAGAGAACATGCTATACGTGAAGCTGAGCAAGTATGAATTTTGGCTAAGTTGTGTATCTTTCCTTGGGCACGCCATCTCTGCGGAAGGCGTCGCTCTCGATCTGAAAAAGCTAGAAGTCATTATCGATTGGAAGTGACCTGATTCAACCAGTAAAATTTGAAGCATTCTCGGTTTGGCGGGCTACTACAGACGGTTCATCAAGGATTTCTTTAAAATTGTATCGCCACTAATTTTTCTCACAGAACTCAGAAAGGAAATCCTTAGGGGGCATTTGGATAAAGGTTTTGTATTCCTAAGAATTTATTTCCCATTCATTTCCCATGGCAAAGGAATTCAACATTATTTTCCCATGGAAAAGAAATTCAACATTCTCATACCCATGTTTGGTTAGGTTAGGTTAGGAATATAGGAAAGGAATATTAATTTATTTAGTTTTCCTTAAATACCCTTTTATTAATTTCATAATGCTTCTATTATCTAAATTTACATGTTTGGGATAGAAGTTATAATTTTGAAATAAAAGAAGGGAATTATTATCCAAACAAAACATTTAAACAACATTCCTAGGAAATAAAAACTATTTCCAAGGGAGGCCTTGGGTTTTACTTTTCCACAACAATGTGAATATGAATCCCCTCATATTGCACCGCCTCCCCCCAATTCCTAATCATAGATATACCAAACAAGGGTATAAAATCTAAAACCCATTTTCAAGCCTCCAAAACTTGAACCAAATATCCCCTTACGGAAGCCCATTATGCAGGATATATAGTGCATCCCGGTAGCACAAAAATGTACCAAGATCCAGCTCTCCCCCCGACAGCTCCAGTCCCTCCCGGTGGCTCCTGCACCCCTCAATGCTCACAAACCCTAACCCTAGTTCTTTCACAATCAAGGTAAACCGGATGGCACTCTTGACCATCTGAGAGCTCGGCTTATGGATAAAGGATATTCTCAAACATATGGAGAAGATTATTTTGGAACATTCTCCACAGTTACCAGGATGACTTCTGTGCATGTGCTCCTAGTCTTAGATGTTCGCTATGACTATTGCCTACTTGAGTTGGATGTGAAGAATATATTTCTTCATGGTAACCTAGAGGAAGAAGTGTATGTGGTGCAACCTCTTGGGTTTGTTACAAGGGAGGACAAATTATGCAATTGACGAAAGGCCCTCTATGGTCTCAAACAATTATCTCGTGCTTGGTTTGGTCAATTTACACATGTCATTACTCAGTTTGGCATATGTCAATCGAAGAAGGATCGTTCGGTATTTTACCGACAGACATCAACTAGAAAGATATTACTTGGTGTCTATGTTGATGACATTGTAATTACAGGTGATGACAACAAGGGTATTGCAGGGCTAAAAAAGTTTTTTCGTGAACAGTTTTAGACCAAAGATATAGGAGTGTTGAATTACTTCTTGGGTATTGAAGTCACGAGGGGAAGGCACGACATTGTCATGTCTCAACGGAAATATGTTCTTGACATCCTAACTGAAGTAGGAATTATGCAAACTAAGGGAGCAACCCCACCCATGGATCCAGGGGTAAAGTTACTTTCCAATGAAGGGATATTGATGATCAATATCATCAAGTAATTGGAAAACTCAACTACTTGGTAGTCATGACTAGCCCCGACATTTCCTTTGATGTAACTATCGCCGAGTAGATTTATGGCTTCTCTACGAGTTCTGCATTGGCAGACAGTTCTCAGGTTCTTGCGTTATCTAGCTCAGAATCTTGAAAAAGGAATTTGGATAGAGAATCAAGGGCATACTCATCTTTAGTGATTTACAGATGCTGACAAGGATGCGAGGCTTACAAATTGACATTCTACATCCGGCTACTCAGTATTTACTGGTGGAAACTTAGTACCGTGGAGGAGAAAGAAGTAGAGTATGGTCTCACAATCAAGTTCAGAAGCAAAATACCGAGCCATTTCTCATGGCACCGCATAAATATAATATCTGCAAAATCTTCTACAAGAGCTGAGAGAAGAAGCAGGATCGAAAGCAACTGAGGTATGATAACCAGTCAGCTATCCATATTGCCACAAACCCTGTATTTCATGAATGGCTGAAACAAATTGAGATTGGCATCCACTTTGTCGTGATAAATATCAGAAGGGGGTACTAACATTTTACTATGTGAAAACCGGAGATCAGATAGCGGATATATTTACAAAGTCCCTTTTTGGCCCTCGAGTTCATTTCTTTTGTAACAAGTTGGGCATGATTGACATCTATGCTCTAGCTTGAGGGAGGGTGTTAAGTATTATTTTTAGTCTTATGTTTAGTCCAACATCGAATGGATCATAAGTGAGAGGTTGAATGTCCACTATATATATGTAACCCATTCATCAATAAAGAATCATCCAATTATCCTATATATCAATCCCCCAACCCTATATCTTACGACATAGACAAGACAATGTATAATGAATAATAAACAAGAATATCTAACTCTCACTTTCGTGTTTGTGCAACATGATATGGTACAAGAGATAGATATGCATAGACTAGTTATGATATATTTATAAAGCAATTGTAAGACATCTTTCTTATAGAAGTACTTACATGATCCTTCTGCTAGATAGTATGATCAATGAACTTGAGATGAAAGAAACATCGATCTACTAGCTATCCACCACCACAATCATGCCCCTAAGATTTCCCATGGAGAATAAATATGCACAAAATCAGTTTCTTGTTAGCAAAGTAACATGTTAACCTGTATTACTTACTAGCGATGTAACCTACCTAACTAGGGTTCAAGTAGGCCAAACCTAATCCACAATCTAAAGGAATCAATTAGTTTAAAACAACATATAATTTAATAAAATGAAATTTGTAATCTGTGAGCCCATAGATCGCAAACAAAGGGAATTAGTTGACAAAAATGTCAACCATCTTAAAACCCAAATTTGAGTACATGGAATTGTGTGATCCAATATTATAGATGAGCATGATTGGACTCGTTCATCGACTTAACGATTGAAAGTCACACAATTTAAAATTTAACATATATTTTAAAAACTATAAAAACATGTAAAATTTATGGGTTGAAGGAACTTGTGTCACTATTCCAAAAAATTAAATAGATCAAAATTCTAAAGTCGAAAACTTCAAGAATTAGAGATGGTTTAATTTTTAGATAGGTGTTACTAAATTAATTCTACATATTTCTAGGAATGTAATGTTAGTTACTAAGTTAAAGTTTTTGAATCCTTACTTCTAGATAAAACTTTCAAATAAAATGAGGCACGATTTGAAGTCTGGATCTAGAAGATGCGACTTCAGGAAGTCAAGGCAGAGCTACTGGAATTTGCCCTAAACTCTCTTCCAAAAAACTACAAGAAATAAATCATTAAAAAATTTATTTCTCTATATAGACGTTAATATTCCTTATCCATAATCGACTATAATATGTGGATGACCTAAATTTCCCCGGCCAATATCTAGTGGTCTAGGGGCAATCCAGCTTGGCTAGGAGTCGGCTCAATAAACCATAACTCAATCATGACTCGAATTAGCCAATCTGACCCCATAGTCTCTGATCATGCGGCCAATATTAAGCCCCACTAAATTTAACCTTCCAATATATAGTAGTCTGGAGCCAATCCAACTTGGCTAGGAGCCAGCTTACTGCGCCACGGCTTGATCCCGACTTGGCTTGTCTAGTTTGACCCCCGGGCTCAGATTATACAGCAAGATTAAGCCTCACTCTATCCGACGACCCAAGAAGATATGTTGTGTCTTATTATTTTCTATGACATGCTTAGCGTATCTCTATTGTTTTGCTAGGTTTTAACCTTATTATCGAGCTTCCTTTGTATTGCTACATAGGATTTACCCCATTGGTTTTGCATAGCTAGATCTCGTAGCAGTGCTAGAGCATCCACCGGTTGTCTACTACGATATACCACACGAGGAGAGTGGTGGCACAGGAGTCTGAGTAGGTTTTTTTCTCCAACCACTCATTTTATTATTTTGCATATTACTCGATACTTTTGAGGCGTTTAGCCATCGCGCATGTGTTAGCTCGTGTTTTAGGGAGCTTGTACTAGTCTTTCAGACAATATGATTGTAATTATTTTAGACTACAACTAGACTTATGGTCATGTACCTATTTCTACTCGCACTAGCCTATCATTTTGGGTTGCTAGGTTCATGAATTGTATGAGACATGACTTTAGGTGCCTTATTACTTTTCATAAATTGTCATATATTTCTTTTATTTGCTTGTGGATCGAGATTGTAGAATAGTAATAAGCGATTGGGTTTGACTATGTTTGTAGAGTTACCCCTATGTCTTATAAAATCGTGACCATATTATGGGGTGCTGGTGCATACTGTAGTACATACTAGTTGTGTCATACTCACGTTCTTTGTATTCTGGTATTGGGGTATGACACCTTTGGCATACTTCCCCACTTGTAGCTTTTTCTGACAAGTCTGGCGTAGCCTTGCTCAGGTACAAAGCAAGATAACACGAACATCATCGAGGACCAGCAGATCGACGATAAAATCATCCAGGATTTGCCGACTTCCCATAATTTGGACACTATGAGTGTCCCTTATCTTATTTATAACATACTTTAGTTTTATTTGAGACATTAGCCTAGTTGATCTTTAGGATGTAGTCATCTATTTAATGTTGTTTTCGATTATCAACGCTAGTACTTTATTAAGCCCTTTTTTTTGTATCGACATCCATAAACATATATATTGATTAGACTATTCTTTATTTTATTTTATTTCTTTTGTTTATTGAATAGATATGTAGAAATGTTTAGGTCGAACTATAGGTTATGCATGGTACACATACCCATTAGTTTTACATCTTATATGTATCACGTTAGGCTGGATTTCATATATTGAGTAGTTGATTGTATTATGTGTCCAACATCCCTGTATTTCGAGAGAGAAGGGCATTACATAAAAAACGAGGCAGGCCTTGGGGCTTGCATTGCCCTAGATGGAACTAATTTAGGTTGCCAAAATGGTAATTGAATACCGAGAAAGACATTAAATTTGACACAAGAATATTAAGCTTAGAAAAGATCTGGAAAAAAAAAAACTTCACTACCACGTCCTTAATGATCATAGTATACAACCTGAACTTTGTGAAATATTTGGTTGTTGTCTTTAGAATTTGCTTGTACTTGGCATTACGTGCTTTGTTGGGACTATTTTGTTTATTTCTTGCTTACTGACACCTACTTATTTCACAGTCACCAATAATAATATTGCAAATAATCAGTTGTGTATACTATGAAATATGAATATAACATTAAGAATTTTGAGCTCTTGTATTAAACAACTTGAAAATTGAGCCATCTAGTGATTTTGCCATTGCATCTTTATGTTGCTTAACCCTTCTACTATAAGATTTGAATTTTTTTGTCGAAATCTCATTTGATCGTTATCATCTTTATCAATCAATTAACCATTGCTTGCTATGTAATTACCATTTTTTTACAAGGACAAAAATCAAGATATGGAGTTTAATTGTTTAAATAAATTCTAATTTGAGATAACAATACACTAAGGCCATCAAAATTTGAGATAACAAATTAACAATAAAACCAGACTGGACTGGAACCCAAGAGTGTGATGATAAACAAAAGAATGAAACTGGGTTTATTCGAAACCCTTTCTTCGTTTACAAACAAGAAAAAGAGTACAATTAATCCTATACGAGGATGTTAATTACAAAAATAAATGATTCTGGAAAAAAATTGCTATAGGAGTCTGATCTGCGGTCAATCACTTTGTCCCTTGGACCACACGATGATGAAGAAGTGCTATAGAAGAAAAAGAAGCTTCAAAGATTGCAGGTGGGATTGAACTCTCGTCGCCAAAGTTGTCAATCAACACTCTCTGTCTGCGCTCTCTCTGTGTCTTGATCTCTGGTAGTCTCCCCTTTTTCTCCTCTCCGACCCCTGATCTCCTGTGACCAGAGGTCTCTATTTATAGAGATCAGTCACAATAACTGTCCAGTTGGTGTAGAAGCACAACTGTGGAGAAAGTTGCACCTTTTACGCGGCGGTTATAATAACTGCTACCCACGTTTGAATGATCTCCTGAATCCACGTATGACACGTGTCCCATTATAGGGTAACGTGTATAACTGCTTCTCGAAGATCACGACATGCAGGCCACATGGGTAACTGCCACTTGCGTAAAGATGGTTGGCATAAAAAGCCAAATAACTGTCTCGTTGGCATAAAAGTCAAATAGCTATCTTATTGGCGTAAAAGCCAAATAGCTATCTTGTTGGCGTAAAAGCCAAATAGCTATCTTGTTGGCATAAAAGCTAAATAGTTGTCTTGTTGGCGTAAAAGCCAAATATCGCGTAAAGCTTGATGCTGCATGAATAATAGATAACCAGCGTAAAAATAGCCAATTATCCTTCTTGACTGAGGTCTTGAGTGTATTCAGGACCAAATAGCCTTATCACGTACCTTTGCAAATATAGCCTGAGTTGGCGTATTTCGAGGAGATAGCATACGGCGTGCTTCTATAGTTAAAAATAGCTTGGTTGGCGTATTTCGAGGAGATAGCATACAGCGTGCTCCTATAGTTGAAAATAGCCTGGTTGACGTAAAATGCCAGGATGGCGAGGTGAGCGTATTAGTCACAGTTTTTAGCTCTCTCAGTCATTTTGAAAATAGAACCAGATCTCGTGCATTTAATGCAGAGATATGCTTCAATCTCGTGCATTAAATGCCGAGATATGCCTCAAGATCGGTATGAGAAACAGCTTTTGACGTGGCGTTTGATTTCGTCTCATCTTGAGCGTAAAAGCTCATCTCTGCCTGTGTAGAAAAGGTAGCTTATTCCTTGAATGCGTAAAAATAACTTGTATCAAGGATATGTCACTTAACGACAGTCTGGGTCTCTGTGCAAAATCATCATCACAGCCGTCCTCTCGATCGTCGTGTAGTACTTTTGTCAGGAGTCAGGTTCACTATTTTGTCTGACAGATTCATTCGAGGAATACGAAGTGTTCCTCGTATGACTTTACGTTGCATTAAAGACAAACGTATTTTATGCTGTAGGGAGGCGTAGCAACCTTTTACGTCAAGACAGCCTTGAAGCGCTGCTTTACGCGGGCATCTCTGAAGCTCTATGATACGCCAAACAGCTCTGAAGCTCTGTTTTACGCTAGCAGTTCTGAAGCCATATTTTATGCCACAAAGCCTTGAAGTGCTGCTTTACGCGGGCTTCATGCATGTTGGAGTTTTTTTGACTGTATAATATGTGTACAATTCCCCAACGTATTTTATGCTTCTACAAGACCCCCTTCAAAGTTTTCAAATTTCTTGTAATTTGAAATACTTTGAATGAAGCATGAAATGGTCAAATTTGACTCGTTCTTTGAGGCTGATTTTTCGGCAATATTTAAGAAGTTGTTGGAATTTGGTATGTTCTCTTCTGCCTATATAAAGGCAAGTGAGTGAACCTGTTTTTCCACACTCCCTTCACCACAAAGATGGTTGCCGAGATTCCTTGGGCTGACCTGAGAAAGAAGAAGATTATGCTCTTCCAGCATGTAAGGAGCCGCAAAATGAGGCATCTTCGAGCAAATGTCCTCTACAACGATGGATCATGGAAGGATATCATAGCTTCCTATGCTCGGAATAATCATCAATTTTATATGGCGATTAGTCCATGAGAGAGGAAGGGTCTCATTGGACTACACAGCTTGCTAGCTGTATTTTTCCCTATCATGAAGCTGGACCCTGGTGGGCAGCTTGGCCATGTCTTCCAGTATTGTGTTGGGTCTGAACCCCTAACACAAATCTGAGCATGGCCGTCGATGATGTATGGATGGGGGCTTGAATAATTTAAACAATCCCAGTTCTGTATCCCCCCGCCATTCACCATTTTTTTGTTCATCGGCCGAAGAAGCCGAAGAAGTGCCATATAAGAAGAACTGAAGATCTCCATCAGATGAGAACCTAGCGTAATAGATTCCTGTCATGATCTTGAATATTAATAAAAAATCCTTTGTAAATGAATTTTCATCATATGTAATCATGATCTTGAATATTAATGAAAAATCCTTTGTAAAAATAGATTTCCATCATATGTAATCATGATTAATAAACTTGTCTTCTTTTACGCATCATTGATTTGCCATATTGCTGTAAGAAAGTCTGATAATACGCAGCTTCAGCATGCTTGAGTAATTTTTTACGCTGATTCTGACAAATATGCTTCCCGTCACGCTCCGACTTTTACGCATAGAGGAAGATGCGTAAAAACTCTTCAGCATTAAATTGTCTTAAAAATCCAATTGTCATGCTATTTTTTGGACGAGGAGTCACATAGAATTCTGAACTGTCACTTCTCTAATACGAAGAATTTCTGTTCAGAACATCATCTTCGAGAATGGCTTCCCGAAAGTTTCTCGAAATAGGGCAAGAAATATCCGCCGAACAGGCCATACTTGAACTTAGATGTAAAGGATTCTGGCTAGACTTCGAATGAACTTCCAATGGCCCAAGAAGAAGAGTCATCTTCAATGCAGACAGACATTTTTAGGGAACTCCTTGGCCCTTCGTCTGATGAAGTCCTCCTGTCTGAAAAAGAGAAGAAGTTTACTGAAGACTCATCGTCTGTTTGCAAATGCTGACATCTGTGTTTTTCAGGCACTTGCAATATTTTGTAACCAAAAGGAGCATTTTCTGCGTAAACCCTTGTAATTGGCTTTCTTAGAGTGTAAGGCCCGAATTATCCAGATATACGCGTATCCTGCTAACTGTTCTTGTCCCGCGTAATTTTAAGATATGCGAAAGGTCATAGATCCGTAGATCTGCAACTTCTGAGCGTAAAATCGTAGATCTGTAGCTTCCAAGCGTAAAAGCTTCTGAGCGTAAAGTCATAGATTTGTAGCCTCTGAGCGTAAAATTATAGATCTGTAGCTTCTGAGCGTAAAAGCTTCTGAGCATAAAATCATAGATTTATAGCCTCTGAGCGTAAAATCGTAGATCTGTAGCTTCTGAGCGTAAAATCATAGATTTGTAGCCTCTGAGCGTAAAATCGTAGATCTGTAGCTTCTGAGCGTAAAAGCTTCTGAGCATAAAATCATGGATTTGTAGCCTCTGAGCGTAAAATCGTAGATCTGTAGCTTCTGAGCGTAAAAGCTTCTGAGCGTAAAATCATAGATTTGTAGCCTCTGAGCGTAAAATTGTAGATCTGTAGCTTCTGAGCGTAAAATCATAGATTTGTAGCCTCTGAGCGTAAAATTATAGATCTGAGCGTAAAATCATAGATCTGTAGCTTCTGAGCATAAAAGCTTCTGAGCGTAAAATCGTAGATTTGTAGCCTCTGAGCGTAAAGTTTCGTAGATCTGTAGCTTCTGAGCGTAAAATCATAGATTTGTAGCCTCTGAGCGTAAAATCGTAGATCTGTAGCTTCTGAGCGTAAAAGCTTCTGAGCGTAAAATTATAGATTTGTAGCCTCTGAGCGTAAAATCATAGATCTGAGCGTAAAATCATAGATCTGTAGCTTCTGAGCATAAAAGCTTCTGAGCGTAAAATCGTAGATTTGTAGCCTCTGAGCGTAAAATCGTAGATCTGTAGCTTCTGAGCGTAAAAGTTTCTAAGCGTAAAATCATGGATCCTTGCTCTGCGTGTAAAATCCTGGATCCATTATGCAGCATGACTATCCGCCTTCCTTTTCAAATGATAGGTTGACGTGGTCTCAATTCATAACTGACTATTAAAAATCGAATTTGGTTAAGGATTCAAAGAGTTATCTGAACTCTATAAATAGCCCTAGGTCGTGAGAGAGAAAAATCCTTCATCTATCTCTGCAAAACCCTTCGTCTCTTTCTGAGAACTCTTCATCTTCGTCTTTTTTGAGAACTCAGATTCGCCATGGCACCAAAACAGGCCTCCGCGGCTAAGGGAAAGAAAGCCGCTTCCTCATCTCGCTCCTCTGCTCAAGCATGAGCGACTCCTACTAGGCCAAGCGAGCCTCGTTCTGAACGAAGTGCTCCGCCGTCTAGCTACGCTCCGGGCATCATAGGTAAAGACTTCGAGAGACATAAAAAGCCCTCCGCACACGTTGTATGTGTATGTGCAAATACGCCCACATTCCTAATGTGTCAGCGTAAAACTCCATATTTTTACAGTCTGGCATAAAATTCAGACTGTCAAAATTTGGCGTATACTGCAAACCTTGTGTTTTACGCACTGGAGATAAATTCTAGCGTAAAACTCCAATTTTTTGCAATATGGCATAAAAGCTCAGACTGTTAGGTTTTGGCGTATACTGCAAACTTTGAGTTTTTACGTACTGGAAGTAAATTTCAGCGTAAAAAGTCAAATTTTTGCAGTCTGGCGTAAAAACTTAGACTGTCAAGTTTTGGCGTATACTGCAATAGTGTAGCGTTTAGCGTAAAACTGACTTATTTTCTTGCTTCTTGCAGTGGACCTACAGATTCCACCTCTGGCTGAAGTGATGGGCTCTGCTGCTGGAATGCTGAATTTCAACTATCTGGAGGACTTGTCCCATATGACATTCCCTATATCTGAAAACGAGTATCCTCAAGAAAGGGGAACTCTGATCTCGGCCCAAGGAGAAAGGATGTTACTGAGTATGATCAGTGGGGAACCCCTGACATACATAGATGGGACTGAGTACAAGAAACCAGCTTTCTTGTTTGGGGATGTGATTGATAAGCAATCCCAGACGAAGCCCAAGAAGGAAGATTGGGTATTTTCTGCTGAGGGCACGATCCTGTTTCTGCCAAAGATGCCCAGAGATTACCCTATCTCTGCCTTCTTCCATGCCACACATCCCAGGAAGATGGTATAGACTCTGACTCCCGATCTTCACGGCCAGCCAGAGAAGATCTTTTATAAGAAAGGATTAAGCCGAGGATCCTTTGTAAGCAGTCCCTCGGGCCCTGTCATGCCTTTCAGAGGATTACTGCCGGGCAGCGTCCCGAGTGAAGACACTTCACTGATCCAGCCGCTTCAAATAGCGACTTTCTGTAATGACTTTATGGGGCAGGGGGGAGTATACCGCAAGGTTAACCCTCGCACTAGTGGATGGCTTAGCCCCCAGAATCTTCGATGGGCCAGTTTAACTGCATGGGCCCTGAAGCACTTTCAGACGGAGATGGAAAGTATTGGCTTGTTTGCGGCTGTGAGTGCCACTAGTGTTGGGCTGCCTCTCAGCCCCAACTTGTTCTTAGCTTTAATAGAGCGATATAACTCGCTTACTGGGACTTTCGCCACTCTGCTAGGTGAGTTGGGCTTAGCTCTTCACGAGATGGCAGAAATCTCAAAGCTGTCAATAGAAAACACTCCTTATGAAGAGTACGTTCCGAAAATAGGGAGCTGAAGGACACCAACCCTCGTGTAGTGGCAATGAACCAAGAGCTGATGAGCCACTACCTTGCATGCACCGCCTTCTACAAGGAGTCCTCTGATTTAGCCCATATCAACAAATGGGTATCCTACCTCTTCTTCCATCAGGCTAGAAATGCCAAACAGGACAAGGTTGTAGATAGCAGAGATAAACCCTTGAATCCCTTGAGCATTCTCAATGCCAACACAATCGATAATCTTATTAAAGATACGGGGGCTCAAGTTTGTGTTCTCAATGAAGAGATAGGGGGTTATCTTGCAGGAACCAGAGCCTACAGCTATATGAGGCATTGTCGAAAGCCTCTGTCAAGAGAATCTCAACTAGCTGGCTTCCTTTCTATCTGGCTATGCCGATGGGTGGTTCCTGGCATCGCTTCTGCGGATCACATTCATCGCAACACCTTATGGCCTGCAGTACGTTTGGTGTTTGGAGTAAGATTGGGCCTACTCCCTGCCATGGTATATGGGATTCAAGATGGCCTGAGGGCCATTACTGATGGACTGCTGGCTGATGATACACGGCGTGAAGGATATCCCAGAGTGGAATTGCCATTCTTATATCTGATGGGATGGTTAATCCTTCACAACACCAAAGTGATGTCTCCCGGATCGGCCAGTGGTTCGGGCAATAACTTCCTGTTAAATTATAGGAATTCTTCCTGGAATGTGACTAGCGTCATAGATTGTCGGCTAGCACTAAATTTTGCCCATAGTTGGAAGTTCTTTTGCATCGTCCCCCCTGTACATATCAATCAACAGGGGACAAAACTTCAGGATGCAGGTCAGGGGAAGACTATTCTTTCTCCTGAAGCCTTTTACTGGTTGGTCTGTATTAGACCTTCCCATCTGCTGTACAGAAGTGAGGACTACTGCTACTTGGAGCCTTATCTGCCTAGCTGTTTCGCTAGGCAATTTGGGTATGATCAGTTGCATGTGGGAAATTCCATCACTAGCTTCAAGTTCAAAGGTGGACTTATTGATGGAGCTAGAGGATGGCGGTACTTCATTATGGGTTGTACTGGAGCAATCTTTACCGTGCCCGCGATATCTCACTCCACGGAGCTGCGCATTCTTCACTCGTACACGCAGTTTTATATGTCCATCAATACCTTCCATCGTGATTTTGATGTACATGGGAGTTTCAGAATGCCCTCATATAGGTCTACTGGGAGAGAGAAGATACCATCTGTCTCCTCTGATGAAGGTGATGAAACCACCGGTACAGATGATTATTTGTTGATTTTACCGAGAGACGTGATAGCTCCGCCAGTAGAGCCTCTCATAATTTTACCGAGAGACGTGATAGCTACTCAGAAAGAGCCTTCCCCCCGCAAGAAGAAGCTGACTACCAGAGGTCCTAAAAGGACTTCCACTAAGGGGGCCTCTAGGAGTGAGCCTATTGTTTCCCCTGTTGGGGATGATTCTTTGATCAGGGGTCCTTCGCCTTTTAGAGAGGGAACCTCCATAGTTCCAGCTGACAGTACTGGAGATTCTTTGCCCACTACTGCTGCCGCTACCACCGTTACTGGTAGTGCTTCTAGATCGCCTTTGAGGCCGAGCATAATAAGGATCAGTATACCTTTACTGAGACAAATAATGGGCTTAGCCCCTCCTTCGTCTGTAAGTATCTCGAGCGAGATTTCATCCGATGAAGCTCGAGTGGATCTGGGTGACGACTGGGATGACTACCCTCAAACGTCAGTTGGTGTACTCTCTTCTCCAGGTATGACAGCTTGTTTAGCATCATTAAGAAATGATTTAGCTATACAGGCTGCAGACGCAACATACATACCGTCGGCCATGGGTAAATGTTGTCTTTACGCATTCTTCAGGAAAATTAACATCAAATTGATATTAACTTTCTCTTATCTTATTTTTAGGCGAAGACATCTCTGGGGAGGGCAGAGTTGACACAACTTTTGATTTTGTTGCGAATTCAGCTAATGAAACGGTGGCGTCTGACGTCGACGAATCATACTTTGAAACTGCCGCTCTTTCATCCGCAACATTCTCGGGTGTCATCCCGCCAGTAGCAGTTCAAATAACATCAGAGGAGGATGAACCCACCATCTCGACCGTGCCTCCTTCATTAAGCATGCCAGAAACTCCAACAGTTGTTGGTGTCTCTTCTTTTGTCACACCATCTATTGAAGCAACGACTGTGGCAACATCCTCAACAGTCCTTCCGGAGAAGAGATTTATCGATATTACGGCCACTCCCAGCGTACATTCGATCTTTGCTATGCTAGTTGAACAATATACTAGCATATTCTACGTCACTTTGAAAGAATTAATATCCATGGTACTGGAAAAGAATATAGGCTTTGATGCTCTGAAGACGTCCTCCAAGCTCACTATAGCGCCGATTAGAAATTTTAATAATGTTGAAAGAGCTGATGCACTAGAGCAGATAGTTAATGGTTTAGAACGACCCATTAACGAATATTTGTAACTATCTCGAGGCGGCATCGATGACCTGGTTCAAGCTGAGTATGACTCCCTAACTGCGGAACTTGCTCAGCATATTGAATCTTTAGGCAAATCCATCCAGGAACAACAACAAGAGATGGAGAAAGAGCAAGCAGTATTGGTGGAGAGTATTCCTCAGCTGGCCAAGTGCTGCGCAGAATATGAGGGATACGAAGTGAGGGTTCAAGAATTAGAAGCTGAACTTGCCCAGACAAGGGAGAGGCTTCTCAAGGCATCGGCAGTTCGTGATGTATTTGAGGGCCAAGTGAAGACAGCTCAACAGAACTTGACACATGCGGGTGTCATCCATGCAAGTTTTGTTAATTCTCTGTCCAAACTATCTCTCTTGAGCAATGACGAAGCAAGGCTAGAGCGGGCTCATACTAACATCTTGAACTCCAGGAATGAGAGGATGGAGGCTTTGGCGCAACAGATCCGCGATTTAACTGCTCCTCCCCAATGATGTACCTTTTTGCTCCTTTTGTAATTTGCTACTTCCAGAGATAATAAAGATACATTTTCTGATTTTGTGGACCCATCATTTTAGAATCTAAATGATAGGCTAAGATGAAAGTGATATCAGAGGTAATATGGACGTGATATACTTTCAGTAAGGTTTAGCTGAACATACCTATTCAGAGGTAATATGGACATGATAGAATATGATCTAACTAAATTTGTGTAAAAAATACTATCAGAGGTAATATGGACGTGATAGGTTTTGACGTTTCAAATTAGTTAAACATATCTATTCAGAGGTCATAAGAACATGATAGAATATGTTCCAACTAAGTTTTGTACGTAGTATCGTCAGAATGAGATCTTTATCATACCCTGTTTAAGCAAGGGAGATCAAGCATAGTACTTTTTCAGGAATTTGCTGTTGATAGGAGCCATTATCAAATCTCTATTAGGCTTGGCTAATCTGTAAGCGCCATTTGAAAATGTGGTTTCAATCACATAAGGGCCCTCCCGTTTGGGCTGGAACTTGCCCTTACTCTTGTGTGTAATGATCATTGGCCTCTTCACAGCTAGAACTAGCTCGCCAACTTTGAATACTCTTTCCTTCACTTTTTGATTAAAAGCTCTAGAGATGCTTGCCTGGTAGAACTCGATGCGCTGTTGTGCTTGAAGGCGTTTCTCGTCTAATCCTTCTAGCTCTTGAAGTCTTAAACGATCATTATTTTCTTGAGTCAGCTCATTAGCCACTGCTATCCTGAGTGATGGAATTTGAACTTCAATGGAAAGAACTGCTTCACACCCGTAAACTAACGAAAATGGGGTATAACCCGTTGGCGTTCGTACCATTGTGCGGTATGCCCACAGACATTCTCGCAACTTCTCGTTCCAATCTCTTTTGTTTGAAGAGACAAACTTCTTCGAGAGTTTGATGATGGTTTTGTTGAAGGCTTCCGCCAAACCATTAGCAGCATGATTGTATGCTGTTGAGGCCATATTCTGTATCCGATTCTTATCGCAAAATCGGTAAAACGCTTGATTGATAAATTGAGGCCCATTGTCATGAATTATCCTTTGGGGTATCCCGAAGCGATAAATTATATGGTGCTCGATAAAGATGATCATGTTGGATGTCTTTACCTCAGCAAGAGGGATCGCCTCCGCCCATTTGGAAAAATAGTCAGTGATAGCCAAGATGAACCGATGTCCTCTAGAAGACGAAGGGTGAATAGGACCAATGATATCCATACCCCATGCTTCAAAGGGCCATGATGCAATAGTAGGATGTAAATACTCAGAAGGCCGATGTATGAAATCCGTATGAACCTGACAGGCTTTGCATTGTCTTGCATATTTTACGGCATCTGCAAGCATAGTAGGCTAGTAGTAGCCCATCCTCCTGATACGATCTTTTAATTTAGGACCGGGTTGATGTGCTCCACATACCCCGTCATGAGCTTCTCGGATAACCCGCCTTGCATCATCATCAGAGAGACATCGTAACAATAGTCCATCGTATATTCGACGATATAGACTTTGTGAAGAAGCATCAAAATAGAAACGTAATGATCGTCTCTTGATAGATACTGCTTCTTTAGGATCTTCTGATAAGATTCCGTATGACACGAAGTCTATAAAGGGACTTCTCCAATCTCTCTTAGGAGGAACCGTATTTATATCATAGTTGCGTTCTATGTGAAAGTTATTTTTCACACAAAACAAATCTCTGTTAAGAAGGACCATCGAATTCTGCCTTCTTATAGAAATAGCTAGATCTGCAGCTAAGCTGGCCAGAGCATCAGCTTCCAATTTTTGAGATCGAGGAACATGCTCTAAGAAGAATCCTTTAAAAGACATTGCTATCTCGATCGTTGTTCGGTGATAAGGAATGAGATCTGGATTACGGACTTCATATATTCCTCTGACCTGATTGACGATCAGCTGAGAATCACCAAAAGCTTCCAGGTATTCAATATCTAATTCTTTAGCGACTTGAAGCCCGATTAGTAGAGCATTATACTCTGTCATATTATTAGAGCAGGGTTCGCTAAGAGAATATGCTCAATAGATGACGAGTTTATCAGGAGTCACCAGGACAATTCCTACTCCTGAAACCACGTTTCCCTTGGGACCAGTTCTGGAAGCGCCATCAAAGAATAGCTGCCATGTATCACCTTCCATTGTCGAATTACATTCTGCAGCTTCGTCGGGAATGTCCTCATATAATTTGGAGGTTTCCAGAATTGGATGGGCGGCTAAGAAATCAGCCAAGGCTTGACCTTTCATGGACTTCTGAAGGACGTACACCATATCATACGGTGTCAATAGCATTGCCCAAGTCGCGAGTCAGGAATTAAGAACACTCGGTTTATTCATTAAAACCCGTAGTGGATTGATTCTGGAGATGATATGAATAGTTTGGCCGGTCACGTAATGTCGCGTCTTCTGAATGGCGAACATTAAGGCCAAGCATTCTTTTTCCACTGGACTATACCTGCATTCAGCTCCGATCATCATCCTGCTTAGATAGTAAATAGCCTGTTCGTGACCCTCAATGTTCTTCTGTGAAAGGAGAGCCCCTAAAGAATGATCCATTGCTCGAACATACAGCAAAAATGGTCTTCCTATGACGGGAGGCACCAGAACTGGAGGATTAGTAAGGTAGCATTTGATATCGTTAAACGCTTGCTGACAAGCTTCGTCCCATACGAATGACACACCTTTCTTCATTAGACGAGAAAAAGGATGACATCTCCCAGAGAGGTTGGATATGAATCTCCTGATATAAGCTAGATGACCTTGAAATCCCCTGAGTTCTCGGAGATTACGGGGCGGTCGCATTTCCAGGATAGCTTTTACTTTATCAGGGTCAACTTGAATGCCTTTAGCGGTAATGACAAATCCCAGAAATTTTCCACTGGATACACCAAGAAAGGACTTTGTAGGGTTTATTTTGAGTTAATGTTGGCACATCAACTCTAATACTGTCTTCAAGTCTTGGATGTGATTATCCTTGAGGCGGCTTTTGACAACAATATCATCTATGTAACACTCCACCGTTTTGCATAAGTGCTCATGGAATATGTTACTCATACCTCGTTGATATGTGGCCCCGGTATTCTTTAATCCAAAAGGCATGACCGTATAGCAATATACCCCCAATGGTGTACGAAAAGCAGTATGCTTCTCATCTTCAGGATCCATCTTAATTTGATTATATCCTGAAAATCCATCCATAAAAGACATGCACTCAAAACCGCACGTATTATCGATCATGACGTCTGTAATGGGGATAGGGAACTCGTCTTTAGGGCAGGCCGCGTTTAGATCTCGGAAGTCGATGCAAATACGAACTTTTTCATTTTTCTTCATAACCGGGACAATATTAGCGACCCAATCAGGATGTTATTCTTCCCAGATGAACCCATAGGCTATTAGTTTCCTGATTTCATCTTCAATGCCATCCATCATGTCCGGGCGGAACCGACGTTGGCGTTGCTTTACAGGCTTTGAATTGGATAGTATGTTGAGTTTATGGGTAGCCACTTTTGGATCAAGACATGGCATATCCTCATAATTCCAAGCAAAGACATCGATATATTCTTGTATCAGCTGGATTATTCCTTCTTTTTCTTCTTCGGAAAGATTGTTGCTGAACCGGAGTTCCCTTGTGTATCCATTTGCTGAGCCCATGATTCATCTTCAAATAGTTTAGATTCTTATTCCTCTGTTTCGAGGGAATCTGTCAACACCATATTTACTGATAATGCCCGTTCGAGTTCATCCTCTGAATCGAAGGATGACAAATCGTCTTGAGAAGAGGAAATTGTCTCCTCACTTGGCTCAGAGTTGTTTGAAGCTGCAAAAGATGGGGTATACCCTAGCCCGAAACGAGTTTGTTGATAGTAAGGATCACCATGCAACGACATTCGTCTGCCTTTTCCATAGTTGAGGCCTGGCTCCAACTTTAAATCATAACCCATGCTTTGCATAATCTTCAAAGCCTGTGGGCTATATCTGTGGACTTATATTTTCCCAATATCAGACTCATGAGAATCTTCTTGTACAATTGGTCTTTCCGCATTCGACCGAAGACTATTGGATGCTGATTATTGCGAGTAGGTAGAACGATAAAGATAGAATCTTCATGCGGGCCATATATCGTGACGATATTAGATGTTGACACTACTTCCCACACATATGGATGATAGAAGTCTATAGCTTCCAAGAATTTTTGTGCTATAGGTTCTATATCGTTATAAGGGAAAGATCCCTGATTAGGAAATTGAGCGTCAGTATACTGGAAAAGAGAATCTTTATTATCGTCAGAAACTATGTTCCCGGTTATATTTACATCAGCTGTCTGCTTGTTGCGCCTAAGGTCAATGACCAAAGATGGAGGCTTCTTGTTCAGACTGATCACTAGGGGATCATTTTCTCCTCCCGATTTGGTTTTGCCCAAGTGGATAGTCACAGGTTCCATGACTTTCGGACTGGTAGTCCGCCCTTTCACCTGGATTGACAAAGGTTGCTCAGCAGATGGTTCTCCTGGCTCCTGGTAGGATTCCTCTTCCGTCCTGCCTGATACCTCCTTCATGTAGTCTTGGGTGTACAATATGGCATCAGAATAGTAGGACTCAACTCCTTTGAACGGGTTAAGATCAGCAAACTCTGTTTTCACTGTCCCTTGGACGTCTACATATTTGAAGCATTGATGTAGAGTTGAAGGAACAATATTATGATCGTGGATCCATGGTCTGCCCAACAGAATGTTATAAGATACCTTCGAATCAATGACGTAGCATGTAGCCACTGATCTAAGGTCACCAATCTGGATCCTCAAACGAATCTTCTCCAACGGTTTGCTCTTTCTGGCATTAAAGCCCACGATTGTGGTGGTAGTGTAAGCCAGTTCGCTTATAGGAATTCTCAATGGTCTTAACAGGATATGAAGGATAATGCTGATCGACGATCCTGGATCTATGTGAATCCGGTCTACCTCAACGGAGCCGACGTATCTGGTATAATAAAGAGGCCTGTCGTGTCTGTTATGTTTCAACAACATGTCCTCTGGAGTGAAAGTAATGTTAGGGACTACTTCCATTGCACTATGGCATTGAGGATATGCCATAGGCTCTTTATCAGGGGTTTTGAGTTGAGTTAAGCATATATCGCTTGCATTAATGCTTCACTCAAGGCTTGACGAGTGTCTTTGGATAGCCTAAGTCGCTCAAAAATGGACAATCTGGCCGGAGTATTAGCCAACTGAGCCAAGATGTCGAAGTTATAAGGTTTCTCTAAACCTTTGTTTTGAATATTCTTCAAAGGTTTATCGAAACAAACGTCTTTCTGCTTGCCTTTGTCCACCGAAGTTGGTTTAGAAGGACCTGCCTCTGGCATAACAGGTTCAAGTTCTGGATGTTTGGTAAGCGAAGTGTCTGCCGTTGCTTCCTCCTGGTTTCCTCTATAGTCTTTAAGGTAGGCTTTTTTTGACCAGGTTTCGGTTGCTAAATCCTCTTCTTCCGATGTCGGGGATACTGCAACCATATGGCATGGTTTACATCTTGAGTTCTTTTTAGACTTAGCTTTAGCAGCTTTAGTCTCTTCCTCAATTTCTGACACCAGATTAGGGTGGACCCACATGATCTCCCCACGCTTGGTAGTTAGGGGCACTAAGTTATGATTTTGACCCCTGGTAGGAGGGAGATTAATAATGTTCATCATTGCTCGTGGAATAGGTACCATACCATCCGGGATTTCTTGATGGGGCAGATTGCCAAACTGGAGGGAGATCATGTTTACAGTGACCATCTTCTCGTTATTACGCAGAGTGATGGCCTTGGCGTCGATCAACTCCTGGATTTTCGTTTTTAGTATATAGCACACCTTTGTGGGGTGATGTATGTATCTATGAAAAATGCAGTACTTAGGATTATTTGTACTGCCGACTTCATTTGGACGCTTTACCTCGGGGAGAGTAAGCTTGCCACTTTTGACTAGACAATCGAATATGCTCGGAATATCGTCGTCGTCAAAAGAATATTCCTCTATAGGTCTGGAAGTCCCAGATTTTGTCTGCGTAGTCACTGGAGTATTTTGCCTAGACGTGTTGATGGCCAGAGCTTCCTTTCCTTTGGATCTACGAGTATGGTCATTATTGGAGAATGACCGCTTACCTCGATCAGAGGTAGAGATCATGATTCCGTTGTCACGAGCCTTCCGACTGTTGTCTTCAGCGGCTACCGCTGACATGATAAACGAGGGCCAATCATGGAACTGATATGGTCCCGTGAATACTGAGATCAGTGGGAGAAGGTTCTTCCTGCAAATATCCACCAAGGCGGAATCTGGAACTCCGGGAGGCATCTGCAAAGTAGCCTGACGAAAACGTTCAATAAAAGTACGAACGTTTTCTTTCTCCTTCGGTTTTACTTCGATGAGTGATGACATGGACATGTCCATTCCTCCTTCGTAGAATCGAGCGAAGAACAGAGTCTTGAAATCTTCAAAAGAAGTATGCAATTGTCCGCTAGACTACGGTACCATTGGTAGGCTACTCCAGACAAACAACCTTTAAACACTCGAGTGAGAAGGGCGTCATTCCCTTGCAACAACACCGTCATCATGCTGAAGTAATTCATATACTGGCTTGGCGACGTTTTTCCCTCAAACAAAACCATAGCCTATGGTTTGTATTTTGGTGGAAAAGGGATCTCGTGCCAGATAGCTGGGTATGGCTGGTTGATTCCCAACTTCTTGAGCTGATCTTTATGCTTCAAGGCATCAAATTGGGCTTTTAATTCTCAAACTACCTGTATCGGATCTTCAGTTGGGAAAGGGACAGCAGAGAGGTGAGAGATCGGTTGTATTGTGACTCCCACAGAGGTAATACATTTTCTGGGTTAAGAGGTTGAGGAGCAGCTGATTCTTGATTTTGAACAGGCTCCTCGCTTAATGGTATATCTACCCCCCACACGTAGTTGAGTTAGAGGGACAGGTGTTTAAGCTAGCACAGTTGTGTGTTGAGTCACCATCATCTGGTGTCACTACCACAATTCCAAATAAGGGCATTTGTGTAATTTCACCATTTTAAATAATTGTGAATTTAATTAATTGCTGAGTTTTGTAACTAATTATATTATTATTAGTAATGTTTAGTTTAGGTCAAACCCTAGAACTCATTAGGACAGACCCTAGTGAGTCAACCCTAATTTAAAAACCTAGTTCTAGTGAAACCCTAGAATTCTAATTTTAGGTTTGGACCTCAAACCCTAGAAGGCCTAAACCTGAGTTAATTAGGTTCTACATGAGAGGGCCAGGGGGTTTAACCTAAAAACTATGCATGGAAACCCTAAAACTAGGTTAATATAAAAAGGAAGCCTCTTTCTAAGCTATTCTTCACGTAGAGAAAAAGGAAACCCTAGCCTCCACAAGAGAAACCATCTTCCCACCCAATTTTTGAGATCTAGCCCTAGGTTTCCATTTTCTCCTCCTCCAAAGCAAGGAAAGCAGGGAACTTGGGTCAAGGAAACTTGGGAAGGAAGAACTTTCATAGGGAACCATCTCCCTGCAGGTAAAAACCCTATTTCTATTCCTTTAAATTCTGTTTTCAGATGTTAATAGCCATTAGGAATCCACCCCATCTGTGTAGAGTTGATTTTAGGGTTTTGTTTAGGTTTAAGTGTCCCCAACAATTGTTTTCTCCAATTACCAGGAACCCTAACCCTAGGTATTGTAGGTAGACTGATTTCATCTCATAGGGGGTGGGTTGAACTCGATTTCTTAGGGTTTTTAGTTTGAGGATTCAAGGGTTTTAGGTAATTTTCGTTTCTGCACTGTATATGTTTGATGAAATGTTATTAGGAACTTACCTATCTAACTTATTTAAATTTCTGCAAAATTGATATGGGAATCTATATGTATATATATATATTGTGTTGTAAATAGGTTGTGCACAGTCGGGTGTAGATCTGTGGCGTGTACAGTGGGATTCATTGGGCACATTCGAGGTGAGGAGACTCCTGTGCAAGTCGGGTTGGTCCATAATTTAGTGCAGTGATTATGTGGTATCTGTGTGTGTGAGTATCCAAATATCTGTGTGTGTGAGTATCCAAATATCTGTGTGTATATGGCTGTGTATTTGGGGTTTTGAATTTGATTTGTAGGAGCAGTTGGTATTAGTGAGGGTTATGTATCAATAGGATTTGTAGGTGCAGTGTATCTGATATTAGGGGATAAAAAGAACCAAGTTCAGCACCGTGAGTGAACAATGGGTGTGCATTGTAGTTCACTGTGTGGTTCATCAGTGTTTGGGTCCTGTGTATTAGTTGAATAGAGTATGGGTTTCAGAGTTTCTGTGTGTACACTAGGGAGTTTCAGGGTAGTTGAGGCCAGCATGGGCATCAGGAATTCAGTGTGTGTGTCCTAGGTTCATCAGATTTCAGTTCAGTGTGTGGTTGGGTATTATGAATCAGTATTTTGTGCCTGTGTGCAGTGAACTTCTACCTGTGTATTAGTATGTGTCTAACTATGTGTCTGTGTGTAGCTGTGTAGATGTGTAGCTGTATGTATCTATGTAATGCAGTGTGTGTGTGTGGCTGAATATATCATGTGTACCAATTTCAGTAGAGTAAATATGTGTAGCAGTTAGGTGAGGAGCCTGTGTATTTTTCCTGTCCAGTGTGTTGGGCATATGGGTATCAGATTCCAGTGTATCAGTAAACTTGCAGTGAGTGATTTTAGGGAGAGGGAGATGATGTATCAGTAAATCAACTATGTGTGTGAGTGAGGACAGTTAACAGTTAGCCCATGTATAAGTTAGTGTTATGATGGTATCAGTCAGTAGTGCTAGTCATAAGTTGGTCAGTTAGTAAGTTAATATATGTTAGCATAGTAGTCTTAGCATTATATAGTGTAAGTTGTGTACAGTTAAGATTAGTTAGCTGTTAGTGTTAAGGATGTATCATTGAACAATTAGAATTATGTATTGTCAGTTAGTGTATCAATGAACCTGTGTTCATGGATAATTAGGTGTGTGTGAGTGAGGGATTTGTATCAGCAGCTAGTTAGGGTATTTGAGTGTCAGTGTATCAGGAATTATTTATGTGTATTAGGTGCAGATTTCTGAGTTAGATAGCTATATGTAGACTGTGTAATAGTGAGGATAGCATGTGCACAGATTACTTTTCAGTATCTATAGTTAGTGTCAGTCAGTAGGTTGGGGGGGAAACAGAGTACCCCAAAGTTATGAGTATTAGTTTAGAGGAGCAAGGAGAGAGAGTTGGGTACAGCAGAAGGTATGTAGCAGTATCCTGAAACCAGTGAGTATGGCTGTGAATTGGGTGTATGTGTGTAGCAGTTGTGTGAGCCTAACTAGTATGTGAGAGCTGTGTATTAGGCAGCTTAGCATCTGTGGTAAAATCACCATGGATCTGTAGGTAAGTATCAGGGTGTATCAGTGAAACACACTGATTTGTGTATCAGAGGGAACACATTACAGTGGTTTATATGGGATGGCTTGGTGTGTATGAGAGTTGAGGTAGTAAGTCAAGAATTCATTCAAGGTATCAAGGATGTTTAACTAAGTATCAGGTAAAAAGATAGGTGGTATAGTACTAGTTAAGGTAATCAATAGCATTAATAATAGATACTAAATTATCTAGAACACTTAGTATTAAGAGTTAGTCTAATTAGATATCGATAATTAGTATATGATAACCCATTACCTAGTGTAAATAGTTAGTATAGACCTAGAAATGGCCTAACACCCCATTTCAAATTAGATAATCACTTTTATTATTCCAAACACCATTTTAACATTTGTTATCTTATATATAGGTCATTTCGATCCCACTTTGGACATCGATCCTCACATTTTGCTCAGGACCACAGGCGAGTACATTATCTGACAGTTTTCATGGTTGATTACTTCTATAAATTGTAGGGTATTACATACTTGATTCCGACACTATGGATACACGGGTTAGCACCCTAGATCCCCATCATGAGGAGTTCTGATTGGAATCTATCGTGCTAGCTGGGGGATGGGGAACTATTAGTAGATTATGTGATCATATCCAAACTATCATGCATCATAGCTCACCCCACATCTCACGTCGGGTGCGGCCTGACCATCATCATGCCTCATAGCTGTTATATATGATTAGCCTGACCATTATCATGCATCATAGCTAACCATATGGTTAGCCTGACCTTCAAGAATCATAGCTAATCATATATAACCAGCCTGATCTAGTCCCAAGCCGATCACATAATAAACTAATATTTCAAACACTTAGTTAGATGTTTTATCTTATTCAGACTTACTTGTTCTAGCATTCACTATTTATTGTTCATTGCTAGATGCTCTATTGTCTATTTTATTTCTCCTGTACTTCTTATTTTCAGCATTTATTTCCATCTTGTATCTCTTACACTGTTTATAGATTTTGTCAATTTAATGAAACTGCTGTTAGTGCTTGTGCTTCGCTCCAATCCTGACTGGGTAAACATTTTCAGAGGACCTGGAGAACTTTTGCCCTACTCATTACGGCCCAGGAATAGAGGAGGATTTCACCCCAGAAATCCCAGAGGAGGTGCCTATCCTAGAGGAGATCCTACCTGGCTGTTCTTAGATTACTTTTCTGCATTTATTGTTTTAGACTGAGACTGAGTTATATTTATTTATTTTGTGACATTGTGAGGTCATTTAGACCCAGGATTTGAGTTGGACTTATTGTGGTTGGTTTTTATTAGAACTCTTTTCAATTCTCATCGTGCCATTATTCTTATAGTTTGTGATTGAGTATATTATAGAACTGTGGTTTATTTATCATTGTCCTCCGTTCGGAGTTGAGACTATTGACAGGATATATTATGTTTGTGACCTAGACAGCGTTCTACCGCCGATGCTGCGGCGTAGGCTGGACGTACCCACGACTCATGCCCAAATTCCGGATGCGGGTCGTGACATCTGGTGCATATTCTCCATCATGGTATGCATCTCTTTAAGCGATGCTTCCAATACAGCGATGTGTTATTCCGTACTTCCTGATGGGGAAGCTTCTTCATGTTCATCTCCAACAGCATAAACTCTCATTTCTCTGGATGCCACTGAGGGATTAGTATAGATCTCTGTAGAGATTGAGTCTATACTTTCAGCATCAAATTCAGGAAACTGGCGACCCCCAGTGTCAGAATCAGAAGAATATGAGACCGATTGCCGTGACCTCGAGCGGGTGTTTTGAAAGACACCTGCTTCAATATTCTCATGGAGTCTGTCAAATCTCCTTTGGCTTGGAGTTCTAGAGGGATGACGTCTTGAACTTGACCTTCCTCTAGGAATGTGCGAAGCCATGTTTACCGACGCGAATGTCAGTTCTTCTTCCTATAAGGACAAAGAGTAGTTCAACCGGTCAAAAACTGACCGTTTTGTCTTAGAACAACAGTAGTTAATTACAACCTTATGACTATTACAACGATGCTCCCTAGGGGGTATAATAGACACATTAGAAGATCCCCTGACTTTGCATTTTTGGATCAAGAAATCATGCAAATCAGGGGGATCAACAGAAGAGGAAGAATAAGACTTATTTTGCCTTTTTACATCAGTAGGATCGTGAAGATTAGGGACCAGAACCCTTTTCCTGCCATAGGAATACAACAGTTCACCCATGTGAGTAACATATGATCCATTGTCCGTCTGAGGAGCGTATTTTCTCGTGCAACGGGTCTTCTTTACGCGGACGGGCTTATCCTAGAGTAAACTGGAGTTTTGCGCAGGTTCGCATAAAACGAGGACAGTTCTCAGACGGCCTCCAGCGTCACGCGTAATCTGAAGAGCGGGCAACTTCTTCCCTTGGTGGCGTACAAGCCTAGAGGTTGGGAGACTCGCCACTCGTTTTCCCTTGATGTGATCCCAGGGTCCATCTGCTTCATGATAGACGGGAGATATATTTTTATGCGGAGGGCGCGTTTGAAATTTCAGCGCGGGCACTAAGGTCTTGCTAGGAATTTTTTCTACCACGTCAAAAACTGGAGACGAGATTTTACGTGCAGTGCGTGTTCTAGACTTCTGTATTGGCACTGAAGCTTTACGAGAAGTTTTGTCTGCTACGTCACAGACGGAAGACGAGATTTTACGCGCAGGGCGCGTTCTAGACTTCTGTATTGGCACTGAGGAATTACCAAAAGTTTTGTCTGCCACGTCACAGACGGGAGACATCATTTTATGCGCAGAGCGCATAGGCTGTGTTGTCACAACCTTGTTGACCAGAGGAGGAGAGCTTGCAGGAAGGGTCAAGGATATCTTGGGCATCCACACTTTATGCAGCTTCTTGTTGTTCTGGACAGAGAGTGAATGAGAGCTACCCCCTGCACGAAGCATGTCTTCATAAGCAGATTGGTCGAACTGGACGACCAAAGTCTTCTTCGTCGATCCGACAGATACAACATTGTGTTGAGCAATTGCTTTCTCGTCAGTTGAGAAAGTCGTCCCTAGCAGAGTCATCATCTTTTGTTTGATGATAAACAAAAGAATAAAACTGGGTTTATACAAAACCCTTTCTTCGTTTACAAACAAGAAAAAGAGTACAATTAATCCTATACGAGGATGTTAAGTACAAAAAAAATGATTATGGGGAAAAATTGCTAAAGGAGTCTGATCTGCGGTCGATCACTTTGTCCCTTGGACCACACGATGATGAAGAAGTGCTGTAGAAAAAAAAGAAGCTTCAAAGATTGCAGGTGGGATTGAACTCTTGTCACCAAAGTTGTCAATCAACACTCTCTGTCTGCGCTCTCTCTGTGTCTTGATCTCTGGTAGTCTCCCCTTTTTCTCCTCTCCGACCCCTGATCTCCTGTGACCAGAGGTCTCTATTTATAGAGATCAGTCACAATAACTGTCCAGTTGGCGTAGAAGCACAACTGTGGAGAAAGTTGAACCTTTTACCCGACAGTTATAATAACTGCTACCCACGTTTGAATGATCTCCTGAATTCGCGTATGACACGTGTCCTATTATGGGGTAACGCGTATAACTGCTTCTCGAAGATCACGGCATGCAGGCCACGTAGGTAATTGCCCCTCGCGTAAAGATGGTTGGCATAAACGCCAAATAACTATCTCTTTGGCATAAAGCCAAATAACTGTCTTATTGGCGTAAAAGCCAAATAGCTATCTTTTTGGCATAAAAGCCAAATAGCTATCTTGTTGGCGTAAAAGCCAAATACCGCGTAAAGCTTGATGCTGCATGAATAATAGATAACCAGCGTAAAAATAGCCAATTATCCTTCTGGACTGAGGTCTTGAGCGTATTCTGGACCAAATAGCCTTATCACGTACCTTTGCAAATATAGCCTGAGTTGGCGTATTTCTAGGAGATAGCATACGGTGTGCTCCTATAGTTAAAAATAGCCTGGTTGGCGTATTTTGAGGAGATAGCATACGGCGTGCTCCTATAGTTGAAAATAGCCTGGTTGGCGTAAAATGCCAGGATGGTGAGGTAAGCGTATTAGTCACAGTTTTTAGCTCTCAGTCATTTTGAAAATAGAACAAGATCTCGTGCATTTAATGCAGAGATATGCTTCAATCTCGTGCATTAAATGCCGAGATATGCCTCGAGCTCTGTATGAGAAACAGCTTTTGACGTGGCGTCTGATTTTATCTCATCTTGAGCGTAAAAGCTCATCTCTGCCTGCGTAGAATAGGCAGCGTATTCCTTGAATGCGTAAAAATGACTTGTATCAAGGATATGTCACTTAACGACAGTCTGGGTCTCTGTGCAAAATCATCATCACAGCCGTCCTCTCGATCGTCGTGCAGTACTTTTGTCAGGAGTCAGGTTCATTATTTTGTCTGACAGATTCATTCAAGGAATATGAAGAGTTCCTCGTATGACTTTACGTTGCATTAAAGACAAACGTATTTTATGCTGTAGGGAGGCGTAGCAACCTTTTACGCCAAAACAGCCTTGAAGCGCTGCTTTACGCGGGCATCTCTGAAGCTCTATGATACGCCAAACAGCTCTAAAGCTCTGTTTTATGCGAGCAGTTCTGAAGCCATGTTTTACGCCACAAAGCCTTGAAGTGCTGCTTTACGCGGGCTTCATGCATGTTGGGATTTTTTTGACTGTATAATACGCGTACAATTTCCCAGCGTATTTCATGCTTCTACAAAGAGGTCCTGTCCTCTCTAACACACACACACAAAAAATATATAGCTTTTATTAAATTTTTAATCCATGTTTTATTCGGGTCAAAATAAGTTTGTTTATCTCCTCTTCATCTAATAATTTCAAAAACTTACTACTAAGAATCTAAGATTTTAAGATGCTAAACTTAATAATAGACTAATAGTATCATGGTTTAAGCAAAATCTTGAATTAAAAAAATGTGCCATGCTAGCTCTTCCCAAGTATCGACACAAGAATCTATTGTACCGACACAAATTTAAATGTGTAATTTCCTTTCAATTTCTATATCCCTGACCATAATTTCCAAAACATGATATTTCCAAAACATGAGATGTTTCCAACAGATGATGTGTGAAAGGTATATCTAAAGTTGCATTTTTCTAGTCTGAAAATGAAATAACTAATTATTAGTGATAGAAATTAGGACTTAGTTATTGGTTGTTGTACTTTGTTTATAAACCATGGGGCTTCGACCCATCTGGAAAAAAAATAGAAAAATTAAAAAAATTTGACATTGCTACAAACAGTTGGTGGGCACGGATTGAATGAAAAGATTGGTTCTTTGTTGGTATTTCTCACCTGACTTTCGGTTAGAAGTTCTATCATAGAACTGGGTGAACTCGACCTGGTGGGAGGCGACCAACTTGGAGTTGCAGTCGACTGGTCGTAGATGATGAACTTTAACCTTGGCACTAGTTGTTCCTTGGTCTATAGAGCCGATGAAGACCTTCTCTTTCTCTCTCTTCCCTTCTCCTCCTTTGCTCGCTGATGGGATGGATCCATCAGTCTTCACTCGTGTGGGCGGCAGGAGCAATTTTTGTTCTTATCTTTTTTTTTGCCTGGTTGAAAGTGGAAATAGTTGTCCTATGAATAGTGGGTTGCCAAAAGTCCGCAGGCTTGTTGGACTTGGAGTAGGGCCGACCATGCATAGAAGCCTTCCAAGTATGTTAGGATTGCTTACCATATATAATCATATCCAAAATCTCAATTAATAATTAGATTAGCCCTCTAAAATTCTAACAACCAAATATGTACGATTACTAAATAATATATAAGTCTATCAAAATAATCTAAACAATTCCTAAATAGGATCACAGGCTTTCTGCACATAGGAAAGGAGCTGTACCCAACATCTCCATTCTCTTAACAGAAAATTTATTGTAGCAAAATAAATTTATATTAAATTCATGCAAACGAAACAAGTTTGCAATTTTTTTTTAAAAAGCTAGAGTCCGCCAACAGTGTTGGCGGAAAACACAACTGCTATATACGTACGCAGCAAAAAAAAAAAAAATTAATGTGGGCCCCCCACGGCCAATTTCTGCCAACTGTGTTCGCTGAAATTGGTAGGGGGGCAATTTCAGCCAACACAGTTGGCGGAAATTGGCCGTGGGGCCCACGTTATTTTTTTTGGTTTGGTTTGTTTGCTTAGTTTGGTTTGATTGGTTTGTTTGGTTGGTTTATTTTAATTAGTTATGTTTTTGTTTTATTTATTTAGTTTTGTTTTGTAATTAGATTTAAGAAAATTTATTTTAACGAAATAAAATTAAAATAAATTAATTGTAAAGAAATATTTAGAAATATTTTTTTCGGAAATTTGTTTCCAAAGCATCAAAATTTGTATAAATTCCATCTAAAATTATTTTATGTTAACTATTATGTAGGTAACTAATAAAACAAAATAGTTAACATAAATTAATTAATTTAAATCAAACCTAATTACAAAACAAAATAGTTTTGGTTGCTTTGGTTGGTTTAGCTTGATTATTTATTTTGTTTTATTAGTTTTTCTCATAGTAGACATAAAATAATTAATTTAAATTTTTCTAATTTTTTTTTGGAGGTCGAAACATCGTTTTAAATCCGTGGGCCCCCACACCCAATATAAATTAATTTCGCTACAGTAAATTTTAAATATTCGAAAAAAAAGACCGAAAGTAAAATTTGGAGATCGAAACATCGTTTTTTTGCGATTCTGAAATTTTTCGAAGTCCGTAAAACGGTGAAACGGTTTCCCGTAGTACTTTTCGATACGGTCATTTTGGCACAAACTGGAGCTTGTTTTGATCTCTCAGTCAAAAGTTAAGATACTTTAAAGTTTTAAATTTTATATTTTTGCCTGTAACATGTGCGTCTTGCTTCGGATAAATTTTTTTTCTACACGATTTGTGTAACTCTCATCGAAAACATAAAAATCGACTTATTATTTAACGAAAAACGATTTCAAAATAAGTAGTTATGGCCGCTCGAAGTCTGCCGACGGCAGACGTAATATTCTTACGACAGATTTTTATTATTATTATTTTTTTAACGTCTGTTAACGACGAAAAAATTAACGATAAAAATATAATATTTATAAATATAAACGTCCAATTGATATTGATATTTTTTCGTAATTTTTTAAACTTTTATGCTTTAGATGGAATTTATACAAATTTTGATGCTTTGGAAACAAATTTCAGAAAAAAATATTTCTAAATATTTTTTCCAATTAATTTATTTTAATTTTATTTCGTTAAAATAAATTTCTTAAATCTAATTACAAAACAAAACTAAATAAATAAATAAAAACATAACTAATTAAAATAAACCAACCAAACAAACCAATCAAACAAACTAAGCAAACAAACCAAACAAAACAAAACCACGTGGGCCCCACGGCCAATTTCCGCCAACTGTGTTGGCTGAAATTGGCCCCCCACCAATTTCAGCCAACGCAGTTGGCAGAAATTGGCCGTGGGGCCCACATTAATTATTTTTTATTTTTTTGCTGCGTACATGTACAACAGTTGTGTTTTTCGCCAACACTGTTGACGAACTCTGCATTTTTTTTAAAATTTTGCAAACTTGTTACGTTTGCATGAATTTAACAGTAAATTTTTTGTTGTCTTAATCCCTTTTTTTCATTGAAACTTCATCTTCACATCTTCAGTATTGTAATAAAATTCTTGTGTTACATTAACGATAGTTAACAAAACAAATATTTAAGCATTAGTTTTTTTTTCTCCATATGTATACTTCAGGAAATTGTTGGAATAGGTGAAATCTACTTACAAATCCATATTGGAATATCCTTCCAACATGGGCTCTTGGAGAATATATCATAGGAGGGTTGACCAGCACTTTGTTCTCTCTCTCTCTAGATAGTCCGGAAGGCTAAACTTCAGTCTTTAGTCTTTCTTCAAGTTGTCGTTGTTGCTGTGATGAAGAGAATTGGCCTATGAAAATATATAATGTTGTGATTAAGAGACATCGAATGATGTATTAATTATGCTTGCAAACCTTTTATGGTCTAATGTGCCCACTTTTAAAGTCAATATTTCCTTCATGTTGTTTTCTTGTGAACCACTTCACTGGAGATGCGAGGTCGCATTGAATTCAGATGCGAGTGTACAAAAGCTCTTCCAGTATTTCAGATGAATGTCAGCCGTGAGGATCCAAGTCCGGTTGGTTGGGCCGGTCCGGGCCGGTCCGGGCCTGGCCGGGAGTGGGTTCAGGAGATGATAGGTCACATTCGTTCAGAAGTAGGTGAAGAGACTCGACCTTTGTTGTAAATGCAAAATTGAAAGAAATGGCCTTTCTTTCCAGACGATGTCTCATTCATCAACAGTAGCATTAAAGATGCAGCAAATGAGGAAGAAGCTCACGGGATTCTTCGTGCTCATTGTCCTTTTAAGTTTGTCTTATTCCCCAAGTCTATTTCTTTCCCTAACTTCAATTTATGTTAATGTTTTCAACTTTGTGCTATTTAGTTAATTGTTAGGTTGTATTTCGAATCCGACTAAGCGTTCAAGGTAGTTCGTAAAGAGTTGATCATAAAATTTAGTCCCGCATCGAACAAAAAAGAAAAATATGGGATGTAGATAATTGGAATTTGTTCATGCCTTACATTTTTTTAGAGCATATAGACTAGTCAGATATCATAACTCATGGATCCACTCAAATTTAAGTAACACCGTGTTTCCTATATGTGGTATCCAAGTTCAGGTGGAGCATCTCCATAAGGTGGTCTAAATTGACTTCAAAGGTGGAGCAAGACGTGTGGTTTGGCACCCGATTGTAATGTCCCGTACCGCACGGTGCATTATGACGAGTCGATAATTGGAAGAAATATTAATTTGGATTGGTTTCATGTGATCAGAGTATCGCCTCGCAACGGACAAAGGCATGGTGTCTGCAACATAGTTTGGATCGTCGAACTAGTTCTGAACAGTGCGAGAGATCGTGCATCACATCAGATCGCATAGTCGAAGTAGAAGGCTATATCGGCTCGGCAGAACGATAGGAAGATTTGGATAAGGTAGGTGGACTCTGGCCCATCTTTTCTAGTTCTCCATACCTTAATAAAATACATCACCTTGTATGTCGAATACTGAGTATAAAACATTGAATAACTGTATCTAAACATGCATCAGTACACGAGTATTCGGTAGTAATGCTTTGTCAGCGAAGCGTGCAGTTGTGGTTCGAAACCACACAACTATCGAAAGGGGTATGGTGCCCGCAGAACTATCGGATGTGGCATGGTGCCTTGGTATATTATGGCATGCAGGTCGCCAATCGGAACACGAATCGGATATGTAGACGATGCGAGAATGATATAGTATGCTAATTGATACGTATGCCGTGTTACTTACGTTTTGGTACCATGCATATGTATTGTTCATACATTGAATGGTCATGGACATGGATAACCTGTGCACAAGATTTGGTTTCCTCGAACGGATGTTCCTAGGGCACTAGGACCATTCGTCCTAGGAGGGAACAATGAGAACGTGTTTTAGATGCACGGGTATTACGAGACCTGCATTTGGGCTTGCTACCCGGACTGGCAGGGTACGTCATAATACTTGGTATTCGGAACCTTCGGCGGGGCTTGCAACCCGAGCGCGAAGTGATCATCGAATTACCTGAGAGTAGTCCAAGTTGGCTCAGAAAGCTAGTGACCTTCATATAGATAAGTGTCGGTATGCTAACAAATGTCCTATGGAGGGAGAAATATTCATCTTGCATCAGAACAAGGGTGAGTGCATCGATTGCGGTATAAAGTGTACTGATAAATAACGCGGTTCAGTAGGTTTCATGTTTACTTATGCTATCAAGTCTAATATGCCTATATTCTTACATGCTTACATGCTTCAATGCGTACATAATTTCTTACTTTTAGTATATGCCATGGATATGAACTGTAATCAATCTAGTTCAATATAGAAAGATCACTAAGTAAACTGCATGCTTCACATGATTACTTAGTGCCAGTTTAGGCGAGTTGGCTACCCCACTCACCTGTATAAGATGTGTACTGGTACCCAACCCCCCAGGTATGAAGATTCGCTCGATCGCACCAAGGCATTGGAAGTTCGGATTGGCAACATAAAGATGTTCGGGTGATGATGCTTGCTTGGATATAGAAGACATGTATGGAACAATGAAATCCTTTGTGAACAAGAGGGATCATGAGTGTTGTAAGCCAAATGGGCATATTCAGTAGGTCTGTAGAGAGTCTTTGTAATCAGCTGCCTTATCAATAAAAGCGATTCATTTTGTATATTCTGTGTGACTTTTTTATGACTATGTTTCTTCCGCTGCAATGTCATCGTTTTGAGATACACCATTTAATATTTTATCTTCTTACCTTATATAAGTGCAATCAAGACTTGTATGACATCACGCTCAATGGCTAATTTTTTATTTTGTGGAAACGGGGAGTGACAAATGGTATCAAAGCGATGATTTTGCTTCCTCAGATACTCATGTTATTTTGTTTCAATTCTAAGTTGCTTCCTCAATCAAATGACTCTTGACTCTACTCGAAGCTACACTGGATGTTCCATATAATAAGTCTAAATAATATTGTGTGTGTTTATTGCATGTGTTTCCTATCGATTGTAATGATTCTGAGTAGCACAGTGAGATATTTGTTGCATCGGTTCAACAAGTCGATCTGTGGGATAGTGAAAATATCGAAATGGTAACAGATATTTCACAAAAATTATGTTATGGCATGGAATATCGAGAAAGAAACGTTGCACGAGTTACAACGGACGAAATCAACAAAAATAGTAAGACAATTATGTGTGTTTGATAGATTTTGTATCAGACTTCTAGTAAGTGGAAATTATATTTATGGTCGGCAGGATCACCATGTGATGGATAGTTCGAAATAGATGTTGGATCGATATAGAAAAAAGTATGATACTAGGAGTGGCTCAATTTTTGAGAGGTATATGCCATACCACATAGTGATGGATTCGACATAATATTTTGTATGTAAGAATTTGATTCAAGTAATCCTTGATGCATTTGGTTCGAATGATCAAGCACAGACTCGTATCAATGGATGTTACTGTCACGAAGTCCCAAAATACGTAGGACTAGGAATACGTAACTATGCCAGCTATGTATCAAGTGGACTCTAGTCCAACTCAAATACGTATAAGCTGTTCAATAAGGGTCACTATCTAGATAACACAATAAATAAATTTATGTCTCAATCTACAAGTATACAAAAAAATGGACAATATATATTTGTATGCACCCATACTACACATGTCCGAATAGACTCGACAGAAATAACGTAAGTCTACAAATAATAGGCTATAATAGCAGAAAATAAGTAATACGAACAAATAGATAAACAACAGAAGACAAGAATTAACATGTATATCGAGAAGATAGGCATCAACAACTCCAGATGGTTAGACGATGTTCTGGTAGTGAACACGTCAAGTCAACAGTAGCATAAAAAGGAGAAGATGTATGGGGTTAGACGATGTTCTGGCTGTGAACACATGAAGTCAATAGTAGAACAAAAAGGAGAAGACGTATAGGGTTTTCATTGAGTTCTTTTGGAGTTATTGATGCATATCTTCTCGATATACATATACTTTTATTAGATACTTGTTTTGGCAATGAACACGTCAAGTCAATAGTAGCACAAAAAGGAGAAGATGTATGAACATCTTCGAATACTGAATTAAACATCACCAACGTTCTCAGAATAAGTGAGATAGTAAAAAAAAACACTAACCATTTGTCCAATTTGGACACAGGAACAAAAATAATAATTTTTGATCAAAGCGGTGTTCACATGTGATCCACTTTGCACTGAAAAGTATGTCAGAATTAAAGTCTAAAAAATTTAGCATTTTATAGGTCAAAAAAATTTTAAATGACGATATGAATTTAACGGTATGTCAACTTTTGGATCCCGGTGAGCCGATCACAAAAACGCTAGTCAAGTTGAATCATGGGCCTACGAAACGGCGATCCGGTCGACGATCTCAGAATCAGACAAAATTTTGGTCACAGGAGAAGTCAAGACGTTGCGAGTCCAGGGACGTAAGTTTTGTTACAATCAAATATGAGAAAATAAACTAATTGTGTATTTACAAAAGTTTCGATAGGAAAAATTTCGATGGATACTAGTGTAAAAGCATGAAAAATTATGCAGACCGCATAAAGGTCATGCCCCCTTAACAGAACAATAAAGCCGAAGAGAAGCCACATGCGGCCTGAACAGTCAAGCCGCAGAAGAGCCACATACGGCCTGATCAACCAAATCGCAGAAAAAGTCGCATAATAAACTATATGCGGCATGAACGACCACAGAGCAGGGAGGCCGCATGTCACGCCCCAGTCCCAAAATACATAGGACCAGGAATACGTGACACGCCAGCTACGCATTCGACCAGACTCTGGTCTGACTCGAATACGTATAAGTTGTATAATAAAAAAGGCACTAGCTAGATATTCCATAAATCTAAACCTCTATGTCTCAATCCACAATGTACAGAAGTATACAAGAAAGAGCTATATATGCTAGAGTCGGCCGCCCAATAACACACTAACTAGAATAGACTCCAGAAGAAGTATGAGTCTATAAAAACTAGGCTACAACAGCAGATGAATAATCAATGTAAAATAACCATAATGCCGGTAGATATGATGTGAGTACCTGGTACCATGCCCGCAAGACATGCAACTCCAACAGCAACTCCAAATGCTCCGTAATTATCTTTGCTGCAAAACTGGTAGGGAACCAGGTCCTCAGAGGGACGTAACAAGGTACAAAAATACAGCATGCCAAGTAAACAGAAAAGTACAAGTGCAACAACAGGGTACTCTATCATAACCAAACAAGTGTGACACAGCTTAAAGACAATGTTCGACGCGTGGGCTGTCCAAAATAAAACCGTAGCTCCGGATACGGAAACACACGGGACGTACCGCAGCTCCGGGAAAAGAGTCACATGGGTGATACCACTACACTAGATACAGGATCACTACATAGATACTACATACATATATAAGCGCGTGCAGAGGAGCCCAAACGTCTAGTAAATGTCTTCCCCTTCCCAAGCGGTCAACGATTGTGCGCTGAACCTGAACCTCTATCTACAGTCTCGACATACAGAAGTAACTCAACAGACGCGACCCTAAGATCGTCCCAGTCTCTGGTCATGATGTCAGTATCAGGATGCAAGAATCTGGTACAATCACCGTGTATGAGTGTGTCCTGGGATATCGATGTACTCAGGTACGTACATCGAGGTGCTACGAAGCATCTATCAATTATTTTAAGACGTTACGACGAATGTCAGCACCCGGTTGTGATCCGGACGCGAAGTATCGAACGTCAACATAAATATGTGTATAATGTACATAAAGAACAACAAGTATCTGTAATCTAAAATACAGGGTGACAAGGTACACTTGCCTGCGTGCGACTGCTGATGACGGGGTCCCGGTACCGCATCCAAGCCCTCAGGTCCCGCAGTACCTAGAGATGAGATACAAACCAATAATCAATAATCTATTCCTCGACAGATAGGCATGCGACACACATCTACACCTAAACTCAGTCTCAAACTCAAATAGTTAACTACTAATTTTATAGTCCTCAATCTCTGATCCTTGATCCGAACAATATCTATCTCAAAATCAATCACCTGTATAATATCATCAGACCCAATTCTCAAATACTCGATTAATAATTATTTAAACCTTATGTTTTATATCATCCTTGTCAATTTGCAATTTGTACCTCTCTTCAATTAAACCCATCATTAATATTATCAGTCCTCAATCACAGACTAATGGTCTGATATCGCACACCATCTCACGGTAAAAACTGCTCCTCGATGATATATCACAGCATTATTTCACAACACTTTAAATCTGCTCCTCGCAATAATCAATATGCATAAAGTAATTAGATGCAACGCTCTAACTTATCAACCCTAGCATATCTGCAACCCTACTTGTAATATACCTATAATTCTCAAGCCTCGAAGTATATATTCTATAACATCATTTCTATAGTAAACTCCCATACCATTTACACTTGTTATAACATGTATTCCCATAATTTGCATTTACCCTAACCCTAAGTACTTCACCCTAATCAAACCTCATTAAACACAAGATACATGAACTATACTACATCTCCATATACACCAACATTATATAAACATTAAATCCAAACAAACTATATATATCAAGAACATAGAGAGGGGGAGGGAGTCGTATACCTTGGCGGGGTGTTCGCTGGCCGAAAGGGGGATGGAACGGGGTGGAGAGCAGCGAAGTCGGGTTGCGACTCGCTGGAGAAGAAGAGTGGAGGAAGTGATGGTGGTGGTAGAAGCTGATTCGTGGTGGTGGTAGTCGGATGATTCGTGGTGGAGGTGGTCGGATGAGGGAGCTTGTGGTGGTGGTGATGAGACCGAACAGGGAGGAGATGGGGAAGTCGGCCGAAACCGCTGCGGGGGATTCAGTCGGCCGGACGGGGGAGAACTACACAGTCGGAGCGGGGTGCTCGAACTGGCCGGAGTGGTCGGCTCTGAGTTGGTCGGCCGGTCGGGGGAGAACTGTGGAGGTGATGTTGGGTGCGGGGTGCACCACCGGAGTCGGGCTGATGGATGGGGAGAAACTGTGCTGGAGTCGGGGGCCGACAGTGCACAGTCGAGTCGGGGGGTTGCTGCACAGGCCGGGCCGGAGTCGGGAGGGGGACTGCGCCGTGGAGCTATTGTGGGCAGTAGGCCAGAGCCGGAGACTGCACAGTGGGGAAGCCTTAGTCTGCCGGGCCGGAGACTGCACAGGCCGGAGAAGCTTTAGTCGGCCGGCCGGAGTGCACCTCTCCAGGAGGAAGAAAGGAAGAAGAAGAAGAAAGGAAGGAGAAGAAATGTGTATGGAAAATAATATGGAGGAGGGAGGAGAGAGAGAGGGAGGGGTTTCAATGCCTAGGGATTAGGGCCATCTTGGGAGTAGTAAGGGTGATGTTGATGTTTTATAGGGGTGTGTGGTGGGGATGTTCTTATTTAAATTTGGAGGGCTAGGATTGATCTTGAAGGCTTGGTTTCTTCATGCAAAGGAAGGGGGAGAGAAATGTTGACTACGGTCAACATATGGTAACCTCTTCATTTGGCCTTGGCCAATGAGGTGAGGACACCTAAAATCGATAAATTGCAACTAAGCCCCCTTAAATTCGAGAAATTACACGAACACATAAAATAATGCAAAAATTTTGGAGAAAAATGTGTTTGATGATTTGTATGCTGAGGGTGTGTTGTGTGTGTGGCATGGGTTTAATTAAATGGGCATTGGGATTAATTGGCGATTAAAATAGGATTAGACAAAATTGGTATCCTCGAATTAAAGTGTCCCGTACTTTTAAATTAAATGGGAGCACTTGGGGTCAAAATTTGGAAATAACACAAAGGTCAAAAATGGTGGGGGCTTGGAGTCAGTCTTGGACCCTTTAGTTGGTCCGGCTCAACGGGTTAAGTTGGTATCTCAAAATTGAGGGTAACGACACAGGTGTCCGACACGGAATTAAATATGGATTTTAGGATACGGGAAGTTGTGCAATTAATTTAGGGCACAACGGATTTGATTTTGAGTGACGGAAAAGTCCAGTGCCTAAATTGGCGAGTCAAGTCAGAAGTACAATAGTCCGATAGAATTTATGGGCTGATATTGGGCTCCGAATAAAATAGCAACGGTAGGGCGCGCCAAGGGTTTAATTAAATAAAATAACAGACAACTCTACCCTAAATCTCAACATCTGCTAAAAAAATCCAAATTTTTCCCAATCCATACCAGACTATCTATAAAAATATTTGAGGGGGTTTACATCCTTCCCAACTTAGAAAAATTTTGTCCCCGAAATTAAAAGTAAAGCACGATAATAGCTAAATGAATTTAAAACAACTAGTAATCAATTATCGTACGTGAATTCGTACCTTGATCCTCAAATAAATATGGGAACGCTGTCGAGTGGGATCCTCGCACTCCCAGGTAGACTCGCCTGGCGAATGATGCTTCCATGCAACTCTGACCAGTCGAATAGTCTGCCCTCTCAAAGTCTTCTCTCTGCGATCGAGGATCTTAACTGGCTATTCTACGTAAGATAGACTGGGCCCAACTATAATCTTCGAATGATCAAGTACATGGCTAGGGTCTGCCATATATCTCCTCAACTGCGATACGTGAAACGTCATGCACTCCTTCTAATAATGGAGGCAATGCAAGACGGTAAGCCACTTCGCCAACTCGTTCCAAGATGTCAAAATGTCCGATGTACCTCGGACTCAGCTTGCCTTTGCCTCCGAATCTGATGGTACCCCGAGTAGGCGATATCTTCAAAAATACATGGTCACCTTCCTTGAACTCCAATGGTCTGCGGTGTGCATCTGCCCAATATTTCTGTCTATCCTGTGCTGCACGCAGGTGGCTTTGAATCTGCTTGACCTTCTCCACTGTCTGTGTCACCAGCTCTGGACCAAGTATTTGATGCTCTCCCACGTCACTCCAACATAATGGTGACCTACACTTCCTGTCGTACAGTGCCTCATAAGGTGCCATCTGTATGCTAGCCTGGTAGCTGTTATTGTAGGAGAATTCCACCAAGTGTATGTGGTCCTCCCAAGATCCTCCAAAATCAATCATGTACGTTCTCAACATATCCTCTAATATCTATATCGTACGCTCTGACTGACCATCAGTCTGTGGATGATATGCAGTGCTGAACTTGAGACGAGTTCCTAGGCTCTCCTGCATACTCCACCAAAAATGTGACTGTGAATCTGGAATCACGATCCGATACGATGCTGACAGGCACTCCACGTAATCGTACTATCTGCCTCATATACATGTCAGCTAAAATCTTCGTGTACTGCCCAACTCAGAAGGGCAAGAAATGTGCAGACTTGGTGAGTCTGTCTACGATAACCCAAACTGCATCCTTCCCACTAGGGCTCCGCAGAAATCCTGTGATGAAGTCCATGGTAATGTGTTTCCACTTCCACTCAGGAATGGGAAGCAGCTGCAATAGTCCTGCAGTCCTCTGATGTTCATCCTTGACTTGCTGACAAACTAGACATCTCGCCACAAATCTTGCAATCTCTCCATTTATCCTATACCACCAAAAATGCTGTCTCAAGTCTCGGTACATCTTCGTACCCCTGGGATGAATGGAATAAATCGAGCTATGAGCCTCGGTCATCAACTCTTGGCATAGCTCGCCACTCGGAATGTATAGGCGATCTCCATACCTTAACATTCTGTCTGCATGTCGGCCTCTGTCCTTTCTTGCAGTCGTCTAAATCTTGTATCTGTAGGCAAGGCTGCCTTGATCCTCTCAATAAATGTGGATTGAATCCTCGAGACTGGCCATCTGTCCATCCATGCCTGGCAATACAATCTCAATCCCGAGTTCCTAAAAATCTTCTAACAATTGCCGCTGAGTCGTCAAAAGTATGCCATGGGCTTCCTGCTTAAGGCATCTGCTACGACCTTCGCCTTGCCATGGTGGTACTGCAACTCAATGTCATAATCTGTCATCAACTCTAGCCAGCGTCTCTGTCTCATGTTGAGCTCCTTCTGCGTGTAGATGTACTTCAGGCTTTTATGATCTGTGTAAATCTTAACACGTTCTCTATAAAGATAGTGTCGCCATAGCTTTTAGTATAATTATCACTGCAGTTAGCTCTAGATCATGTGTCAGATAGTTCTTCTCAGGAACTCTCAGCTGTCCTGATGCGTAGACTATTACTTTGCCATGTTGCACCAGTACACATCCTAATCCGCTCCCAGACGCATCACTGTTCACTACAATCCTCCTGATCCTGATCATAGTATCAAAATCGGTGCTAATGTCAGACGCTTCTTCAGCTCATCGAAAGCCGTCTGACACTCTTCGGTCCAGATAAACTTCTCGCCTTTACGCGTCAGTCGCGTCATAGGTGCAACAATCCTTGAGAATTTTCTATGAACCTTCGATAATATCCGACAAGTCCGAGGAAGCTCCTAATCTCTGTAACAGGTGCAGGGGTTGGCCATGTCTCAACTGCAACTATTTTTCTCTGGATCAACTGTTAGTCCATCTCCGGTAATTTTTTGTCCCAGGAAGGGTAATCTATCCAAACATAACTCACATTTATGGAGCTTGGCGTACAGCCTCTCCTGCCTCAGCGTCTCCAACACGATCCTAAGATGTCTCTCGTGCTCCTACTGGCTCTTAGAATATACCACGATATCATCGATAACTACTACCATGAACTTATCCAAGCACTGGTGGAAAATATTGTTCCTCAAGCTCATAAATACTGCTGGCACGTTGGTTAAACCAAACGGCATGACTAGAAACTCACAGTGTCCATACTTCGTCCGAAAAGTTATCTTCGGAATGTTCTCTTTTCGTACCTTGATCTGATGATAACCGGATCTGAGATCGGTCTTCGAGAATACATATGCGCCACTTAGCTAATTTAAAAAATCAGCGATGCACGTCAATGGGTACTTGCTCTTTATCGCAACGATATTTAATGCCCTGTAATCGATAAACAAGTATACTGTCTCACCCTTCTTCGGCCTAATAAGATGGTTGCTTCCCATAGAAAAATACTAGCCCGACTGAAACCCTTGTCCAAGAGATCCTCTACTATGGACCTTCACTCAACCAACTCTACCGGTGCTAGTCTGAAGACGAGAAAATAATTGGCTCGGCTCTGGGAGTCAACTCTTTAGCAAACTCTAACTCTCTGTCAGGTGGCCGGCCCGGAAGATTCTTTAGTAACACACCCTCAAACTCGATATAATGTGGGGGTACACTGGTTCACCCTTTGCATTGTGTGTCACTAAGGTTGGACACCATGCTCTCTGGGCTCCCTGAAGAACTCAACTCAGGGTAACCTGGTGGCCTAAAAATATAATGCAACTACGTCGACAATCTAGTGTCGCGTGGTATTAGCTCAATCAACTCATGCTAGGACGGTGTCATCGTCCAGACTTAACCTCAAAATAAATTCTCCTATTCTGTTTTCAATATCAATCCTCAAAAGAAAATATTTTCTTGTCTAATGTATAATTTTTCTTCTCCTCAAGGTTTTCCCCAAAATTTTATTCCTCGAATTTCTTCTTTTCGTTATTCATCTCTCCAAGTCACAAGTACAATGATGGTATCACTCAAGCACATACTAGAATTCCAGGAATTCGATCATTATCTTCCAAGTGAGATCCTAAATTTTTATCTCCTCTAGCTCATAATCATCATTCCTAGCATTGCTATCATATACAACCACTAGTTTCCATCATCAGGCTATGCATTTCCATAAATTATTCTAGGTCATGATCAACAATCCTTCCAGCTCCCAGTACTTCCAGGATTACGACTATCTCAAGTACGAATAGGGTACTACTGGGTCCAATTCTCTTGCTGGCTTTCTACACTAGATCTAGAATCTAAAAGAACCTATCAATCTATCCTACTAAGGGTAACACTCTTATCAAGGAAAGGCATACGAATTCTGTCTTCTGTCGTCTGGTCTTCGATCTTCTTCTGGAGGGAAATTATCAGGCACAAGCATCCTTCTTTCCGAATTAATAGGAGATACGAAACAATGATAATAATATTGGCGAAAATTGAACGAATACAATTGGGAAGTCCAAGGGCGATAATCACATACGAAAGGAAGTTTTAAAAATCGATTATGGATTGAGATCCTATTCAACAATAAACCATAATATCTATCCATAATTTGCAGGCTCACTTGGCACAGTCAGGTGACCAAGACGATTTAAATCGGACCTGCATGGGCCACTACAAAAATATGTCATGTCCCAGTCCCAAAATACATAGGACCAGGAATACGTGACATGCCAGCTACGCATTCGACCAGACTCTGGTCTGACTCGAATACGTATAAGTTGTATAATAAAAAAGGCACTAGCTAGATATCCCATAAATCTAAACCTCTATGTCTCAATCCACAATGTACAGAAGTATACAAGAAAGAGCTATATATGCTAGAGTCGGCCGCCCAATAACACACTAACTAGAATAGACTCCAGAAGAAGTATGAGTCTATAAAAACTAGGCTACAACAGCAGATGAATAATCAATGTAAAATAACCATAATGCCGGTAGATATGATGTGAGTACCTGGTACCATGCCCGTAAGACATGCAACTCCAACAGCAACTCCAAATGCTCCGTAATCATCTTTGCTGCAAAACTGGTAGGGAACCAGGTCCTCAGAGAGACATAACAAGGTACAAAAATACAGCATGCCAAGTAAACAGAAAAGTACAAGTGCAATAACAGGGTACTCTATCATAACCAAACAAGTGTGACACAGCTTAAAGACAATGTTCGACGCGTGGGCTGTCCAAAATAAAACTGTAGCTCCGGATACGAAAACACACGGGACGTACCGCAGCTCCGGGAAAAGAGTCACATGGGTGATACCACTACACTAGATACAGGATCACTACATAGATACTACATACATATATAAGCGCGTGCAGAGGAGCCCAAACGTCTAGTAAATGTCTTCCCCTTCCCAAGCGGTCAACGATTGTGCGCTGAACCTGAACCTCTATCTACAGTCTCGACACACAGAAGTAACTCAACAGACGCGACCCTAAGATCGTCCCAGTCTCTGGTCATGATGTCAGTATCAGGATGCAGGAATCTGGCACGATCACCGTGTATGAGTGTGTCCTGGGGTATCGATGTACTCAGGTACGTACATCGAGGTGCTACGAAGCATCTATCAATTATTCTAAGATGTTACGACGAATGTCAGCACCCGGTTGTGATCCGGACGCGAAGTATCGAACGTCAACATAAATACGTGCATAATATACATAAAGAACAACATGTATCTGTAATCTAAAATACAGGGTGGCAAGGTACACTTGCCTGCGTGCGACTGCTGATGACGGGGTCCCGGTACCGCATCCAAGCCCTCAGGTCCCGCAGTACCTAGAGATGAGATACAAACCAATAATCAATAATCTATTCCATGACAGACAGGGACGCGACACACATCTACACCTAAACTCAGTCTTAAACTGAAATAGTTAACTACTAATTTTACAGTCCTCAATCTCTGATCCTTGATCCGAATAATATCTATCTCAAAATCAATTACCTGTATAATATCATCAGACCCAATTCTCAAATACTCGAATAATAATTATTTAAACCTTATGTTTTATATCATCCTTGTCAATTTACAATTTGTACCTCTCTTTAATTAAATCCATCATTAATATTATCAGTCCTCAATCACAGACTAATGGTCTGATATCGCACACCATCTCACGGTAAAAATTGCTCCTCGATGATATATCACAGCATCATTTCACAACACTTTAAATCTGCTCCTCGCAATAATCAATATGCATAAACTAATTAGATGCAACGCTCTAACTTATCAACCCTAGAATATCTGCAACCCTACTTGCAATATACCTATAATTCTCAAGCCTCGAAGTATACATTCTATAACATCATTTCTATAGTAAACTCCTATACCATTTACACTTGTTATAACATGTATTCCCACAATTTGCATTTACCCTAACCCTAACTAAGTACTTCACCCTAATCAAACCTCATTAAACATAAGATACATGAACTACACTACATCTCCATATACACCAATATTATATAAACATTAAATCCTAACAAACTATATATATCAAGAACATAGAGAGGGGGAGGGATTCATATACCTTGGCGGGGTGTTCACTGGCCGAAAGGGGGATGGAACGGGGTAGAGAGCAGCGAAGTCGGGCTGCGACTCGCCGGAGAAGAAGAGTGGAGGAAGTGATGGTGGTGGTGGAAGCTGATTCGTGGTGGTGGTAGTCGGATGATTCGTGGTGGAGGTGGTCGGATGAGGGAGCTTATGGTGGTGGTGATGAGACCGGACAGGGAGGAGATGGGGAAGTCAACCGGAGCCGCTGCGGGGGATTCAGTCGGCAGGACGGGGGAGAACTACACAGTCGGAGCAGGGTGCTCGAACTGGCCGGAGTGGTCGGCTCTGAGTTGGTCGGCCGGACGGGGGAGAACTGTGGAGGTGATGTCGGGTGCGGGGTGCACCGCCGGAGTCGGGCTGATGGATGGGGAGAAACTGTGCTGGAGTCGGGGGCCGTCAGTGCACAGTCGAGTCGGGGGGTTGCTGCACAGGCCGGGCCGGAGTCGAGAGGGTGACTGCACCGTGGAGCTGCTGTGGGCAGTAGGCCGGAGCCGGAGACTGCACAGTGGGGAAGCCTCAGTCGGTCGGGTCGGAGACTGCACAGGCCGGAGAAGCTTTAGTCGATCGGTCGGAGTGCACCTCTCCAGGAGGAAGAAAGGAAGAAGAAGAAGAAGAAGAAAGGAAGGAGAAGAAATATGTATGGAAAATAATATGGAGAAGGGAGGAGAGAGAGGGGGGTTTAATGCCTAGGGATTAGGGTCGGCTTAGGAGTAGTGAGGGTGATGTTGATATTTTATAGGGGGTGTGTGAGGGATATGTGGTGGGGATGTTCTCATTTAAATTTGGAGGGCTAGGATTGATCATGAAGGCTTGGTTTCTTCATGCAAAGGAAGGGGGAGGGAAATGTTGACTACGGTCAACATATGGTAACCTCTTCATTTGGCCTTGGCCAATGAGGTGAGGACACCTAAAATCGATAAATTACAACTAAGCCCCCTTAAATTCGGGAAATTGCACGAACACATAAAATGATACAAAAATTGTGGAGAAAAATGTGTTTGGTGATTTGCATGGTGAGGAGGTGTTGTGTGTGTGGCATGGGTTTAATTAAATGGGCATTGGGATTAATTGGGGATTAAAATAGGATTAGATAAAATTGGTATCCCCGATTTAAATAGAATTAAAGTATCCCGCGCTTTTAAATTAAATGGGGGCACTTGGGGTCAAAATTTAGAAATGACACAAAGATCAAAAATGGTGGGGGCTTGGAGTCAGTCTTGGACCCTTTATTAGTCCGGCTCAACGGGTTAAGTTGGTATCTCAAAATTGAGGGTAACAACACAGGTGTCCAATACGGAATTAAATATAGATTTTAGGATACGGGAAGTTGTGTAATTAATTTAGGGCAGAACCAATTTGATTTTGAGTAACGGAAAAGTCCAGTGCCTAAATTGGCGAGTCAAGTCAGAAGTACAATAGTCCGATAGAATTTATGGGCTGATATTGGGCTCCGAATAAAATAGCAACGGTAGGGCGCGCCAAGGGTTTAATTAATTAAAATAACAGACAACTCTACCCTAAAACTCAACATCTGCTGAAAAAAATCCAAAATTTTCCCAATCCATACCAGACTATCTATAGAAATATTTGAGGGGGTTTACTTCGCATAAGGACCCCCTAACACAGATTTTGATGACTAACAGAAGCTCTGACACATTATTCATCACTCTAAGATGCTTCGAGACTCGTGAAGATAATGGCTTATGAAAAGACAACAAGTCACATCAGTGTATTAATTGCTTCGACAAATATGCCGTGCCATGTGTCCTACGTATTCGAACTCGTCCCATGGGGCTTAAGTGTCCATTCGACTAGAAAGCCCGACGAGAGTTGCATGTGGCCACGCCCTCATGCGGTCAGAGTGTCCATTCGACCAAGGCCAAACAAGAGCACATATGAGGCTACAAGACCCATGCGGCCCCACTAACATGCGGCCAGAGCGTCCAGATGACAAAAGGCCAAACCAGAGCTCGTATATGACCGCGCCATCATGCGACAAAGTTGTTATGCGGCCTCCAGCTCACAGATCTTTCCGTTGCAACTACAGAGATCTTCGGATAGTTGGTCCTGACTACGTGTCCAGCTGACCAAGTTACGCGCACAATGGGTTAAAAATAACCCTGAGATATCTTTAACAGCATATCTCAACCAAGACTATGTGGCAATCAGTCCATGGCATGCGGCGACAGTTATAACCGTATTCTTTTGAAGGGGCCTTATGCGGCCACCGAACAGAGGCATATACGGCACCCATAGCCTATCAGCACGATGACTATAAATAGGAGCAACTTGAACGTTCTAAAGGCTGGCTTTTTTGTTGCTTCAGAGAGAAAGCACATCACCTCGGCCAATACAGAGAGAGAGAGAGCATACCGAGATGAGCGAAGAGAGGACGTAAGCTTCCTCACCCTACATCAGATCTTCCACAGAGTAAAGAAGAAGCCATAGCATTCCTTGTCCATCACCACACCCATAATCAAATATATTGTTCTTAGATTGTCCGTCTAGGACCCTTTTGTACTTTCTTTTGTTTGTTAGTTAAATCAAGCTCTTTTTATAACTTTAGAATTTAATGGCAAACAAGATGATGACTCTGCTGGGGACATCTTTCTCTACTTATAAGAAAGTTATGGTGTAGTCAGATGCAGCCAAGCTCCGGTCCACTCAAAGGATGCTGGTGGTCCGCTTCGATCAGCAAGCCTTCGAAGACATGCTCTCCGGGGATAGCGCGAGTCCTTCTTCAAGGCAAGCAAAGCCTAAGAAGACTCGTAGGACACGGGTAGCAAAGGCCAACGCACCTCACCCAACTGCAGAGCTTAATCTCCTCATCTCTCTCCTATCCACAAGGAACGCACATCATGCGTCCACTGCCTATGCGGCAGCCTCTTCCAACCAGAAGGGTGCTCACCACTCGAAGATCCGCAGGACATGGGCAGCTAAGTCCACCGTGCCTCGTCCAACTACGGCATCCTTCGCCTCTCTCTCTGTTAGTGAAGGCGCTCGCCAGGCGTCCCCTCAGGCTGTCTATGTGGCATCCACGCCTGACGCAGAAAATACTCAGCACCCAAACTCTAGTAAAGGAAAATACTACGATGCCAGATGTTCGGACGCTGATGCAAACTCTATACGCCCAAGGAGGAGGCCGCATAAGACTCACTATGCTTCATCGATTAACGGCCACAGGAAAATGGCTGCATGCGACGCTGACAGCAGCCGGACCTCTATTTTTGACCGAATCTTACGCAACGCTTACCCTATGCACCATGTTGAGAATGGTAAAAATCCAAACTTGGACTCTTCTTACTACGCACCTACTGGTGCCAAGTCGAAGAAGTCTGGGGCAACGCGAGCTAGTCATGCTCAAGCAACTATCCATTCGGATGACCATCGGAGGGCAACACTAACTGTTATGCGGGCCCCTGATGTAAAGCTGTATAAGATCAACCCGTGCGTCCAGTCCTCCGCGGCAAATGGATATAGCCATCTCCAAAGTCTTCCACTAACGATCTGGAGAACGTTCTTGAATGAAACCTAGATCATGGAGTAAAAATAATACCCACACACCCGTACACTCAGTCTACCCGTGCTCACAAAAAGGGTATAAAGGTAAGTCAGCCATCGCTTGACTTTCGCAATATGATTAATCCCAAGCGCAAGGTGAGGAAACTGCTACGGCATGTGAAGCGTCCTCCCCATGACATCACTTTGCCAAAATTATAATCAACTTATGTTGTAATAAAGTGGCAGTACCTATAAGCAAGCAGTCGACATTCCAACGACTGCACCCGACGGAACCTATCCGACAACAATTCAAGGATTAGGTGCAAACATCCGAGGAGGATGAGATACCATTCGCCTCGTGTTACTCTACTCAGAAGGACCCCTCCACCGTGAAGAAAAGGAAGCCCAGTACCTCCATCCCATTAATCTCAACCAGTGCATTGAGAAGGCGATTACCAGGAGGACCAGCAACATGACCTGCAAAAGGAGTTTTCTAGGGCACCCGCTCAAGAAAGAAGCTATCAACTGCTGGGGGTAGCTCTTCCTCAGAACCCCTGGGGGTTACACAAGCTAGGGGTAGTAATCCCTCGGACCTATACGATAATTCGGCGTTTCGAGGATATGAGAATTCCCAAGGAACGGATGCTGAAGCCCCTGGGGTAGCCACCCTCAGAGAGAACACGCCACCTCCTACGCTGGGGGTAGTACTCCCTATGAGTCCGAATAGGGCACGACACAGCCAGCCTTCCCTGACGACTATTCGTTGTAAGAATTCGAAGCAGAAAGTGCTACATCTACTATCCCGTCCATCTCTCCCCGTGTAAGAGCGGCATACATGGTAGGGGATGAGCATGAAGGCCCTAGTGATCGGCAGCACCCAGTTTTCCAAAGCCGTTTTCATTTAAACCAGTAAACCAAAACTTAAATTTCCTTTTCTAGATTAAAGACAACATAATCAAGTTTTAATCCCTTTTAATAGTTTATTTTAATTTGCTTTTTATTGTTGTTAAATCAGCGTCAAAATAACGAAAAAAACATAATTTTAAAACCCAAAATATCCCGATACGGGGTGCGTTCTGCCAAATGAGGTGACTTCGTCGTGCGTAGATTATACCGAAAGACGTGTATTATCAACACGGATGTGTGAGATTTTACGAAACTTGATTTGGATGTGCGTGCACACCGAAATCAACGCGTATCTGTCGAAAAATACCGTATCGGCCTATTCCGACACATTGTCATAACTTTGTGTGTGCTTGTCATTTCGTAATAAAACTTGTACCATCGAATTTGCAGCGTTACGCTAGTCCTATGACCCAAGTTTGGTTCAATTCTGAGAATATTGACGAAACACCATTTTGTGGGCCCTACGATTTCACTTGATGGGTGATTTCGTGACTAGCTCACCGGAATCCAATTTCAGACACTCCGTTGAGTTCGTGCCATCGTTTTGGAATTGTGGATACTAAGTTTGTTAAATTTGGAGAATTTTATCTCTGACATATTTTACGGTGTAAAGTGAGCCACAATTGGACACCGCTTTAACCCGAAACAGGAGTTTTTGTTCCTGTGTCCAAATTGAACTTATGGGTAGATAGTTCTAGCTATTTCTTATGTTTTAAAAATATTGGTAATATCTGTAGCAGCATTCGGAGACGTTCATGTGGATTCTACCTTTTCGGGAGCAGTTGATGCATTGAGCTCGCTACTTGGACCTCGCTATATCCAGAATCCAGGCAAGTATACCTTGCCTTGGTCTCAGTAAATTGTGCTAAAGTTTAACTACAGTTTATAGTTTATATTTTAATACACGTACTTTATTGTGACCCTAGGACCGTGACGATACTTTGCGTCTGAATCATATTCGGGTGCCGACTTTCGTGCGTGGAGTCGGGTATCGTTAGATTGCATTGTCATCGTATACCGTATAAGTGCAACACTTGCACTAATTATCTTAGGACAATATACACGACTTTCATGTACAGAAGCCTCACTTGAGGTATTCGAGAATTTCGGATTTTATTTTAGGATAGGACTTGAGACATGGGCTAGTTAACCTAATGTTATTTACACCCGGACTTGAGTCATAGATAGTAATTGTCTTGTATTTCGTGACTTGAGGCATGAGATACATGGGGTTGGGGAGAACTTACCGTACCGCTGGGCTACCAAACTCTACTAGTATTATAGTACAGCAAGTACCTTGATGGGGATTGTATGTACTTACTACTATTATTACTACTATCACTAGTACCCAAGTATATGTATAAAAGCGGTGGTTTAGCGGACGAGTACGTTTTTACTTGCATACACATAGATGGATTATGTTAGACACCCTGAGCATGCATATTTTATTTACTATACTTTGGCTTGAGTTATTGTTGTACCTTGTTATATCCCCTGAGGACCTGGATCCGGATTATGTTCCCAAGTATGGCAGAGGAGGATTACCCTGAGGTTTACGGGACAGGAGCTAACGTAGGAGCGGTACTGGCACCATAGGACGAGGTTGTGCCAGAGGATTTCTCCTAACTACTCAGTTACTTACTTATTTATTTATGCTTTGTGTTATTTCATATTTAGAACTTGTACTTATGAACATATGTAATTGGTGTTATTCTCTTTTCTTTATTGTGACAGATTGTTCCCCGAGATACTACTTATTTGGACTTGAGGATGGACTATATTTTGTTATCTATTATCTTGACTGGTCTATCATATTGAATTGTGTTTACTCTCTATGGATGAGATTAAAATTATATTGTGATAGCTGGTGTAAACTTGTATTTATATTTATTACAGCTTAAGTGCACTCTAACGGGTTATGAAATTGGGTTGCTCATTGGAGTTGTACTGCTGGCCATTGCCACGTGACTAGTTCCTTGGTATTTTGGGACTGGGACATGATATCTATAAGCTTATTTTATACATATTTCTAAATTACCTAATATTCTGACAATTATTTGCCTTCCAAATCGGCATTTCAAGACATAAAAATTGTCGGGTTATACATATACATTCAGTCAATTTTCTAAGTTTTGAACATAAGTTTGCATCAATTAAATTATTATATTAATCACTGAAAACAAAATTTTCCTATAGAGAGTTAAGTAGGTTGTTCATAAAACTTTACGGATCAAAAAATGATCGAGTATAACAGAAGATACAGGATGATGAACAAGGTTACCTAGCTACTTGTGTGGCTAAAATGAGTAGGGTTCTCTAGGTTACTGTGCTAACTCCGACAACTCTCCGACATGTTCAGGTGATATTTTAGGTGCAGAGAACGTCGGAGAATATCCAATAACTTAGGGTTTCGAATTTGGAGATGTATAAAGCTGTGGGAAGAGAAATATGGTTTTGGTCTCAGTAATTTTACTTAGGGTTTCATCTGATTTCCACTAAGATTTGCACCATGTTTAATGTTAGGAGTAGGGTTGGTTTAGGTTCTATTTGGAAGAGAATATGACTAGATTTACAAAAAAAAATCATTTTGTCAAATTTGGTCGAGTTTTGAGTAGGTTTTGATCGAGTTGAACTGGGGTTGAAGGGTTTCGATTTCAGCCGATTAGGGGAGGTTCAGTAGGTTTGGATGGGTTCTCCATCTCACGAGATTTTTTTCTTTTCCTTTTCCTTTTCTTTTTCTTGTCTAATTCCTTTTTCTTTTCTGATTTATTTCTAACTATTAATTATTTTCTACCTTCACTGTAATTTTTATTATGACCATTTTTATCATTTGTTTATTATTATTCTTTATTATTAATATTAATATTATTTTTATCCTTATTGAGCTATAATAACTTAATAATAATAATTCTATTTGTTTCCAAAAATTACTAAAATTTTTTGAATAATGATTCCTACATGTTCTTACCACTTAATTTATTAAAATTGGTATTATTATTTGATTATTTAACTAGAAAATATATTTATAATTTTGAGGGGTTTTATAGTTACGTTCGATGAGAATTCAAAAAGTATAAGATGGGCGATTGGCTGAGAATAGCGAAGAAAATTATACGTCAAGAAAATGACTGAATCGGTTGATATATTCAAACTCTGGAGGTATGGTTGGGTATTATTAAGCAAAACTTACCAAAAGATTAATGTGGGTCAAGTATTCAAAGATAATCGATTCGGTGGGATAGAAACTTGGAGTAACATAATCTGGATCGGCAATTTAAAATTTGAGGAAATACTTGCTGATGCGGAGAGTCGAGCCTTAGGGAATCGATAGCTGCTATGCGTGCTTATGTACCCGAGAGGTTGAGGTGTATCGAGAAGTAACTGGAGCTTATAGAATTTTTAGTCGCAAAATAAATTGTAGATTGAGCAGAGGGACTTGACGGAATATGAATAAGTAGTATGATTCTTGTCACATAAACTTTGAGAATATAATCTTATTGCAGGATAACTTGGACGTTGGATAATAAAACTTGGTTAAGCGATCGAAATATAGCGACATGGGTACTATGAAACAGAGTAACGAATGTGGACAAGTTTCCTACAAAATTTGGATGGATGTGATACGGTTAAGTTGACGGATAATGTATATTTCTAAGTTGACCCTTACGGTATCAGAATGGATATGGCAGAAGTAAGACTTAATGGAATATATTTTGGAAATAACCTTACCTTATGATTGGTACACAAGTCAACTGGATGGTGTGGACACAACGGAATGTAAGAAAATTGATATAAAGTTGGGAAAATAAACAGGGACAAGGATAGTAAATAAATGGACATCCAAGGTAACGGAATAGTATTTCGGTAACTGAATAGTATTTCGGTATCAGAATAATTTAGTGTTTCACTTGAGCGAAATGGATCCGCAGGGAAAATTATACGTAATATAAGGATACAAATCAGAGCAAGCCTATGTTTTCAGAATTTTATAAGTAACATATTCGAAAAGTCAAATTGGTTGATCAAAAACTTACATGATAGAATTAGGATATGACTCTTAAGTTATTGGGATGAGCTTCATGGATTATGATTCAATTGAGGATGGTTTCAGTAAGTATAGTACCTCGAGTATTGATCTTGGGTAGATAGATGTTGACCTTAGACAGTTGGATGTTTCTTGGTTAGCAGATTTGTTGGCGGTATTACTTGAATGGTTCAGAACAGAAAAATTTTATTGATTGGGGTAGAGTCCCTAGAGTGGTCGGGTTATGGTTTCATTGTAGGATATGATATAGCATGCTTCTTAGTAACTGTCCATCGTTGATGATCCATAATTATGGAGCGTGGCTTCGGGACAGCTGACCCTAGAGATTTAACCACAAAATCGATATGATCTTTGGAGACCTATATGATGACCCTGATGATGTTGCATACAGAATTGCGTTAAGGATAAATATTAAGTGGTGCATCTTGATGATAAGTCTAGGCGGTCAAAAATTAATTTTGAAATTGTTGGAATAGCCTTCGCATGAAAATAACATAGTCGAATTTTTATTGTTTGGTTAGAAGAATACAATAATGATTTTAGCTGGTTGATAATCGGATTAGAATTTGATGGATGAATTTATTATAGCAATTTATCATAGCAATGAGGTTATATGGTTGCAAGAATTGTGCTATGCGCATAAGCGATGGAAAAAGGAATGACGCTCGAATTTATGTTATTGGATTTAGATTTATGTAACGGTCAAACTTATATGTGTTGGATTTATGATCTAATTTAGCTGACGAACAAGTTACAATCAGATTTAGAATTTGGTTGGTGATTTCAAATTTGATAGAGGATTGAACGTTAGACGTGTCAGATAGAACTTTTGTGTCAGATGGATCGTTGCTATAGAGCATCATCGATTTTATAGTATGGACTAAGATATAAGTAGAAAGAAAACTTGGCAGGATTTGATTCATTAAAAAGTTGTAGTGATTCAAAGTGAACGATGAATTTTTTTTAAGAAATAATCGGATAAGTTGGGGCTTGAATTTGATATAGAGAATCGAATGATAGTTAGTGTTGGTTATCGATTCAAACTGGTGACAGTGGGATATATCATAAATATACGATAACATATCGAAGTACTCTTTAGAGTTGGAATAGACGAAGATTACTATTGAGGAATGGAATTACGTTATGGATTTGGTGAACAATGGTATTATTGAATTAAGTTGGTTACTATGTCTGGAGGATTTAAATATAGTGGTCTGGAGGATTTGAAATAAAGTTGCACTTGTAGCTTTTTCTATTTCTCTTTCGCTAGGTTTGGCTGAAATGTATATATTTTTGAGACATCAAGGATATTTGTACGATCCAAACTAAGTGATATGCCGAATTTGAATGGAGCTACAGGGAGGATGATAGTGTCTTAAAGAATTTATACTAGTGTTGCACATGGAACAAAGATGGATAATTGGAAGCAGTGTTTGAGAACAAATTAAAGGATTGTTAGGCAACTCTAAATGGGGGTGAATAGAGTGTAGAGGAATATATACCCAATTAAAATTAAAACTAAGCAAAGGCAGTTATCAACTATCAGATAATGCAGCAATATATATGAACAGTAAATGAGTATAGAAGAGCAAACACAAATACCGAGATTTTTGTTCTGGTTTCCCTCGTGAAGGATTAGTCCAGTGTAAACCTCCTGATTTTTCAGGATTTTTGAAATAAAATTTTCAGAACTTTTCTGGGTTTTTCTGTGATTTTTCACTAATTAAAATCAAGGTATTTCAAAATTAAATAAATTTAAATGTTTTTATTATATATTAAAATATTATGAAAATAATATTTTTGGGTGTAAAATAAAATATTAGACATAGGGTAATTTTTCTGGAATTTATTGGACCCCAGAACCATTTTTAAAGACCTAAAAACCAAGTTTTTAATAAAACTAAAATAAACCGGATTGAACCGGGCTCAAACCGGGTTGAACCAGACTGAACCCGGTCCAACCGAATTGGACCGGCCTAAACCAACCCTAACCCTAACGGGTCGGGTCCTACCCAACCCGACTCGAACCTGACCCGACCCGGATCCGACCCGCCCCCTCACCCGTACGAACCCCCGCTCCGCCCGCAATTTCCGGCCGCCCCCGCCTTGCCCGGCCACGTCCCCGCCTCGCCCGCGTCACCCTGGCCACGATCCCCTTCCCGCTCCGCCTCTCCCGGCCACGCCCGGGCTCCCTCTCCCTCTCCCTCCCCGCTGCCCTATAAAACCCCCCCGGATCTCCCCGCCACCGCCACCACTACGCTCTCCACCGTCGTCCCCGACCTCCCCTTCTCTCCACCACCCTTCTCAGCCACCTCCACCGCCCTCGACAACGCCGCCTCCACCCTGCTCTAGCTCCTCCAAAGCCCGGCCGAGCTCTGCCACCAGTGCAACGCCCCGTCTCCCTCCGCCAGCACGCCGCCTCCAGCACCGGACTCCGCCACCACGACCTTGCTCCTCCTCCGGCGATGCCCCGCCTCCCCAGAGCTCCGCCCCGCCTCCCCGGAGCCCTAGCCGCAGCACCGCCGTGCCCCCCCCGCCGGAAACCTAGCCGACCGGCCGAGCGTCGCCGCCTCGCGAAACCCTGTGATTTCAGCCCTTTTCGGAGCCCTGTTCAGGTAGTTGTTTCTCTCTCCTTGCTGTCCCGTTTTCTGTTTCGTCTGCTGTGACACGAACCCTGCGTGACCCTCTCGATACCCGTGCAACTCGCTCGGGGTATCGCGTCCTGTGGCGATCGTAAACTGCGACCCAAAATTTGGAAAATTAATACCCCATTTTTCCCCAGAACTGAGTGTGCCCCGCTAAACAGGACGACTTGGTAGTGTGCAAACTTCACCGAAAGGTGTGCGCCGTTAATACGAAAGTGTGGAATTTCACGAAAGTTGATTTAGATGTGCGTGCACACTGGAATCAACGCGTATCCGTCGACAACGCCCTGTATTGGCCCCGTTCTAGAACTCATTGTAACTTCGTGTACACACGTCGTATCGAAACAAAACTTGCGCCATCGGACTCATAGCAATACGCTGGTCCTATGACCCAAGTTTGCTTCGATTCTGAGAACGTTGACAAAATTGCGTATCGTGGGCCCCACGGCTCCACTTGACTGACGATTTTGTGATCGGCTCATCAGAATCTAATTCTGAAAATTCTGTTGGGTTTATATCGTCGTTCTGGACTTGTAGACACTAAGTTTGACAAATTTGGAGAATATTGTCTCTGACACGTTTTTCGGTACGAAGTGGGCCACATGTGGACCCCACTTTGACCAGAAACTGTCACTTTTGCCCCTGTGTCCAAATTGGACTCAAGGACAGGCAATTCTAGCTATTTGATATCTTCTGAGCATGATGGTAATGTTTGTATCAGCATCCGGAGACGTTCCTGAAGATTTCACGAATACTAGAGCAGTAGTTGGAAACCAAACACCAGGCAAGTGTACCTTGCCAAACTTGCAGTAGTTATCTGACACTGCTGCTTGAGTATTCATATATATATACTTCTGTGATGTACATAGTCAACCCAAGACCGTGAGACGTTGCTTAATGTTCGAATAATATTCGGGTGTCGACGCCGTAGGCGGAGTCGTGTAACGTCACTAGAGATTGATATCGCGACCCTATACATTTTTGTGCTTGCATTATCATGTACATCATACCTCAGGACACTTGATACTATTCATGTGACAGAATCTTCTGAGTTATTCATGGTGATTCTGTATAGGCTATAGGACTTGTGACATAGATATTACATATGCTTAGCTATCATTATGACTTATTGCATTAGATATGATCTTGCGTGACATGGACATGAGACATCGTGGACATAAGACGTGTGATTACATTGGGTGAGGAGAGACACACATACTACAGGTTGATTTTATTATGACAGCGTCATAGTCTCACTCTGAGCTAGACAACTACATGATACCACTTCTACCGGCTCCCCGACACAGAGCTTGTAGTGGTCTCATCCTGAGTTCTAGTGATGCTCTCATCTTACATATCACATAGCTGGTTACATAGTCTACCCTATTGTTATTGTTTCATGTACTATTGCACTGCATTATTTATGGCTTGAGTTATTCTTGTACCTTGCTATGTCCCCTGAGGACCTGGATCCGGATTATGTCCCCAGGAATAGCAGAGGAGATATACCCCGAGGCATACGGCACAAGAGCATTAACAGAAGCAGGAACAGGAGCAAGTGCATACACTGGGACAGTACCAGATTCAGAAGATGAGTGATCGCCGAGGACTTCTTCTGAGTATATGCTTTATCCATACTCAATATTTGTTGTTGTTATCTTTATTCTTGTCTCTTGACTATTATATCAGACTCATTATCGGGTTATTCCCCGAGTTATGTTTTATTGAGATTTGATATTGCTTTATACTCTGATGTTGTTGTATTCATTTCTGTGGATGAGATTAGTATATTAGACCCTTATTGTTGTATTACAGCTTAAGTACACCCTGATGGGTCCATTAAATTGGGTTTGCCCATCGGTGTGTGCTGCTGGCCATTGCCACGTGTCTAGTCCCTCAATATTTTAGGACTGGGGCGTGACACCAGTCCTAAGAACTCTTGCTCGGAGTTAACTTCACTATCAGTGAAAACATAAGCTTTGATCCGAAGGGCTTGCGACTTCGTATAGACACAAGCTTTGATTCGAAGAGCTCGAAAACTTCAGACACTTTGAGAAGTAGCTTTGAATATCCAAGCTTGTACAATTTGAATACTTTTAATCAAAACTGCACTGGCACTTAGAAGAATGTGAGTTATCTTGGAGATTGAGAAGATTTAAAGCTCTTTAGAGAATAGAGAAGATGCATAATGAATGAGTATTTAGAAATAGAAAAAAATTCTCTATTTATAGGTTTTTTGGGGTATAGTTTGGGTAGAACTTGGTATCAAAATGTTCAAAAAATTAAACATTGGAGCCATGAGAATAGGTCTAGCACACTGATTTAGGAATCAGTTTTTGGTGACCAAGTTCGGGCAAAGCTCGAAACAAGCTAGGTTGACCAATTTCCAGTATGATCTTGGTCAGTTTTGGCTCAATTGGGTTTGTGTTTGAGTAGGGTATTTGGGTTAGAATTAGTCCAAGGTTGGTTCAGGTTTAGGTAGGCTTATTTTTTAGTAGACTTTAGGTTAGGATTCAACTAGTGCCAAAGTGTGATCTGACTCACATAAGTCCTAGACTCAAGAAAAATAAAATACTTAATAAATGTAAAAACCAAACGAACATCAAAGAAGAATTTTTTGCGAAAGATTTTTGAAGTTGCGGCCTTATGTTTGAAATTCTTTTTCATGTATCGACTAGTAGTTTTAGGTTAATTATCGAAATCAGTTTGACTGGGACCAGATGGGTCAATAATCTCCCCTATTTTGATAATTGACAAAAAACTATGACTGATACAGGTCGTCGATTGATTGATGTAGCACAAATAGTGGCAAAAGATCCCCCGTAATCAAATAACGGTGGCAAAAGCTGAAGTATCAGTGTTTCTCCCCGTTGTCACTTTATCGAAATAAAGAAAATTTCTCACAAAGTAGACAGAAAAAAGTAAAATATGAGCACACAGATAATTAACAATATTTTGATGTAAATCAAACATCAACTAGAGTTCATTGAATTTTAAAAAGTTTTCAGATGGAAACTACTAAAGCAAACTGAAGTACATAACCAAATAACTACTCAAACTGAAATAAAGAAAATAAAATGCAAATGTCAATTAAGTACACAACTTCTCATCACTAACATAATACTAAATCTAAGCATCAGATCTCTGCATCATTACTGATCATCATCATCATCTCTATCAAAGGGTTCATCGGTCTCATCAGAACGGTTGGTATCAAAGCGAGCAGTTGTTGGGTCAAAGTACCTCTGAGCATCTCGATCATTGATGCCATAACCATCAATAGATGGATCATGAACCATAGCAATGGGTCTGCCAGGGTGATGAGAAAAGCTGTAGTGCATGTCCATCAGGATGTTGGACAATACCTGAAACTGCAGTGTGGTGTGGAAGTCCTGAGAGCGGTAACGATCATCTTCTAGTCTGAAGCGATCATGAAGCACGGTATGAAGGGTGTTAAGTGTAACAACTGGAGCATATAAAATGTAGAAGCAGGGAAAAATCCAAAGCCATGCTGTCAAACCCGTTTCTAGATTTAGTATTTTTGAATTTCTGATAGTTTTGAATGTTCCTGATAATATATTTCTGCTGTATTTTTATGATTCCTATCATTTATATTTTATTGCTTTATTTTTTGTTGTTTAGAGAGACTATCCGAGACTAGTACTGAACATGTTGGCAATTACTATGGACCCGTGTTAGGACTCGTGTATAGGATGGATACCTGTCTCGGTTCACTTTTAGAACCACTAAGCCTATTTTGAATGGTTGAGATTTGTTTGGAGAGCGTTATGATTATTCCTATGGCTAGCCTCATTTTCCCCACTTAATATATATATATATATATATATATATATATATATATATATATATATATATATATATATATATATATATATATATATATATATATATATATATATGAGATTTTCTTTCTCTCTCCTATAATTTTTCTTTATTTCCACTTCCTTTCTTCTTCCTTTCTTCTCCTTCCTCTCTCTCCCTTGCCCTAGATCGAACCGAACCCTAACCCTAGAAGAGGTGGTTGCGATCACTCGGACCGTGGGAGGTAGAGGCTAAGAAGCCACTCTAGGCAAGTACAACTTGCTTAAATGGTGAATTTATGGATTTTGCATAAATATGTTATTTAAAAATATGTTTGATAGGAAATTTTCTCCTTGATGTCCTTATCTAATTTAGTTCTTGAAGTTTTAGGTTTTGATGGATGATTTGTAGTAGATCTGAGTTTCAAGATTTGTGTTTTTTCATGGGTTCCATGAGTTTTTTTTGGTTTTGATCTATTAAAACTTGTTATTTTTGAAAACTAATTATTTTATGTTGTGGAGAATTAAATTTTGTAACATTTTGATTTTTGTTTCACTTGATTTGGAGTTAAAATGAAGATTTTATGAAAAAAAAATTGAACTTTCGGCCATGGCTGAACTTGCTACTTGGAGAAGATGAAGTATTCATGCGGCCAATAGTTTTCATGACATTTTGGTCTCATATGGCAGACTGTCATGTGGCCAGTATTTTTCGTGACAGTTTTGACTCATATAACAGACTGTCATGCAGCCAGTAGTTTTTATGACAGTTTGGCCTCATATGGCAAACTGTCATGCGACTAGTAGCTTTCATGATAGTTTGGCCTCATTTGGCATATTGTTGTGCGGCTAGTAGTTTTCATGATAGTTTGGCCTCATGTGGTAGACTGTCATGCGGCCAGTAGTTTTCGTGACAGTTTGGCCTTATATGGTAGACTATCATGCGGACAGTAGTTTTCGTGACAGTTTGGCCTCATGTGGCAGAGTGTCATGTCGCCAGTAGTTTTTGTGACAGTTTGGCCTCATGCGGTAGACTGTCATGCAACCTCATGCGGCAGACAATTATGCAGACTTATGCAACAACAGTCCATGCGTCAAGAAGTTCCATGCGGCAAGCAGTTTCATGAGGAAAGCAAATCTATGAGGCGAGCAGTTTCCTCATGCAGCATAATTTCTCTCTTGTATATTTTTCTATTATCACGCCCCAGCCCAAAATACATAGGACGAGGAATACGTAAGCATGCCAGCCGTATATATATATGGCAACTCTTATTTATGGAAACCATAACACATACGTACGCTATTTTATGAATAATAATTCACAAGTGCTATATAATTTTACAAGTCATAGGAAATATTAATCTCATCCACAACCAAATAGAAATATATAACCCATTATGGCAATGTACCAAGTAGGAAATAGTCGAGAAGAACTAGTAGTCGGGTAGAGACAAATCTACTACCAAACTAGAATATAAGAAAGACAACAAAATAAGTACATCATCTAATGATCAAGAAGCTCTAAGGGAAGACCTCCTTGAAAGAGAAAGAAGTAGCCAGTCTTGATTCGTGCTCCTGCGAATAATCATGATCTTTTATACTTGAAAAGGGTGCCAGGTCCTCAGATGGACATAACAAGTACATATAAAATCGACATGTATGAAAGTAAAGCAGTAAACAATAAATAGGGTAACTAACCATCTATGTGAAATATATTTGAGACATCTCTAGTGGCGCATGAGGAGGGAGAAATAGAAGAATAGTCGTCCCACAAGGCATTTCGCAGAACTCGGGGGTTACACAATTGCACCATTTTTACAGTACAATAAGAAACAGAAATTCTATAAGTCACTAGCAGATTCTCCCCTCCCAATGAACTATCTGAACCGTATACGCGGTGCAGACATAATACAACAACGTCAATAAAAATCTAGAACTCAAACTAACACCAACTACTAACACAAGATGCGAACTCACGTACCGATGGCTAGTCAACACGCTAGTTCATGTACTCACTCACTCAGACAATAAACGTGTTTGAAACAGTATCAGGTCGGAAGATACCTCGTACCTTCACAATAATCTAACCCCACAACCAGACAAGGACAAGAGTTGAACCACCATGCCATGTGTTTGGTCAGAAGATACCGCGTATCTTTACAATATACCAGGTAAGTCAACTACTTCTAAGCCGTGTGCACACAACTAAACAAATAAAAACTAAGCATAATGTAAACTGAATAATACAATCAAGCAAGGTGTACATGCCTTCCAAGCCAAGCTGCGAGCACAACAAATCTGGTCTGGAGCTCTCCATAGGAACGTCTTGAACACGTACCAATTAATTATTACACTAATTAGACTCTTATTCCTCTAGTCAAATTAAGTTATTATCTAGTTATTAATCCTACGTTGGTTGTACATGCAAGTAACTACACGCCAAAATATTACTAACCGTTATACATTGCCAAAAACTATTTTTAAATCATTAATTAATAAAAACTATTAATTCTGGAATTTTATTAGAAAATATTATTTTTAGTGATAGGGTCATCTCCTATAAATTCTATGAATCCAAAACTAAGTAGAAACCAAAACTGGGTCATAACGGATTACCTACTAGTCAATAAAAATTAATTTTTGACAAATAAGTAAATCTGGAATAATACTTAAAAATTTAGAAATAAAATATAATAATATAATTTTCAATGCTAAAAATATGGGGTTTTGGTCGGGGTTTAAGTCTAAAGCTGTCGGGGTCAAGTTTTGTCAAAACTAGGTCAACTTGTTACATAAAACACATAAAATTCTAATTTTTATAAATAGAAATAAAATATGAATAAATATGGTAAAATCAGTAATAAATACAATAAATACTAATTCTTTTATCCATACAAAAATAATTAGAATTTTTACCATCTACAAGTTGATCCTATTAGGGTTGCCAACCAAACTTGCTAGTATGCATGCCAAGGGATGGTACATGGGTATTGTGACAATATAATCATTAAATAATATAATTTTGATATAATTTTAGAATATATAATTTATGAAAAAATAATACTTCATCAAGAAAATTTTAGGATTTTCTATCTATGATCAAGTCCTAACAAGGTCCAAGTGTCTCCAACATGCATACATCAAAACTATGTCAAACAACCCATAAAACATGCTCAAAACTCTAGTTTAATACAAATTAATAAATCTAAAATTGTTTATAAAAACTGAATATATTCCTTATTAATAGCATCTACATGAATATATTAACAAGAATTAAAGAGAGTTTTGAAGGAGGTTTCATGCATACACAAAAGTATTAAGTTGAACCTCAAAATTAGGGTTCATGGGTTGCATAGGTTCTTCAATCATAAATTAATAGAGTTTATAAAATATCCCACACATATATACAAATCTATATAAACATATAACAAGAAGATATTAAGGAGAGAAGGATTAAAGAACTTACTAAAAGAAGAAGGAGAGAATTGTTAGGATTCTTGTATGGAAGAGATGGTTGTGGGTGTCCACGTGAAGGGGGGTCGGCCTTGGTGATGGTGGTAGCGGCTTGGAGGAAGGAGGTGAAGAAAAAAAATTAGGGTTTTGTAGAGGAGAATTTAAATTAGGGTTTTTAGAAGAGAGAATGGGTTTATATATATATATATATATATATATATATATATATATATATATATATATATATAGAGAGAGAGAGAGAGAGAGAGAGAGAGAGAGAGAGAGAAGAGAGGGGGAGAGATTCGGCCAAGGGGGGTGTGTGCGTACGGATGGGGGAGGCCACGGTTTGTGAAGAGAGGTAGGATTAGGATTGGGTAGTTAGTTTGTTATGATGTTTCCTAATTAGGTTGTTAGTTATTAAAAGTCAAAAACTAACCAAATAATTAATTTATGACAATAATTTAATTTGATTCCATGGAATTAAAAATAGTAATAAATAAATAATTAAATCCTACAAAAGAGAAAAGTGGCCTAATTTGGTATGAAAAATTATGGGTTGCTTATTGAAGAAGGTTTGGATGGAAAATAACCATAAATGGATTATTTATATAAAAATATCTAAATATTAAATATAATAAACTATGGTTGTTACACTAGTGTTATACTAATATTGAATGGTCAAATTTTGAGTCATGAAAAGATCCTACAAGTTGTGTCTCCCATGTAGGTTACTTTCTACGAAGGGTGTTATAGATTTTGGGGTCATCCTACATCACTAATGTCCAAACTAAGATGAAGTATCCTAATAAAATAATTGAGTTTTAATTGATTTTAAAATAATCTAAAATAAATACAATAAATATAAAATACACACAAAATACCTATTTTGGGTGAGGGGTTTTACACATGTGATTGGCTATTTTTCTTGTTTATTTTGATATTTTTTCAATTTTTTGATTCATTATCTCGATTTAGTAGTGGAGTATAGTTGAAAGTTGTGCATTCCTATATTGACACGGGTTTATGATCCTCACTACACCGTGGATCGTTTACGTATAATTAACCTATTGCATTTGGCATCGAAAAATCGAGTGTGAGTATTGGCTAATGTATCGCGTGTCACGGATACGATAAGCTCACTAGTGATTAATCGTGAAAAGCTCGTACCCGTAACTCGTCATTATAAGAAGTTTCTCAAGTGTCCACAACTCGAGAACTTGAAATAATTTGGTAATGATTAGATAAGATAAGATTCACCTAAATCATTGGGAGGGAAGAATGTTGTGGTTCCGGCTACCCCGATCTTTAAGGGCCATATGAGGCTTGTGGCAATCCAGCTAGGCAAGGGCTCCGTGACCTACCAAGTTTATGCGTGATGTGGCACTTACAAGACAAGTTTATATTTACAAGACAAGTTTATGCTTACAAGACCTGTTTATGTTTATAAGACAAGTTCATGACCTCAAGACAAGTTATGATTTCAAAATCAATTCATGATTTCCTGACAAATTCATGTTTATGTCAATAACAAGTTATGTTTAATTGTGATATCTATTCTTTTCAATTTAAGTGTACCATTAGCCATCCGGGTTGACTGTAGTGCCGGTGGTAGCAATATTCTTAAAATCATGCATTTGTTATTAAGTAGGTTATGATAACCCTAGTTAGTTAATTATAGAAAGTCGTAGGCATATTTGGCTGTGAAATGAATGTTTATTTATTTGTCTAGCTTGCACTTTTATCTCATTCTTCTGACACGTGGTTATGGTGCTAAGTTCTGCTCAGGTGAAGGTCTGCTACCCCAGTCCTTATTTGGTTTAAGGGTTGTAGTTCTGATCTAGGATAGTTCCTATGCCCTATTGCTGCTCGTCGATTTATCCTGCTCTGTTAGCTAGTTTGTTTACCTATTTTAATTATGTTGTTACTTTATTCTTGAGACAAGCACATTGGTACCGTACAAGTCTCGACACATTTTTATTATTTATGTCTCTTATGTGCATGATTTTGTGATGAGTTTTGTCTATCACCTTGAGCTCCTTTGTGGTACTTGTTGCTTGGGGTTCTGACCCCACTGGTTTTGCTTAGCCAGATTTACCTAAGGAGAAGTAGATTCTCCCGTACTTACAATAAGATGGCTCGAACTCGTAGGACTACAGTCGAACCTCGAGAGTGGGTTTCCTTTTTCCACCCCTCGTTTTGATTACTTTATTTTGTGGTGTCAGCAAGGGGCAGAGTCAGCTCCTTTTATTTTTGAGACTATGGTCAACATGATGTATATATTAGAACATGGCTGGTATATTTGATCATATATAATTATACTCTGGTAGTGCAGCATTTTGTATGTACTAGCTTCATGATCATATGTCACATGTAATTTGGGATGCCTCTTTACTTTCATATATGATATACTCTTAAAATTTTTGTTGATGGATTGAGATACTAGGAATTGTCGGCTTTAGGATTGACGTCATAGCATTCTAGAGTCTAACCCATTTGTCTTCTCGACAGTCGTGACCGTCGTACGATATTTTATACCTTGTACAGAGTAGCCGGCCATGTCCGTCCTCGAATTTATCCAGTATACTGAGATGGGGCATGACAAGGTTTTATTTGGTGGCCCATGTAGGTCTATTTTTATACTTGTGGGGGGACTCATCTTGTTATAATCTCAATCCTTTACCTACCTTCGATTGAACTCTACTTGAACCCACACATTCCCGTTTCCCTTGAACTAAAAGACAAATTTGCTCGACATGATTATTCCATTCTTGTCCTTTCTTGATTGCCTTGTGTCCTTATCCTTCATGGATATCTCACCTGCTTTTCCTTCAGAGGGATCAGTTACACCATTAGTTCCAACATATCAAGTAGCAGGCCAAGATCAGACCTCGCCATTGAATCATGGGCAGACGCCAGTAGCTTCTCAGCAGTCAGCACCGTTAGTTACGCATGTCTAATCAGCACAGGTTGTCCAACCAATCTTGCCAGGATGACCTGTTCTGTCTGCTCCACCGTTCATACCAGCCAACCCAGCCCAATCGGTACCACCAATTTTTCTAGTACAATCAGAGCAGGTAGATTCGTAGGCCATGATGGAAATGATCCAAGCAATGTTGATGATGCAGCAATAACAACAGCAACAACAACTCCAACTTCAATAACAAGTGGTCCAACTCTACCAGTAGTTTCAGCAAGGGCAAGAACAAACCAACACTATACTTTGCCAGGGAGTTAGGGTAGCACTCAAGAACAGTGGGCGCTATAGTCAACTCAGTGTCAAACGTTAGTCGTTTGTGTCCAACCAAGTTTCTCGGCATGAAAGATGCCATTTCAGCAGATTCTTGGCTCCAAGACTTTGAGGACATCCTGGATGCAACAAAGAACCCCGAGGACGAAAAGGTAGCAGTTATAAAGCTACAATTAACAGATATTTTTCGAGATTGGTGGGCAGCATAAGAAATGGTGCTTCTGAAGCCCATTAATTGGAGGACGTTCAATGAGAGCTTCTAGGAGAGAAGTATTTCCACACAACCGCCAAGTTCCAGCTTCAATAGCAGTTCATCAACCTCCGCCAGCAAACAAGATCGGTCGACCAGTACGCGACCGAGTTTTGTTGACTCAGCCAATTTTCTTCCCAAATGGTAGCTTTTGAGGAGGATAGATCCAAGAGATTTGAGCAAGGATTGCACCTAGAAATTCAGCAGTTTACGGTGGGCCATGATTATGCTACCTATGATGCATTCCTCAAGGCAGCTAGGTCCCAAGAACTTGTCGGTCAGAGATTAGTAGCAAGTACCGAAGGCCAAAAGAGGTCCTACTCATCGATAAGAGCCATCAGTATTATTCATCACCGCCAACACCAGCAGTCAGAGCTCATCGCCCGCCTGTACTTTCAACTTCAACTATAACCTCAGTGCAGTCCATGAGGCAGTTAGTACCAGCAGGATATAGCCACTGTGGCAAGCTATGGCACACCAGAGATCTGTATAGGAGGGTCAAAGGCCAGTATCTCAGATGTGGGTCATCCGACCACATGATTGGTTCATACCCGCTTTTGTACCACGAGGCTTCTTCAGTCCGACAGTTGCTCCACCCCAATTAGCGATTGAAGGCCCAAGGGGACCAGCATTAGCAGTTCGACCATTAGTACAACGTGCTCTCCCGACGCAGACTCAGCAGTTCCAGCAACAACGTCTAGCTTAGTTTGTGCAAGTCTACCAAGCCTAGCAAGCAAGGCAAAACCAGCAGCAAGTTAGGGCCGCAGCCCGAGTTGTCCTACCAGTTTAGCCAGGATGACCAGTTCTGTTTGCTCCATCATTCATACCAGCCCACCCAACCCAATCGGTACCACCAGTTTTTCCAGTACAACCAAAGCAGGTATATTCGTAGGCCATGATGGGAATGATCCAATCAATGCTGATGATGCAGCAACAAGAACAGTAATAACAACTCCAATTTCAACAATATGTGGTCCAACTCTGCCAGCAGTTTCAGCAAGAAAAGGAACAAACCAACACTACTCTTTGCCAAGGAGTTAGAGTGGCACTCGAGAACAGTGGGAGCTATAGTTAATTTGGTGTCCTACGTTAGTCGTTTGCGTCCAAGCAAGTTCCTCGGCACGGAGAATTTCGTTTCAACGGATTCTTGGCTCCAGGACTTCGAGGCCATCCGGGATACGACTAATACACCCGAGGACGAGAATGTAGCAGTTGTAAAGCAACAGTTAACAGATCTTTTCCGAGATCGGTGGGCAACACAAGAAATAACGCTTCTAAAAACTATTAATTGGAGGACGTTCATGGAGCACTCCTAGGAGAAGTATTTTTACACAACCACCAAGTTCCAGCTTTAGCAGCAGTTTATTAACCTCCGCCAGCAGACAAGATCGGTCGACCAGTACGTGACTGAGTTTTATTGACTCAGCCGGTTTGCTTCCCATATAGTAGCTTCCGAGGAGGATAGATCCAAAAGATTTGAGCAAGGCTTGCACCTAAAAATTCAGTAGGTCCCAAGAACTTGCAGACCAGAGATTAGTAGCAAGGAACGAAGTCCAAAAGAGGTCCACTCATCCATGAGAGCCATCAGTATTCAGTCGCCACCTCCAACACTAGCAGTCAGATCTCCTCGTCTGTCGGTACTTCCAGCTTCAACTATAACCTCAGTGCAGTCTATGAGGCAATCAGAACCAGCAGGATATAGCCACTATGGCTAGCTAGTGCACACCAGATATCAGTGTAGGAGGGTCAATGGCCAGTATCTCAGATGTGAGGCATCTGACCACATGATTGGTTCATGCCCGCTTCTGTACCCTGAGGCTTCTTTAGTCCGACAGTTGATAGCTCTGCCCCAGGCAGCGATTGAAGGCCCGAGAGGACCAGCATTAGAAGTTCGACTACTAGCATAATGTCCTCTCCCAACACAGACTCAACAGTTCCAGCAACAACGTTCGGCTCAGTTTGTGCAAGTCCACTAATCCCAGCAAGCAAGGCAAAACAAGCAACAAGTTAGGGCCGTTGCCCGGATTGTCCCACCAGTCTTGCCAGGATGACCAGTTCTGTCTGCTCCGCCGTTTATACCAGCCTACCCAACCCAATCGATATCACCAGTTTTTTCAGTACAACCAGAGTAGGTAGATTCGCAGGCCATGATAGGAATGATCCAAGCAATGCTAATGATGCAGCAACAACAACAGCAACAACAACTCCAACTTTAGCTACAAGTGGTCCAACTCTGCCAATAGTTTTAGCAAAGGCAGGAACAAACAAACACTACTCTTTGCCAAGGAGTTAGAGTAGCACTCGAGAACAGTGGGCGCTATAGTCAATTCGGTGTCCAACGTTAGTCGTTTGCGTCCAACCAAGTTCCTCGGTACGGAAGATATCGTTTTAGCAGATTCTTGGATCCAGGACTTCGAGGCCATCCTGGATGAGACTAAGACCCCCGAGGACGAGAAGGTAGCAGTTGTAAAGCTACACTTAATAGCTCTTTTCTGATATTGGTGGGCACATAAGAAATGGCACTTTCAAAATCCATTAATTGGAGGTTGTTCAAGGAGCGCTTCCAGGAGAAGTATTTCCACACAACCGCCAAGTTCTAGCTTCAATAACAGTTCATCAGCCTCCTCTAGCAGACAAGATCGGTCGACCAGTACGTGATCGAGTTTTGTTGACTCAGTCGATTTTCTTCCCATATGGTAGCTTCCGAGGAGGATAGATCCAAAAGATTTGAGCATGGCTTGTACCTAAAAATTCAGTAGTTTATGGTGGTATCATGACCCGTACCCGGAATTTAGGCATGAACCGTGGGTATGTCCAGCCTACGCCGCAACATCGGTGGTAGAACACTGTCTAGGTCTCAAGACTACTAAACATAACTCATAACCTGTCAATGATCTCAACTCCATAAGGAGGACAATGAATAACACATTGGTCAACAATTCATAATATACTCAATCACAATAACTATAGAAATAAATGGCACGATGAGATATAAAGATAAGGAAGTACTGAAATAAGTCAAGCATAATAACATAAAGTACAACAATAAACTAGAGTCTAGTTGTCCAACATAAATAGTCTCAACAATAGTCTCATCATAAATACAGTCCAAGTCTCAAGTTTAGAATAAAAGATGCATAGATATAACTGACTAAATGAATGCAGGTGGTGTCTCCTTTAAGGAGAGGGACTCCTCTAATATCTCTGGTACGTAGTCTCCCTCTACACCTAGCCCATAGTGTGTAGGACAGAAGTCCTCAAGGTCCTCTGGAAAAATGTTATCCAGTCAGGATTGGAGCGAAGCACAAGCACTAAACATCAGTTTCATTTATATTGACAAAAACTATAATACAGTGTAAGGAAATACAAGATAAAAAAATACTGGAAATAAGGAATACAGGAAAAATATAATCAGTAATAGTACAACTAGCAATGAACAAAAATATAAATGAATGCAAGAACAAGTGAACTGGAATAAAGAAATAGAATATCTAGCTAAGTATTTGAAATATTAGTCTATTATGTGATCGGCTTGAGACGAGATCAGGCTTGTTATATATGATTGGCTATGATACATGTGAGGTCAGGTTAACCATCTAGTTAGCTATGATTGTCACGTCCCAGTCCCAAAATACGTAGGACTAGGAATACGTAACATTTCAGCTACGCATTCGACCAGACTCTGGTCCGACTCGAATACGTATAAGCTGTATTAAAATAGTCACTATCTATATAATCAAGTAAATATAAATATCTATGCCTCAATCCACAATGATCGGAACATACAAGAATAAGCTACATGTGCTAAAGTCAGCCGCCAGTAACATATAAGCTCGAATAGACTCGAGAAAGGAATATGAGTCTATAAAACTAGGCTATAACAGCAGATGAATAAATAATATAAATAATAACCATGACTCTGAAAGAAAAGATATAAGTACCTGGCACCAATTCCTGTAAGACAAAGCAACACACATCAGCAACTCCAGGCAGGCTCCACAACGGTCTATGCTGCAAAACTGGCAAGGGACCAGGTCCTCAGAGGGACGTAACAAGCTACAAGAAACAGCATACCAAAATAAATGCAGTATATAAAAATATAACAATAGGGCAAACTATGTAACCAGCTATGTGATATGTAAGTGAGAGCATCACTAGTACTCAGGCTGAGACCACTACAAGCTCTGTGTCGGGGAGCCGGTAGCAGTAATATCACATAATATGCCTAGCTCTGATGTAGAGTCTACGGCCTCACAATAATAAATATATATATAAAAATCAGCATGTAGCCTGTGTGTCTCTCTCCACCCAATATAATCATACGTCTCATGTCCACGATGTCTCATATACATAACACGCAAGATCATATCTAATGCAGCAAGTCATATAATAGCTATGCATATATATATAAAGTCTTTGTCACGAATCTTGTAGCCTATACAGAATCACCATGAATGACTTAGGAAGATTCTGTCACATGAATAGTGTCAAGTGTCCTATGGTATGACGTACTTGAGAATGCAAGCACGAAAATGTATAGGGTCGCGATATCAATCTTTAGGTGACGTTACACAACTCCGCGTACGGTGTTGACATCCGAATATTATTCGGACGTTAAATAATGTCACACGGTCCTAGGTTGAATAGATATAACTCAGAATAGATCAAGAGAATAATATAAAATAATTTACTACAAGTATGGCAAGGTACACTTGCCTGGAACTCTAAGCTGATAATACAAAGAACCTGCTCTTGAATCCACGCTCGTGCGATCCCAAGAGCCTAAATATATAATATCATAAAATTAGTCACTATGACATGGTTCACTAAGCAAGCACAAGAGTACAACTACTCTACGTCGTTAATCATTAGACAATTAGTGTCTAATTTAATCAAGGATACAACTTATACAATGCCATCAATTATTTAGAGTCTAAAATAATTAGGGGTTCTAACAAAGTAGGTTGGCTAAGGTTCACTAGTCAAGGACCAAGAAAGTGTGTAAACACTAAGCCTACTAGTCACATAACATCATCAAGCCTCATAAACATGGTAATAACGAAGGTTCATGTAGGTACTAGGTGTTCTCACACTAGATTTCCATATATAACATATCATCAACCTTGGTATTCACTAAGTGTCAAACTATGTTAACCAACCTAGGGTTAGTTTTGTCTATTAAAACATGCACATGAGCATTAACAATAGGTCAAGTTAGGGTCATCACAAACAATCACATACGGTATTCTCATGTATATCCATTCATCCAACTATATACAACTCTCGTTCTACTAGAAAATATCAAGTATACATAGACAAGTCAAATATGAATTTATAATAAGATCATGGCATATACCCTATTTTGTTCTTGTATTTGTCATGAAACATATGTGCAAGCACTACTATAACTAGTAAACAACCTTAGAATGACATCTTCTACATTCCAACATAGTGTTTATAAACAATAAAACTAGCTATCATAAAACCTAGGCAAAATGTACTACTAGTTGCACAACATTTAATCATGTCTCAACCATGCATTTATTTATATATAACACCCTAAAAAAATTTATATATTCTAAAATTTAGTGACAATTAGAGTAAAAATTATATTTTGCAAGTGGTTGCTTGGGTTTTAGATCATGGCAAAGTGAATAGGACAACAAGTGCATAAATAACATTCAAGTCTAAACATGAGAAGTAATAAATATTCTTGGTATAATATCATAAAAAATATGAATACAAAGTTAGTAAAATTTAATAGGGATATAAAGTACATGTAGAAAGGGTTGAGTAGGAGGAGTTGGAGATCTTACCAAAGTGAAATGGGAAGGCAAAAGAGGGTTGTGCACTGCTTGCACAAATCTGTCCAGATTTGGACACTTCGTCTCGTAGCTACTGTTTGGGGCTTCAAAATATTTCTTCAAGTACTTTACGGATTAGAGAGATTAGGAGAGAGGTAGAGGATGAATATAGGATGGTTGTTGAAGGGGTTTTAGTGCTGGAAGTGGTGGCAACAAGGTGTTGAAGTGGTGCTATTGCTGGCGGATTCAGTAGGGTGTCTTCATTTGGTAAGGGGTGTTTGGGGGAGTTGTATGATGATTTAGGTGCTTAGTTATAAATAAAACTTGTTAAGAAGAGGTAGGAGAAGGATATTTGGGTGCTGTAGTGGTGGTTTGGAGGCAATGGAGGTGGTGGAGTGGTCTGAGAAGAGGATACACTGAATTCGGATTCAGCCTGGACACCTCTGATGGAGGGTATTTTGAGAAACTTTAGAATTAATTTTGATGGAAGGTTTGTGAAGAGAAAGTGATAAGTAAAGGAATAGGAAGAATCATACAAAATTTGAGAGAAATATACTTACTGTGGAGGGAGATAGGGCCGGATTGGTGGGGGTATTGCTGAATTAAGATTCAGCCTGGGTAGGGTTGGATGGATGGAGGTGTGGAGGGAGATAGAGAAGGAATTTGGAGATTGTTTGTGAAGAAAAAATGTGAGAAAGAGAGTTAGGAAGAAGTTTTCTTCAGGTGGTTCTAATGGGGGAGGTGAAGAGAGGGGGGTTATAGACAGCCTAGTAGGGAGGGGAAGGGTTTGGAGTTACCAATGGGGGTAAGGAAAGGTCACATGTTATAACCCCTTTCCTTTCACATTCCACCCTAATGATTTAATAAATCCATGGCCGTCCAAAACTGAAATGATGTTTAATATGGATGGTCAAACCTATCTTAGTCAACCTAGGTTAAGTCCAACTACTTCTAGTTGGGTCAGGTTCGGGCCGTTGCGGCTTAGTTTGACTAGGTTGGCCCGATTCACTAAAAAATTGGTCATTTGTGACTATTGAGGGTAGGTAGCACATAGAGGTTCAATAGAGTGGGATACATGTATCATGTGTGTCTTAGACCTAGCATAGATCATGATCATGCATTAGGTCGAAAGAATTGGTCGAAATTGGATCTCCAATTTAAATTGGAATGGTCAACGGTTGCACTATAGGTGCTAGAAATTAAGTTTTTGACCCGAATGTTTTATATTAAAAATAGATCACAAGGAGATATGTTTGAGTGGGATATGATAATCATAAATTAAGGTGGGCTCATCTAGATCATGCATATAAAATTTGTTTGGAGATAATGGCTAATATTGTGCTCCTAAAAATTAAAGTTACAAAAAATATTTTTAAAGGATACTTTTATTTACTTAATCAAAATTAATAATAATAATAATTTGAAATATTATATTAAATTAAAATAGCTAAATCTCTGGGTAAGGGGGTTTACAATGATGCAAGCAATAGTCAGGCTAATCATATATAACTGGCTATGCGGCATGTAAATGGTCAGGCCATACCCAACGTGATATGTGGGGTGAGCTATGATGCATGTAAAGTGGGGTATGATCACATAATCTGCTTATATCTCCCCGTCCTCAGCTAGCACGAAGGATTTCAATCACGACTCCTCATAACATGTATCAATGATGCTAACCCGTGTATTCATAGTGTCAGAATCAAGTACATTATACAACTAGAATCATAGAAATGACCAACATAATAAAAACTGTCAGAGAATGTACTCACCTGTGGTCCTGAGCTGGCAATACCAATATCCTGCTTCCGAAGTCTCGCACGAACGATCCAACGGTCCTATATATATAATATAATATAATAACATCAGGCATTACATTAGTACGCACATAAACACAACTATACTATACTTAGAAACTAACGCAAGTAGGGGTGACAACTGGTCAACTAGCAGGGTCGAGTGTACGCGTAGTTAAAATGTACAAGTGTCATGTCCTCAAATACCGTGCACAATACGACAATGAGTTACCAAAATATATTTACATCTCCAAATCTCGTGTAACACTAACACATGTCCTAGCTACTAGGTAGTATACACATAAGGCAGTTAACTAACACCTAGGGTCTATACAATCAGCTATAACACTAACAACCTAATTTCCATGAAGTAATTACTAAACCTAATTACTATTCATATATATACACTAGTTATTAGGATTCACGAATACACAGTGTCCATGCAACAACACAACATGAAGAAAAAAGAGGACAAGTGCAAACCTCGGTGTGTTCGTAACCGAAGAGGGGGTGATGCTCGTCCGCGACCCGTAGAGGTCGGTCTCCAACGGTGCAGGATGGTGCTCCGGCGGGTGGACAACGGCGGCAGTAGCAACAATGTCAGCAGTAGCACGGGTCGTGGTGGTGGAGATGTTGGTGGTGGTGACTGGTGGTGGCCGAGGTGTGGTGGTGTGTTGCTGTGGTGTAGATGGTGGTTGCAGTGGTGATTGAGGTGGTGGTCAATCCGGCGGAGGAAGGTCATAGGGAGTCGGGGAGAAGCTGATGGTGCTGTGAGGTCGTGGCCGGAGTCGGGTGAAGGTTGCTCCGGTGGTGTGGTCGGTCGTGTGGTGGTGGCGAGATGGTGGTGATGGAGGAGGAAGGTTGCAGTGAGGGAGAGGCGGTGGTTGTTGCTGGTTGCTTGGTCGTATCTCCGGCGGTGGAGGATAAGAGTTGGAGATGGCCGGCTGTTGGGGAAGAGAAGTCGAAGAAGAAGGAACTATGGTGGTGATTGCCGGTCATGGGTGAGGTGGCTGCTCGGGGATGGCCAGAGATGGTGGTAATGGCTGGGGATGATGATGATGGTGGCGGTGTGAAGTCGGGGAAGAGGAGGAGACGAAGTCGGGGATCGTCGACTTTTGGGTGGTAACTGCTTGTAAGGTGATGATGGAGATAATAAAACTGTGGTGGCGGTGGTGACTGGCTACTCCGGCGGGGTCGTCTGCTTGGAGGAGGAGAAGGTGTTGATGGTGATGGCAATGGGTAGCAACGATGGTCGGGAAGGAGGGTGGTGCTCAGTGGAGAAGAGTCGGCTGTGGTGGTTGGCTGTTGTCGGGGAGGTCGTGGGTAGGAGGAGAAGAGTGGTGGAGATGGTGGAGATCGACGGTGATGGTCGGGGTGCTGTGAGGTAGTTGCTTCGGCGGTAAAGGTCGGAGAAGAAGAGAAGAGGGTGGTTTAGGGTTTCGGTTAGGGATAAAAAGTTGATGGTTGTTGATAAAAACATGGAGAGAGGAGAAGTGTTTATGTAGGAGAGAGAGAGAAGGTGATGGCCTTGGGATTAGGGCCGGCTATGTGCCTCCTAGGGATAGGGGAAGGTTTCTACATGAAGGAATGGAGGATGGAGATGGTGTAGGTTTTGAATGGAGGGCTAGGATGATGTAGAGGAAAAGTTAGAGTATAGTACACTCAAAATGGAGGAAAAATCATGTATGACCGGTCAACAATGAGGGAAGGTTTCTTCATGGCTTGGTTCTAATGGGAGGTGGACACCTCATTGTATTTTTGCACAAAAGTCCCCTAACAATTGGGAAATTGCACAACAATGGGGTTTGGGATTGGATGAAAAAAATACCATGTTTGGTGGGATGTAGTGGGTTAAAAGGGTGTGTAGTGTTTAGTATGAACCTTGAGGGTGTGAGTGGGGGTTTGGATTGGTGTTGGGTCTAGTTTTGGGTTAGGTTGAGTTCTTACACCAATTTAATTAAATTTAGTGTAAATTGTGTTCTTAAATTAATTGGAAGTGCATAGGGTTAAAATTGGGTGAGACACAAATCTCATGGACGTAGAAGACTTAGAATAGAATATTGTCATAATTTGGGTAGCACAAAACGGATCGAGGTTGTGTCTTCAATTTCGATTGGAACGGACAAGGATGCAAAGTTGGATTTATTTTGATTTAAAAATAAATGTTTGTAACGAATATTGTGCGACTAAAATGAAGCACAAGAGAGCGTATTTATGAGTTACAAAAAGTTCAGAATGGAAAACTGGCACGTCTAGGACAAGGGTATAAAATTTGTTGGAAGGCAAAAGCTAGTGTAGCGCTCCAAATATCGAAGCAACGGTAAGGTACAACAATTGAATAAACAATACAGAAGTAAAATATAACCCCAATAATTAATCCCGAATAATACTAATTTAATCCATAATCCTATTTAATCCATAATCCTATATTTTGGTCAGGGATTTATCTAGTGGGTTTCTAGATCTAGTCCACTAACCCATGCATTAATGAACATAATATAATATGTATAATATATATCATACAATATATTAACACAAAAAAATAAATATGGTAAAAGACAATAAAGTTCCTATTTAGAAATGTGGTAGTGACAGGTGGGCCATGATTACGCTACATATGATGCAGTCCTCAGGGCATCTAGGTCGCAAGAACTTGTGGAGCAGATATTAGTAGCAAGGATCGGAGGCCAAAAGAGGTCCCACTCATCCATGAGAGCTATCAGTATTCAGTCGTTATCTCCAGCACCAGCAGTCAGAGCTTCTCGTCTGCTTGTACTTCCAGCTTCAACTATAACCTCAGTACAGTCCATGAGGCAGTCAGTACCAGCAAGATGTAGCCAATATGGTAAGCTAGGGCACACTAGAGATCAGTGTAGGAGGGCCAACGGCCAGTGTATCAGATGTGGGTCATACGACCATATGATTGGTTCATGCCCGCTTCTGTACCCTAAGGCATCTTCAGTTCGATAGTTGCTAGCTTCGCCCCAGGCAGCGATTGAAGGCCCGAGGGGACCAGCATTAGCAGTTCGACCACTAGCACAACTTTCTATCCCGACGCAGACTCAGCAGTTCCAGCAATAACGTCCGGCTCAGTTTGTGCAAGTCCAACAAACCCAGCAAGCAAGGCAAAACTAGCAGCAAGTTAGGGCCTCAGCCCTTAGGCGTGATTATACAAAAGATTTTGGCATTCTAGAGAAGTTGTTAGCCGAAGGCGCTACGATTGTAGGTAAGATTTTCAAGTTTGCCTTAGTTTTTCTTATTCTTGGGTTCTTATCGAACGATCATGCATTTCGTTGTGCAAGAGTGCAACAGTCGTCTCAATTCTTTCATCGAGCAGAGACGAGTTCTTCGTCCTACTCTTCCGCCTCTGTATCTCGTGGTACGTGATGTCCATCATGTGACCAGATTATGAAGGTACATCCTAGATTAGAGTCATGATCTTGATATAATCGTTGGTACCGACTTACCTCGAGGCTTGACTCTTGTCAGCATAGGCAAGCGAGGGTGAATTCCTATTTGACTGACTTAGGGGTATATGTATCCACATGCCTCCATTTTTTCCTATGTTATTTTGTGCATTTATTTACTTTCTGCGGTTATCTCTTCTATGTTAGTTATTTGTTTGATATAATTTATTTTTATAAGTGACTTATGATTTCTTGAGCTTTCTAGTATATTTTCTAGCTCGACCAGCCTTGGTGAAAAGGACAAAATTTTCTAAGGTAGGTAAAGATGTCATACCCATTTCCAGATTTGGTATTTCTGAATTTCTGACAGTTTCAATTTTTTCTGATAATGTATTTCTGCTGTATTTTTATGATGATTCATGTCGTTTATATTTTATTGCTTTATTTTCTATTGTTGAGAGAGACTACTCGAGACTTGTAGTGAACATGTTGGCAATTGCTATAGACCCGTGTTAGGACCCGTTTGTAGAATGGATACCTGACTCGGTTCACTTTTGGAACCACTAAGCCTATTTTGAATGGTTAAGATTTGTTTGGAGAGCGTATTGACTTAATCCTATGGCTAACCTTATTTTTCCCCACTTAATATATATATATATATATATATATATATATATATATATATATATATATATATATATATATATATATATATATACTTTTTTTACTCTCATCTTATTTTTCTTCATTTCTACTTCCTTTCTTCTACTTACTCTCTCCCTTGTCGTAAATCAAACCGAACCCTAACCCTAGAAGAGGTGGTTGTGATCACTCAGACCATGGGAGGTAGAGGCTAAGAAACCACTCTAGGCAAGTACATCTTCTCAAATGGTGAATCTATGAATTTTCATATTTTGCATATATGTATTATTTAAAACTTTGTTTGATAGAAAATGTTCTCCTTGATGTCCTTACCTAATTTAGTTCTTGGATTTTTTGTTTTTGATGGATGATTTGGAGTAGATCTGATTTTCAAGATTTGAGTTTTTCATAGGTTCCATGAGTTTTTCTTGGTTTTGATATATTAAAACTTTTTTTTTGAAAACTAAATATTTCATGTTTTGGAGAATTAAATTTTATGCGATTTTGACTTTTGTTTGATTTGGAGTTAAAATAAAGATTTATGAAGAAAATAATTTTTTGAGCTTTCGGCCATGGCTGAACTTGCCGTTTTGAGAAGATGTAGTATTCATATGAGTAGTAGTTTTTATGACAGTTTGTCCTCATATGGCAAACTGTCATGCAGCCAGTAGTTTTCATGATAGTTTTGCCTCATAGGGCAGACTGTCATGCAGCCAATAGTTTTTATGATGGTTTGGACTCATATGGCAAACTGTCATACGGGAAGTAGTTTTTATGACAGTTTGGACTCATGTAGCAGACTGTTATGCGTCTAGTAGTTTTTATGACATTTTGGCCTCATATGACAGTCTATCATGCGGGCACTAATTTTTTTGACAGTTGGCCTCATATGGCAGGGTGTCATGCGGCCAGTAGTTTTTGTGACAGTTTGGCCTCATCTGGCAGACTGTCATGCGGCCAGTAGTCTTCGTGACAATTTGGCCTCATATGGCAGACTGTCATACGGCCAGTAGTTTTCATGACAGTTAGGCCTAATGCGACAAACTGTCATGCGGCCTCAAGCGACAGACTGTCATGCGGCCGCATGGGGCAGACTATCATGCGACCTCATGCAACAGCAGTCCATGCGGCAAGCAGCTCTATGCGACAAGCAGTTTTATGAGTAAAGTAGATTTATGAGGCAATCCGTTTTATCAAGCATCATAAGTTTTCTCTCTTGCATATTTTTTATGTGATTGGCTTATTTTCTTGTCTATTTTGATTTTTGATTCATTATCTCGGTTTAGTAGTGGAGTATAGTTGGATGTTGTACTACCCTATATTAACACAGGTTTATGATCCTCACTACACTGTGGATGGTTTGTGTATGATTAACCTATTATATTTGACATCGGATAATCGAGTGTGAGTATTGCCCAATGTATCGAGTATCGCAGATACGATAAGCTCGCTAGTGGTAACTCATAAAAAGATCATACTCGTAACTCGTCATTATAGGAAGTTTCTCGAGTGTCCACGACTCGAGAACTTGAAATAATTTGGTAATGATTAGACAAGATAAGGTTCACCTAGATTATTAGGAGGAAAGAATATTGCACAACTGGATACCCTGATCTCCAAGGGCCCCATGAGGCATGTGACAACCCTGCTAGGCAAGGGCTCCCTGACCTAGAAATTTTACGCGTGCTGCAGCACTTACAAGACAAGTTTATGTTTACAAGACAAGTTAATGCTTATAATACCAGTTTATAAGACACGTTCATGACCACAAGACAAGTTATGATTTCAAAAACAACTTCATAATTTCCTGACAAGTTAATGTTTATGTCAATAACAAGTTATGGTTGATTGTGGTGTCTATTCTTTTCAAGTCAAGCGTACCCTTGGCCATCCCGGTTGACTGCAGTGCCGGTGGTAGCAATATTCTTCAAAGAATGCATTTGTCAGTAACTAGGTTGTGATAACCCTAGTTAGTTAATTATAGAAAGTCATAGGCATATTTTGTCGTAAAATGAATGTTTGTAGCTTGGCCTTGTTTCTCATTCTTCCGACGCGTGGTTAGGGTGCTAAGTTCTGCTGGTGTGAAAGTCTGCTACCCCGATCCTTGTTTGGTTTAAGGGTTGTGGTCCTGATCCATAGTAATTCGTATGCCATCTTCCTGCTCGTCGCTTTGTCCTGCTCTGTTAGCTAGTTTATTTATATATTTTAATTCTTTCTTACTTTATTCTTGAGACAAGTATATTGGTATTGTACAAGTCTCGACTTGCATTTAACATTTATGCCTCTTCTGTGCATAATGTTATGATGAGTTTGAGCTCATTTGTAGTACTTGTTGCTTTGGGTTCTGATCCCACTGGTTTTGCTTTGTCAGATTTATCCGAAGAAAACCAGAATCTCCCGTACTTCCAGCAAGATGGCTCGCATATGTTGGACTGCGGCCGAAGCTCACGAGTGAGTTTCCTTCTTCCACCCCTTATTTTACTTACTTTATTTTATGGTGTTAGCAAGGGGCAGAGTCAGCTCCTTTTATTTTTTAGACTATGGTCAACATGATGTATATATTAGACCTTGACTAGTATATTTGATCATGTATAATTATACTCTGCTAGTACAGCATTTTGTATTCACTAGCTTCATGATCATATATGACATATAATTTGGGACGCCTTTTTACCTTCATGTATGATATACTCTTGAAATTGTTATTGATGGATTAAAATACTAGGAATTGTCGGCCTTAGGACTGACGTCATAGCATGCTAGAATCCAACCCATTTGTCTTATTGACAGTCGTGACCGACGTACGATGTTTTCATATCTTGTACGGTGTAGTTGGCCGTATCTGTCCTCGTATTTATCCATAATTTTGGGAGCAGGCATGACACTTGCGCCTAAAATCTATGTATTCAAAACCAGACTCAGTGGACTCAGACCGTATGAACTCAAAGGCAGCTACACGGTCCAGGGACTTGGGCAGAGCTAAGTCCTCAAGAAAAGTCTATGCGGCTCTGACTGCAATGCAAGCATCAGCCTCATAATACCCTAATATAGCAATAATGGCCTTCCACAAAGTTCTAACAGGGGATTAATGCCCCCGAACGCTTCAAAAGTCGCAAGAAAAGACGGTAAACTAAGCGACAAAAAATGATGTCAGCACAATAATGGCACTTGGCAGGCGTGTAGTGCCACGTAGGCATGACAAAAATTGCATGAGGCCCCGCCTCCTTGCGGCCTAGCACTTTTGCGGCTCTGTCACCCCCACATTTCTAGATGAGGGTATTTTAGTCCTTTTGCCTATATTTTATTTTTTAATGATTACTATTTTTTGTGTGCTAATAACTAATATTTGTGCTTAAGCTATTTATTTATTTTAGTTAGTAGGCTATCCTAGTTATTTTGACTTGATATTAGTGGAACCAATTAGATTAGTCATGACATATTGAGCCCAACATTGGACTAGCCCCAATTAGACTCATCCCTTAGTTAATTAAAGAGATTAGCTTAATTTGTATTTGTTTAAAGACTTCCCAATATAGACCTCCCTAATTATTCTTTATAATTAACTAGTAGGAGCATAGTGGACTATTGTTGTTACTTGGGAGAGGAGCCAAGGGGGGCCAGCCACATAAGTAGAGGAGTTTTTCTATCATCTTAATTTTTTTTCCACTCATTTTAGATCTCCAATTTAGTAGATTCCTAATTTATTTCATCCTTCCATCAAATTTTAGCCTAATTTTCCCATTCTCTCTTATTTCCATTAATTGAAGAGCATTATAGCTTAGATTTGCAAAAAGCACTCGAGAAAGAGAAATTGACAAGGAGATCATGTCCTAATTGTGTCCATAGAGCTTTTTTTGGAAATCCATCTCCGAATAGGTAAATTCTGAATTCAACCCTTAAATTAGACACTAATTTATGCATTTAACTATTAGGAATCATCCCTTGGCATAGGGCTACCCATAGGATCATGAATTAGGTCCATATGACTTGTAATATGAAAGTTACATAGTGATTTGTGTCCAATTAGAAGGAATTACGAGATTGACACATCAAGTTTATGTCATGAGACCAATTAGATCTAATTAGACTTAGATCGGGATTGTGGGGTAGGTATGTATCTATAAATGGATACGAGTAGGCCGTATCATGGTAATTTAGGATACAATGTGATACGGAGACTCATTTTTGGGGTTTTGTGCATAGTAGGGTATTTACTCTTCAATTTTCATTATAATTAGTTACATTAGTTATATAAATATGAAATTTAGATATATTATTGGTATTAGTGGAGTATTGGGAGTGTTGGTATTCTATTTGAATGCGTATCATGAATATCCTAATGATGCACTATAGATGTTTGTGGAATTGCTTATTAACTACTGTGTATACTAATAGAGATCTATCTATATATATATGAGAAGCATGTATGTGTGTCATTGTATTATATATATATATATATATATATATATATATATATATATATATATATATATGTGTGTGTGTGTGTGTGTGTGTGTGTGTGCGTGTGTATATGTGTGGATATATATTTAGATGTGAGGCTTGCTCATGTGTGCTCCAGATATCTACAAGTTATGCACAGGCATTTGAGGATTTGACAAGGGGGTGAGACTGTGTTCAGAGAAGTGGACTGATTATGGATAGTGAGAAGATAATAGGATCAGTAGAGTGACAGGTTAATGTGTGGAGTGTTCAGTGAGCCCTGTGCAAGCTCTAACAGGGAGTGTGTGTTCTGCACATAGGACTTTGTGTGCACCAAGGTGTGGATACGAGTGTACTAGTGTTTGTATCATTAGGATCCAGGGAGCATCCCTTATTATGCACATCAATAGGCAAGTAATGAGGGAATAATGTTCGGGTAGATGCAGTCATTAGAGAGTGTGTGTAGTGTATGAGGTATGAAGAGTGTTAAGAGAAAATACTTGTTGTGTATTAGTGTTTGTACTAGTGATTTGTGTGTGTATGTTGAGTGTCATAGAGGTTGAGTGTCGGGGTTAGTATCACAGTGTGCAGGTGCATGTGTGAAGGCTCGGGCATGTTGCAAGGGAAATATGGATTAGTATATTAGCATCAGCTAAGTAAAGGTTGATGACATTAGGAACACTCTTGTGCAGGCAAGAGAGGAGTAGAGAGGGTTGTGCACTGTGTTGGTGCAGTGACTGGGAGCTTAGGTAACCAAAAGATGGTGTTGTAGTATGGGTGCTCGAGCAGGTCAGTGAATGGGGGTCCATTCTGTTCCAAACAGCAGTATTAGTGATCTAAATTAACAGGTGATTAGGCCAGGTAGGGACTGCAGTACCTGAGTGCAGGGTTAGTGTTGAAGGGGTGCAACAGTGCAAATTAGGGAGGTATCGGGTTAAGATAAGTGGAGGGAGTAGATGTAAGGTAAGGGTGTAATTATCTGCAGCAACAATGCTTTGATTGCTCTTGGCAGCAACTTAGCTTGGTGTTAGAGGGTTGTATTTTGGTACAGATATTTAGGTTGGTGTCAGGTTGGTGTAGTGCAATGTGCACTATATATGCAGTGCAATGTGTTAGTGTTAGTTCTTTACTTAGGGAATTCTAGAGGGTAGATATTGGAGGAGCTACTGCAGGGGTACATTGGGGGCATCTATTTGAGTTGGGAATACTCTCAGTTGAATTAGTGTAGAATTATACCAAATGGTATCAGTGACTTGAGTGCACCTGCACTGTAGACAAGGTTTGTGGATGATTTTGCACTCAAGTTCAGGTAAGTTAATGTGGGTGAATTAGTGACTTGGGTGTATATCCATAGGAAGGGAAATAATAACTGATACTAGGCAGTATCTGTAGATATTAGGCTAATGTGATAGCCATAAATATGGCAATTGAGGTATTACTCTTACTTGGGGATAGGAATAAGGTAAGTCTAAGGTATTGAGTTATGGGTTGTGAGTTAAGATGTTAGGGTAGTTGATGGCTAAGGTAAGTTTTTATAAGTGAGATATCCTAGTTTAGGCTAAGGTATTAGCTAAGTAGTAGAGTATTAATAAGATACATATAATACCATAGTAAATAAGCTATATCGATACTAATAGTAGCTAGTATCTAGGATTAAGTGAGGAGTGTTATATATAGATAATTCTATAGTGATAAACATATTGTGTAACTATATAAATGTTATAAGATACATATCATGTTGTTAGTATCATAAGTAATGACCTAGTATATCTAGATATTAGCTTAGAACCTAACCAAGACATAGTATCACCTAGTAACTACTAGTATGGACTAGTAATCACCCTAGAAGTTAATTATGGACCTAGAAATCTAGATGACACCTAGTTGACCTAGTCTAGCTAGTGTGACCTAGAAATGACCTAGAAAATCATACTTAGTGCATTTATACCTCATTTATCATTCTTTCCACCCTTTGACTTGATATCTCATATTTAGGTCTGTGAGACACCGATACGGACATTGAGTTACATCTTTTCTTCAGGATCATAGGCGAGTACATTCTATGATAGTTTTTATTATTTAAAAATTACTATAATACAAGTATTAGAAATATTTTACTTGATTCCTGACATATTGTTATACCAATTGGTATACGTGGATCCCTTTCATGAGATATTATTGTTCGTGATTACTCAGTGATCATCGTGTTGTTCTTCATTATTACTTAGTGATTGTCATGATATTTATCGTGATTATCGTGCTTGTATTGTAGACCTTGCATAGTAATTATCATGTCATGATATGGATCCATTATACTAGGCGGGGACGGGGGAAGTGGTAGCTAGATATGTTATCAAGATATTTGCAATATTGTAGACATTGGCAAATATCGTAGACATTGGCAAACATTGTAGACATTGGCAAACATCGTAGACATTGGCAAACATTGTAGACATCGGCTAATCGTGCTAACATTGAAATGCCTCGATCACATATCAAACTAGTATTTCAAATACTTAGTATAGTTACAGTTTCACTATATTCTAGTTCCTTGTCTTGATTCTATTACATTGAGATCAGTGTTTACCATATTGCTATAGATTATCTGTCTCCTTCCTTTCATAGTTTGATATTGTTTTATTGTTTCTCGTCTTATATTATATTCTTTATTTTTGTTTATAGTCATTATCAACTAATTGGAACTACAATGGGTTATACTTCGTTCCAATCCTGACTGGATATATTTTTCAGATAATTGGTTAGAGCATATGTGTCCCACCTACTATGGGCCACAGGATGGTGAGGCTGTTGAGATTGCACCATAGAGCCTCTTGATATAGTACCACCAGTTAGAGAGTTTTAGATTATTCTTTATGATATTGTATTTGACTTAGCTAGACTTTATGACATGTACTATATTTGAGATCTTTGAGTTGAGATTGACTATTAGACTTGGACTTGGACTTGTGATGTATGGCATTTCTGTATTTCTTTTCTTCTATTTCGTATAATGCCATATCTTCCTCTAGTATTATATTATGATTGGTACAGATATTTAGGTTGGTGTCAGGTTGGTATAGTACAAGGTGCATTATAATATGCAGTTTAATGTGTTAGTATCAGTTCTTTACTTAGGGAATTCTATAGGGTAGATATTGGAGGAGCCACATTAGGGGTACATTGGGGACATCTATTTAAGTTGGGGATACTTTCAGTTGAATTAGTGTAGAATGATACCAAATGGTATCAGTGACTTGAGTGTTGCTGCACTGTTGACAAGGTTTGTGGGTGCTTTTGCACTTAAGTTCAGGTAAGTTAATGTGGGTGAATTAGTGACTTGGGTGTATATCCATAGGAAGGGAAATTAGAACTGATACTAGGCAATATCAATAGATATTAGGCTAATGTGTTAGCTATAAATATGGCAGTAGAGGTATTACTCTTACTTGGGGATAGGAAAAAGGTAAGTCTAAGGTATTGAGTTATGGGTTATGAGTTAAGATGTTAGGGTAGTTGATGGCTAAGTTAAGTGTTTATAAGTGAGATATCCTAGTTTAGGCTAAGGTATTAGCTAAGTAGTAGAGTATTAATAAGATACATATAATACCATAGTAAATAAGCTATATAGATACTAATAGTAGCTAGTATCTAGGATTAAGTGAGGAGTGTTGTATATAGTATAATTCTATAGTGATAAACATTGTGTAACTATATAAATGTTATAAGTTACATATCAGAATGAGTTAGTACCATAAGTAATAACCTAGTATAGCTAGATATTAGCTTAGAACCTAACCAATACCTAGTATCACCTAGTAACTGCTAGTATGGACTAGTAGTCACCCTAGAAGCTAGTTATAGACCTAGAAATCTAGATGAAACCTATTTGACCTACTCTAGCTAGTATGACCTAGAAATGACCTAAAAATCATACTTAGTGCATTTATACCTTATTTATCATTATTTACACCCATTGACTTGATATCTCATATTTAGGTCTGAAAGACACCGATACGGACGTCGAGTTACATCTTTTGCTTAGGACCACTTGCGAGTACATTCTCTGATTGTTTCCATTATTTGATAATCTCTATAATACAAGTATAAGAAATATTTTACTTGATTCCTGACACATTGTTGCATGGATTGGTATACGTGGATCCCTGCTATGAGATATTATTGTTCATGATTACTCAGTGATCATCGTGTCGTTCTTCATGATTACTTAGTACTTACCGTGATATTTCTCGTGATTATATAGACCGTCATCATTGTTCTTGTATTGTAGACCTTGTATAGTGATTATCATGTCATGATGTGTCATGATATGGATCCATTGTACTAGTCAGGGACAGGAGAAGTGCTAGCTGGATATGTGATCAAGATATTTGCAATATTATAGATATTGGCAAACATCGTAGACATTGACAAACATTATAGACATTGGCAAACATTATAAACGACGGCTAATCATGCTAACATTGAAATGCCTCGATCACTTATCAAACTAGTATTTTAAACACTTAGTATAGTTACAGTTTTACTATATTCTAGTTCCTTGTCTTGATTCTATTGTATTGATATCAGTGTTTACCATATTACTCTAGATTATTTATCTCTTTCCTTTCATAGTTTGATATTGTTTTATTGTTTCTCGTCTTGTATTACATTCTCTATTTCTGTTTATTGTCATTATCAACTAATTGGAACTGCTATTGGGTTATACTTCGCTCAAATCTTGACTGAATATATTTTTTAGATGATTGGTTAGAGAAGATGTGTCCTACCTACTACGGGCCACAGGATGGCAAGGCCGATGAGATTGCACCATAGAGCCTCTTGATATAGTACCACCAATTGTAGAGTTTTAGATTATTCTTTATGATGTTGTATTTGATCTTAGCTAGAATTTATGACATATACTATATTTGAGATCTTTTAGTTGAAATTGACTATTAAACTTAGATTTGTGATGTATGGAGTTTCTGTATTTCTTTTCTTCTATTCCATATTGTACCATATCTTCCCCTAGTGTTATGTTGTGATTGAGCATTGATTATCATTATCATATATCATTCTCCTCCAGTTGGAGTTAAAATGGCATGACAGGTACGTTATATATATTGTGTGAGATATTTAGATAATATTGTTGACCTAGACATCGTTCTACCGTCGATGTTGCGGCGTAGGATGTACGTACCCACGTACTCGTGCTCCTACACCGGGTACGGGTCGTGACAGGCTCCATGAGGCCCAATCCCTATGCAGCCCGGTCCTTACGAGGACCAGTTCCTATGCAGTTTTGTCTTCATGCGGCTCCATGCGACCAAACCTTCTTGTCACCAAAAGTGCTGACCACGTGTTAAGTTGACCGAGTCTCGCACGCAACGAGTGAAAACAACTTTAGTTATAGGCCAATATCTCAAAACAATATATCCTAAGTAATGCCATGTGGTAGCCTGACCGTGACATGCAATCGCGGTTGCAACTACATTCTGTTAAGGATGGTCATACGACAACCAGATATGTGTGCGTAAGCCATCCAGTATAGATGGCTATAAATAACAGGGATGCATTCTCGTACATACGTGTAGAGGGACGTATAGGGACACATAGAGAAAGCATAGGGACACATAGAGAAAGCATACTCAGGAGCCCAGTTGATATCTTTCGTGCCAGTGAGCCAGAGACCTAGCAAGTTCCTTCATCGTCAAACCGTCAACGGATTAAAGGAGTCAGTTGCAGTACTCGATCTCCATCGTCATACTCCCATAATTTTAATTATATGTAGACTTCTTGTTTAAGGACTCTTTGTACTTTCTTTGTTTTCAATATACAAAACCAAGTTTGCATAACTGAAATTTTGTATCGGAACAAAAATGGCAACTTTGCTAGGGAACTCCTTTTCCACTAACGAAAAGACAATGACGTAGTCCGGCACGACAAAGCTGGGTTCAATCCAGAGGATGCTGGTTGTACGCTTCGACCAACAAGCCTTTGAGGAGATGCTCTATGAGGGCAGCCTAAGTTCTTCGCCAAGCCTAGCAAAGCCTAAGAAGACCCGCAGGACTTGGGATGCTAAGGCCAGTGCGCCTCACCAATTATGGAGCATGCACTCCATGTCTCTGTACCTGATACTCAAGATGCACGTCATGCTTCTACACAGGCTATCCCTACTCATGCGACAGCCTCGTTTGAGGATACAGGTGCTCAGTACCTATGTTTTGGAAGAGAAAAACACTATGATGCCAGAAACTTGGGGGGGTGATGCACAACCCACGCCCCCACGGTGAGGGAAACAGAAGAAAATGCAAGCGGCGCCTAACTCCAGGCACAAGAAGACTTTTGAATGCGCCCAAGATAGCAACAAAGGCTCTTCCTTTGACAAAATCTCATGCAGCGTCGACCCTATGAGCCACTTTGAAGAAGGATAGAATTTTGACTCTTCGTACTATTCACCAGTGAGAGCTAGGTCAAAGAAGTCTAGGGAAGTATGAGATCGTCAAGCTCAAGCAACTGCTCAGTTGACTGACCGTCAGCAAGCACCGCTAACTGTTATGCACGCTCATGATAAAAAGTTGACCCATGTGCCCACCTTGCTTGGGTGTGTGAAGTGGGCCAGTCTGAAAAGTCTTCTACTAATGACTTAGAAAAAGTTTTCGTATGAACCCCGAGTCATGGAGCAAAAATACCACATACACACCCATGAACTCGGTTTACCCGTATGAATAAAGAGGGTGTGAAGGTGAATAAACTCTCGTCTGATTTTTGCAACATGATTAATCACAAGCGCAAAGCGAGGGAAACGTCTATGGCATGTGAGATGCCCCCTCCGGAGCATCACTGTGCCAGCATCGTCATTAATTACAGTTGCACTAAAGTAGTAGTGCTTGCAAACAGGCAATCGACATTCTAACGACTGCAACCAAAAGCACCCGCCCGACGACGTGTCAGAAAACAGGTACAAATGCCAGAGGAGGAAAAATTACCCTTCTCCTCGTGTCGTTCTACGTGGACATCTCCCTCCACAAAGGAAGGCCAAAAGTCAAAGACCTCCAACCCTCCACTTTCAACCAGCATGTCGAAAAGGCGAACCCCAGGAGGACGAGAAGTTGTACCTATAGAGAGAGTATTCTTGGGTACCAGCTCGAAGACGAGACTATCTTCAGCTGGGGGTGGGACTTCCCCAAGACCTACGATGACTCTGCAAGTCGGGGGTAGCAATCCTCCAAGATTCTATAATAACTCGACGTTCCAAGGAGATAGCGACTCTCAAGGGACGAACACAGAAGTTCCTGGGGTAGTCACCCTCGTCAAGACAAAGCAGCTTTTGTTGCTGGGGGTAGCATTTCCTCCGAGTCAGAAGAAGGTGCAACTCTGCCAGCCTTCCCAGAGGATAGCGTGTCTCAGGGGTTGGAGGCAGAAAACGAAAGGTCCACCTTCCCCTCCGTCTTTTCCCATATGATGACAGTGTAAAGGGGAGGGAGGACAACGAGGGCACTAGTGATTGACAATGCCTCAAGATGATCGAGGCTATGATGCAAACTATGAGTTCTTCGATGCAGACTTTGACCCAGACGGTCTTAGAGCTCAGGAACAACATGGCCCCCCCAACTGCTAAGGACCTCTGGACAAGCAATCCAGGACCCAGGATGTCACGCCCCGGTCCCGCCCGGGCCGCCGCTCCGCCCTGCCCCACCCCGTGCGGCCGGGATTAACGAACCGGACACGTATCACCGTGCCTCGACGCGCCGGATGCGAATCACCGCGCCCGTCCTGCGGGTGCGAGAAAGGAAGGGAGCCAAGCGAATGGCCCGTTCGAGCTTTCGGGGGACGTGATGCCGCACGGGCTTGGGGTTGCGCCCGTGCAAGGCCAATCGTTTAAGTTGATAGTTGGCTATCATCGCATCAATCGAGTAAGCAGCGGAAAGGGACTTGTTGCAATGCAATGCATTAGACAACTGAGTGTTCGGGACAATTGAGGCAACTTGGGTTTCCTTTAGCAAAGGCACACGTTCGTTCCATACATTATGCCCCCTTATACGATAGCATTCTCGGGACAACAATCGAAACCAGGATTCCGGGTCTTAGGGACTGTGGCACGCCTATCGCTTCCTCGGACGATCCAGTACCTGCAAACAAGTAAACTGTTGGTGGGTCAGCACTTTATACAAGTACTGGTGAGATAAATCAACTGAACAGAAACAAGCATTCACTCAAACATGCACTAAGTAATCATGTTATAAAACATTACATTACTAGTGATCTTTCTAGTTTTACCTAGGTTCGTTTCATGCAGTTCTAGCAGAGTCGATTTACTTGTTTGGAAACATGTTTGGAAACAGAGTTTCATATTGAATATGCAAGCAAGCAAACCGTTCATGTTCCAGGGTGTGCGCAGCGTATCTCGTGCGACTCGAGGGTCTGATGCATAGCTAGACACACAATGCACATTCTTAGGGGCAGTCACTATCCAAGCCAACAAAATGACTTAGCTATATGCAGGGCGGTCCCCGAGTATCTCAGGATCGGCAGCTGGTGGAACATCATACCAATGACTCATTTCTCTGAAGCTAATGGCAGCTGTGACCCATGGTGGCTGACGCATGCAGTTCAGCTCTCCACCAAAAGCCATTGTCCGACCGCGTGCGAATGCATGGAACACTATCAAATAAACTCTAGTATGCAGACGAGACGAACCATCTTAATACACTCGTTGTTGCGGGGCAATCCGACTTATCATTGAACACGTTCAGGCACAGTATGGTTCTCTCAAAGCATAGACGATAGTGAACATATTTATGCACTCTAAGCAAGTGATTCAGGATTCTCGTTTAGCAGACTTATCATTTCAAAGACAAGCTAGGTGAGTTCGTTCATTAACATGCAAGGCAGGTTCTATCATTCTCTTAAGAAAATATTGCAAGCAAAAACTCAGATTATTATTAAGGCGTGCAAGAATCAGAGAACGAAGTTCTGCCCACTCACCTTGATATATAACGCCGGCGCGGAGCGGGGCGTTACATACTTACCAACCAACAAAAAGTTTCATCCTTGAAACTTCAAGGATAAACTTCTCGATATCCCGAGTAGCGATAGTGCCGTCCCTCGCCGTACTCAATCGAAACAATCAAGCAATTCAAGTTCAGGAAACATTTTGCAGTTTGAGAATATCTATGGACTTATTGTAGGGAACGCTCTTTGCAATACCATATCGACTCAGAGTCATAGCAACGGATTTGGGCCAGAGAATCGATTCTGCTCTGATACTATTCTGTCACGCCCCGGTCCCGCCCGGGCCGCCGCTCCGTCCTGCCCCGCCCTGTACGGCTGGGATTAACGAACCAGACACGTATCACCGTGCCTCGGTGCGCCGGACGTGAATCACCGCGCCCGTCCCGTGGGTGCGAGGGAGGAAGGGAGCCAAGCGAATGGCCCGTTCGATCTTTCGGGGGACGTGATGCCGCACGGGCCTGGGGTTGCGCCCGTGCAAGGCCAATCGTTTAAGTTGATAGTTGGCTATCATCGCATCAATCGAGTAAGCAGCGGAAAGGGACTTGTTGCAATGCAATGCATTAGCCAACTGAGTGTTCGGGACAATCGAGGCAACTTGGGTTTCCTTTAGCAAAGGTACACGTTCGTTCCATACATTATGCCCCCTTATACGATAGCATTCTCGGGGCAACAATCGAAACCAGGATTCCGGGTCTTAGGGACTGTGGCACGCCTATCGCTTCCTCGGACGATCCAGTACCTGCAAACAAGTAAACTGTTGGTGGGTCAGCACTTTATACAAGTACTGGTGAGATAAATCAACTGAACAGAAACAAGTATTCACTCAAACAGGCACTAAGTAATCATGTTATAAAATATTACATTACTAGTGATCTTTCTAGTTTTACCTAGGTTCGTTTCATGCAGTTCTAGCAGAGTCGATTTACTTGTTTGGAAACATGTTTAGAAACAGAGTTTCATATTGAATATGCAAGCAAGCAAACCGTTTATGTTCCAGGGTGTGCGCAGCGTGTCTCGTGCGACTCGAGGGTCTGATGCATAGCTAGACACACAATGCACATTCTTAGGGGTAGTCACTATCCAAGCCAACACAATAACTTAGCTATATGCAGGGCGGTCCCCGAGTATCTTAGGATCGGCAGCTGGTGGAACAGCATACCAATGACTCATTTCTCTGAAGCTAATGGCAGCTGTGACCCATGGTGGCTGACGCATGCAGTTCAGCTCTCCACCAAAAGCCATTGTCCGACCGCGTGCGAATGCATGGAACACTATAAAATAAACTCTAGTATGCAGACGAGATGAACCATCTTAATAAACTCGTTGTTGCGGGGCAATCCGACCTTATCATTGAACACGTTCAGGCACAGTATGGTTCTCTCAAAGCATAGACGATAGTGAACATGTTATGCACTCTAAGCAAGTGATTTAGGATTCTCGTTTAGCAGACTTATCATTTCAAAGACAAGCTAGGTGAGTTCGTTCATTAACATGCAAGGCAGGTTCTATCATTCTCTTAAGAAAACATTACAAGCAAAAACTCAGATTATTATTAAGGCGTGCAAGAATCAGAGAACGAAGTTCTGCCCACTCACCTCGATATATAACGCCGGCGCGGAGCGGGGCGTTACACAGGAACTAATAGGGAGTCAAATATAACTGCTCCCTCCGCAGGTGGCAATCATACATTGCCACGATCATCTTCCCCTTCGTCGTCAGATGATGCCCATAAGGTAATTCGGGAGTTCTGGGAAGTTCGAGCTCTCCTTGACTCGATAAGCAACCAGGACACACTTTACAAACTCAAGATATGACAACCATATCCTCTCAAGTAAAAAAATGTGATATATCTGCCAAAGTATAAACCACTGTCTATAATCCCTTTTGACGGGAATACGTCTCCATACCAATACCTAAATTACTTTAATTTGGTGACAAAACATCTACCCTGGGATGATGCCCTCCTCAATAAAATCTTCGCCGGAACCTTGGCCGGGTAGTCTACGAATGGTTCTACAGCCTCCCGTACAATTGTATCTTGTTGTTCGAAGACCTCAAGGCCCTTTTTCTCTCTCGGTTCTATGACGGAGGAATGGGCATGACTATATCCTCCCATATGGACTTTACTCAAATAGGAGAAGGATTTTGCATGTGACTATATAGAATAATACAAGCAGACAATACTTAAAATGCCCACTGGTATTCCTGAAGCCACATTAATAGATATGTGCAAAAATAACCTCCTACCGGTGGTGAGACTCTGGACATGCTCTAGTCAGTTCGAGGATTGGACGACATTCATCATAAGCGATGTCACAACTGAGAAGAATGTGAAGGACACCCGACTATTGGGAATACACATCTCCATCACTGATGACAGGGGAAAGTGTTCCTTCAACAACAACAACAACAATAACAACAATAGTCGGTTCGACGATACAGGAAGTCCTTAACCATGCCCTCGTCCTAGAACCGCAATATCCTTCAACTACTACCGGTGTTGTGCAGCATTCTCATCACAAGTACCCTAGTAATACGGGAGGACACAACGCTCAGGAGCATACAATTTATGGCAATTTTCAGGGGCACAATTCGGGGCGTGGTCAAGGGAAATTATGTACCTTATGCAAACTACAGGGGCACACCATCGACGACTTCCATCGTAAGAATGGGTTATGTTACAATTATGGTGAACAAAGGGCATTTAGCTAGTCATTGTCTGCGCCCCCCTCGCCGTACTAAACAACATAATCCAGCTCAAGCGCCCCAAGTAAATTGGCCTTCGCAATAACAAGAGTGTCGTCCAAATGCTATGGGCCGGGTTTATCCATAGACGTGGGACAAGGCGTTCGCCTCAGACACTGTAGTGACAGGTATATTACTTTTCAATAATGTTCCTGCACGAGTACTATTTGATCCTGGTTCCACACATAGTTTTGTATCGACAAAATTTGCTAGGAACACGAACTCCTTCAAACACTGTTAGGCCTAAAGCTTAGCGTCAGTACTCCGTCGAGCATGGACTTGCCTGCTAACTCAGTTTGTCGCAACGGCTACATTTGCATCGGATGAAGGAAATTGCCATTCGATGCGATAGTTCTAGATATCAGGGACTACGACATCATTCTGGCAATAGATTGGCTCGGCGCTTGTTCGGCTACCATTGATTGTGCAGAAAATAAAGTCGTATTTTGTCTACCTGGCGAGACCGAATTTTGCTATGCGTGTAGTCTATCATAGAAAGCGTCGAACGCCTGCATGGTAATTTTTGTAATATCTGCAATATCTGCTCGACGGATGATACATTCCTGCTGTGAAGGGTTCTTGGCGTCCGTTCGAGACACTCAACGATATTGCGCAAACGTAGAGTCTACTTTCATTGTGACAGAATTTTCTGATGTGTTTCTAGAAGAGTTGTTCGTCATGCCGCTCGACCGAAAGATAGAGTTCACTATATATAAATTTCCAGATACTCAGTCGATTTCCAAAGCTCCGTATCGAATGGCCCCTGCCGAACTGAAGGAGCTGAAGGTCCAACTACAAGAATTGCTCAATCGTGGGTACATCCATCCGAGTATATCTCTATGGGGCGTACAAGTGCTATTTGTGAAGAAAAAAAGATGGTTCAATGCGGCTCTGCATAGACTACCGTGAGTTAAATAAATCTACCATTCGAAACAAGTACACCATTCCCAGAATCGATGACCTCTTCGATCAACTGCAAGGCGCATCGATATTATCTAAAATTAATCTTCGTTCGGGCTACCACCAATTGAAGATCAAGCAGATGAGTCAGCCTTTCGTACTCGCTATGGCAACTATGAATTCTTAGTTATGCCATTTAGATTGACCAATGCCTCTGTCACCTTCATGGATTTGAGGAATCGAGTATTCCGGTCATGCCTTGACAAGTTTATAGTAGTGTTCATTGATGATATCTTGGTGTATTCAAGGACCAAGAAGGAACATGAAGAGCACTTGCGGACCGTGCTTCAGACTCTTCGGGACAACAACTTATACACAAAACTAAGTACATGCCAGTTTGGACTAAGCAATCTATCTTTCCTCGGGCATATTATTTTTGCGGGAGGCATCTCAGTAGATCCAAAGAAAGTTGAAGCAATTGTCGAGTGGAAGCAACCTGCATCAAGCAGTAAAATTTGAAGCTTTCTCGGGTTAGCGGGCTACTACAGACGATTCATGAAAGACTTTTCTAAAATTGCTTCGCCCTTGACTCATCTCACTCAGAAAAGAGTCACATTTGAGTAATCTACTGACTGTGAGGCTTCATTTCAGGAATTAAAATAGCGTCTCGTCTTGGCTCCGATACTTGCACTACCGAACGAGAATATGGGATTCCAAATCTTTAGCGATGCCTCGGGCCAGGGATTAGGAGTTGTGCTCATGCAACAAAATAAGGTGATAGCTTTTTCTTCAATATAATTGAAGCAGCATGAGTTCAATTATCCGACACTTTATCTAGAACTCACGGCGATCATGTTTGCACTGAAGTTGTGGCGACACTACCTTTATTGTGCGGATTGCCAAATTTTTACTGCTAGCTAGAGCCTCAAGTATATTTTTACTCAGTCGGACCTAAACCTACGACAAAGGCGTTGGCTAGAACTGATCAAAGACTATGACTTGTCGATCAACTATACTCCAGACAAAGAAAATATTGTAGCGAATGCGATGAGTCAAGTATTTGCGAGATCTATATCCGTCAACCACAGGCTACAAAAAGAATTGGAGAGTATGGGCATTGAGTTACGAATTCGATATCGAGGCGGACCGATTGGGGGATCACTGGCTCAGTTACTTCTTGAACCGAACCTGATAAAAAAGGTCAAGTACAGTCAAACGAATGACCCATTCTTGTTGAAGATGCGCGAGCATATTTCAGTAGGAAAGGCGATTGACTTTGTAGTAGATAAAAGCAAAAAATTATGGGTAAGAGGAAGACTATGCGTGCCCAACAATGCAGAACTCAGAAAGAAGATCCTCATGGAAGCTCACTATGCGGCCTATGTATCACATTCAGGAAGTACGAAGAAGTATCAGGACCTCCGTACGATCTTCTGGTGGCACGGCATAAAGAAAGATATGGCGCTCTTGGTGTCACATTGCTTGTCTTGTCAGAGAGTAAATGCCGAGCACCAGAGGCCGGACGGACAGAACCTTGCTATCCCGGAGTAAAAATTGGACCATATCACAATGGACTTTATTGTTGGCTTGCCAAAGACACAGCAGGAAAACGACATCGTCTGGGTCATCGTCGACCGATTAACCAAGTCAGCGCACTTTATTTCCATCAAAGTTACTTGGAGCATAGATCGCCTAACTCAGATATACCTTGATGAGATAGTTCGACTACATGGCGTGTCAATATCTATTGTTTCAAATTGGGACACGAACGGTTCTGATCACATTTCTGGAAAAGCCTTCAATCAGCTATGGGGACCAAGTTGACGTTCAGTTCAGCATACCATCCTCAAACGGATGGCCAAAAGGGGCGGGTGAACCATGTCCTTAAAGATATGTTATGACTATGTTCGATCAACTCGAAGTCAAGTTGGGAAATCCATCTACCGTTGCTAGAATTTTGTAAACCCCCCACCCAAAATAGATTTTTTGTGTATATTTTATATTATTATATTTATTATAGATGTTGAATTTCTTTAGAGTATTCTCTTAGTTAATTAGAAAATAAATTTTTTGATATATCTACTTATATAAATATTTATTTAGAATTATTTTTAGGCTATTTTAGATTTTTGGAGATTTTTCTAGAATTTTTGGTAATTAAAACCTAGGAAACATAAATTTTTAGGGCTTTCATGATTTACTATGAAACCATACTTGCATGTTGTTACTACCAAATATTTAATTTAGGGTTAAGTATATATTCTGTAATTTATTTAGAAATTTAAGGAATTTTTGGATTTTTGGAATTATTGAGGATTTATTTGGATATATAAAGTCTTAATATTAGATAGATGATAATTTAGTGTTAATACATATTAATAAGATTATATATAAATTATTTATATTATATTTAATTATATTTAAGATTATAAATTATTGAGATGAACTCAAACTCTATTTTAAATTAATTCAAATCCTGAGCCTACTAGGAAAGCAATTTTATGCATATCCTATCCTTATTTAAACTGATCCTAATTATATCCAAATTAGCCAATCCTAGTTGTATTCAATTAATTAGTGTCCACCATTATAAATAACTCATCATTCATATTTTTTTTCCCCAAATTCCATTCTTTTTCGTCCAAAAATAGTCAAAATTCGTCATAAATTCAGCCTCATTTTTTAGTAGTTATGACGACTTAAAAAGACGATATCTCCTAGCTCCGGACTCCAAACGCACTCCAGTTTTTTTGTTAAAACCATATCAAGGTTAGTTTTCTGAATATATAAATTATTTTAATAATTTAATAACCTATTTTTCCAGAATATTCTGAAAGTGCCAGCTGTCCAAAATCAGACGCGTTTCCGTATTTTCGAGATTTTGGGAGATCCCGAACTCGGAATTATGAGCCGTTTGAAGTTTCAAAAATCTGATATGATGAAATTACATAAAATTATTTTTTTTGAATTTAATATACAAGTTTAATCTACTGTAAAATTCGTGCAACGTAGACGTAAATAGGAAACCACCGAAAACTGTCATCTGTGCGCCCTTGTGGCCATAACTCTTTACCGACTTGTGATTTTATAAAACTGTCGATTCCAACATTCATGTAGCATTGAAATCTATAAAATTCCATACACAAATCTAGGATTTAAGTTGGTTGACTTTTTGGTCAACGGATCGCCTCGATTTATGTGCCACGAATCACAAATCCTTAAAGTTGACTTTTTTTGGGACCAAAATTAGAGCTTAACAATAAAATCAGATTATAATAAGATTAAAATATTATTTTAGGTTATTTTATTCAGAATTAAAATAGATTAAAATGGAGGAACCTATTCACCCACTTTTGTAACCTAACTTGTTTAATTTATGTGACGGATAGATCGGACGACGCCTTGAGTTATGACTTCATTCTTTTTTAGAGCAGGCAAGTATACCTTGCCATTGTACTGTTATTCATATTTTATATATTGCAAGCATCTTTATTTTCTGTCATTAGTTCATATATTTTAACTGCTATATAAAATACGCGTCCAAGGTAACTTGGGCGCAACGAAATATCGTCGTGATTGTTTTTATTATGTATATGCATTGACCTTGTTTATGAGACCGCCCCATTATCATAAAGCATTATTAGGTTTCATTGGTCGTGACACAGTTGTTACATGAGTTGTGAGTCTCATATAGATCACGGATTGCGTATTGGGTTGACCTCTTGTACGTGTGGGCCGTGCGTTAGGAATAACTGCTGTTAGAAACTTTACATGCTAGAAGACTCAACAGTTATTAGTAGTCCAGGGACATAGTCTATTATAATACGGTGGTCCAAACCTTGTCCTTGTTTGGTTGCAGGGTTGGGCTATTGTACTAAAGATAGGCTATGAACCAAATCGTGTCATGGATGTGACATGCTTAGAGCATGGGGTGGAGAGAACAACAAGTAAGACGTTTAGGCTCCTTTGCACTTTCCTTTTGTTCGCCCGGACGCTCCGTTGGAGACACGGGTGGTGATAACCCCATATATTACAGGCGGCCTCTGCCGTTCAAAAGACGACATGCTTTGTAGGCCCCTGATTCTCCGAGAGAATTATGTCAATCCTATTTATGGCCAGATAGCCCACGCATTGGAAAAGTTGTTCTTAAACTACATTCACTTAGACGGTTAGGCGACCCATTGGATGTTTATTTCAGTACTTTATTGGCATGCTTCTATGTATCTTGTTATGTCCCTCTGAGGACCTGGTCCCTTTCCAGGTGTAGATGTTCATGAGTATTCGCAGGAGCGCAGATCCGGACTAGTTGCTTATATTTTCGAGGATGTCTTCTCTTCGAGCCCCGTGATTGTAGCTGATATTCTTACATTGTGTTTGTTTTATATTCGAGTTGGTTATTTATTTATATTTGATTTTCTGTGGATGAAATTTAGACTATACCCTGTGACTTGTGATAGATTTATACCACTTGTGGATTGATATTCATATTATAGCGTACGTATACGTTATGGTTTCTATATATTGGAATGCCATAACCATGCGGCTGGCATGCTTACGTGTCCTAGTCTGACATATTTTGGGACTGGGGCGTGAGATGTTTTTAGTGGTGGCCCATGCAGGTCGAGAGCATATTGTCTCGGTTATGTTACTGTACCGAGCAAGCCTACAAATAGGATTAGAGTATAGGATCTCATCCACAATTGACTATGAATCATCTTCCTTCCAATCTGTTTTATTTTGAATAATTGTATTCTGCTTGATTTATGTGCTTCCATAATATTTCCTAGAATATAGCCCCCTCATAGAATATAGAAGTCCCTGTTGTTAGGATGATAAGTAGGGTAACCTTCCTATTAAGAGTACAAATAGGATATTGACACACCACTGAGTTAGAATACTTAATGAACCCTAGCATTCCTTACTACCTAATGAACCCTAGCGTCCCTTACCTATATATTAATTTACCATTATCCCTTGATAGGTGTATGAATAACTTGTGAGTAGTATAAACACTACTAGAATTAGTTTAAAATTTGACCATAATGTTTGACCCTAGTATTGAGGAACCAATAGAAATCCAAGATTGAATATTATGACTAAACCTAAAGTGAGATAGTATTAGAGAACTATAAATTAGATTTTATTTTTCTTGATATTAGCAGAACAGTATATTAGGAAGCCAAGGGGAATAAATAGAATATTTTTTCTCGATCATACCCCAAATACAGAGATTAGCATCCCACATTTTCCTTAGGAAACCATGATATTATCTAGAGTTCTTCTATTTAGTTTTATATCTTGTTCCTCCGAAACCTTAGCACTCGCTATTTGAGCGACGACTAATTCTTTTTCTTTCTTTCAATTTGTGCCACCTAACCCTTTTGATTATAGGCTAAGTGATTCCTTTTATGTTAGGATATATAGTTTGTTAGGATTATAGTTGTTAATCTTGAATTTTAAAATTATTTGCTTAGTAGATATAACTTGATAGTTGAGCTGTTTATTTAGATTATGATTTTATGATTACCCTTTAGTTTTAAATTAAGTAATATGTTCCATATATCTCCATACATGTTATATCCTCTTTCACTTGAGAGCCAGTAACTTCTCTATTCTTAATATTAACACATTGTTCTATAAGCACTATGATTAAGATTTAAGATGACCATTACCTATATAATGCAATAGGATACCCTAATAAGTACCAAGATCTTTTTCGTATATACCCCAATAAGAGTTTATACTTTATTTACAAGGACAATATTATTTTGTAGAAACCCTTAAATGCAGTTATAATATTAGTTAATTATTTTAAGTTGGGTAGTATGCCTCACAACCTAGTATCACATAGTTCTTTTGACCTATTATTGAAGTATAATTGAATGACATTAACTATATGCTTTCATAAGAGGATAGTGGTTATCCAGATTGTAGAACTTAGAGACTATACCCCTACTTTATCGACTATCGACTTAGACAAGGAGTTAGTATGATAACTGTAGAGATTGTAGAGTCTTATCTTTTTGTGAACTTGAATTATTATGTACCTTCTTTCATCATGATCCAGCATATTTATATTTTATGTAGTACCTTGACTTATGCCGCTATTATAGCCTAGTTTTACGAGCTTATTCTTTTATCAAGCTTGTTCACAATATATGTATTATTGGATGCATACACTAATATATTTTAGAATCAGTGCATTACGGTTTGATCAACCATAGTGCGCTTGGTTCGCCCTTCGTATAACTATTTTATGTGGATTGAGATATATAGTTGACTAGTAGACGAATATACTTGCCCTTAGACATGTCAGAGCATATCATATCAAGTACATAACTGTATTGATGTGAGCATGTGAATAGGAAATTTACCAAAATTGGATTTTAATCTACAACTGCCTTGACAATTCCCATTGAGTTCTTTAAATGCCTTGATCCCCATACTTGTATTCTATTACCTCTCCCTTGAACTCTTTATTATTGTTTTCCGTCTTTCCTTATTTCGGACAGATGAAATCTCGTGCTTGGTATAAGTTTGATATACAGATTGTACTAGATATACCCTATAGGCCAATCACATTATTTGGTGACTATCTTTTATAATTGATTAAGGGCATATTATATATGATATAATTGGTGTTAAAGTTTTGAGGATGGAAATAACATGAGTAAATAAATTAAGAAATATTTTTCTTAAATGTATAGCCTTGTGTGATAGATGGATAAATTCTAAGTTGGGTAGAAGTCGCATTGTCAACTTGAGGTAATTTTTTTTAGATTGTGATCAAGTAGGATTAGATTGAGAGATATAAGTCATTTTAAATTTTAAAAATTATTTAGAGGAATGATTAAGATAATGAGGATTTAATGAATTATGAAATCTTGATATTGCGGACCAAATATTTATACTTTGAGCACATGATTTAAATTTTGAATATTGAAGGTTGAATCATCGATTTAAATTTTGAGGATAAATATAGAATTTTAGACCTGAATAATTGGTGAATTAAATTCAAAATTTTATAATTTAATGATTTGAATTAAAAGTTAAATTTGATTGTTGGATCACCTATTTGAAATGTTGATGATGAAAATTGAATTTAAAATTTTGAAGAATACAAAATTCATAAGTTGAAAATAGGAATAATGTTTGATTATAATTATTTTCTAGAGGAGATTATGATAGTTGGAGAACGTGATATAAAATTTGATATGGAATTATTTAAATCTTGAAGATGTTATATGATTTAATTTAAATTTGGATATTGATGATTTGAAAAAGTGAGAAGAGATTACAATAGGTTAAATTTTGATTTGAACAGTGATTATCTTAATTTTGAAGTGATCGCGATAGATTTGAATAGATTTTGTTATTTAAATTTTTGGAAAAGATTGCGATTAACGTGTCTTATGTACGAATGTGAAGGATTTAACAAATTATGTCTTATTTTAATTTCGAGGATAAAATTATTTTAAGTTGGGTAGATTGTAAACCCCCTCACCCAAAATAGGTATTTTGTGTATATTTTATATTATTATATTTATTATAAATATTGAATTTCTTTAGAGTATTCTCTTAGTTAATTAGAAAATAAATTTTTTGATATATTTACTTATATATATATTTATTTAGAATTATTTTTAGGCTATTTTAGATTTTTGGAAATTTTTCTAGAATTTTTTATAATTAAAACCTAGGAAACATAAATTTTTAGGGCTTTCATGATTTACTATGAGACCATACTTGCATGTTGTTACTACCAAATATTTAATTTAGGGTTAAAATATTTAAATATATTTTCTGTAATTTATTTAGAATTTTAAGGAATTTTTGGATTTTTGGAATTATTGAGGATTTATTTGGATATATAAAGTCTTAATATTAGATAGATGCTAATTTAGTGTTAATAGATATTAATAAGATTATATATAAATTATTTATATTATCTTTAATTCTATTTAAGATTATAAATTATTGAGATGAACTCAAACTCTATTTTAAATTAATTCAAATCCTGAGCCTACTAGGAAAGCAACTTCATGCATATCCTATCCTATTTAAACTGATCCTAATTATATCCAAATTAGCCAATCCTAGTTGTATTTAATTAAGTAGTTTCCACCATTATAAATACCTCATTATTCATATTTTTCTTCCCCAAATTCTCCTCTTTTTCGTCCAAAAATAGTCAAAATTCGTCATAAATTCAGCCTCATTTTCTAGTAGATATGACGACTTAAAAAGACGATATCTACTAGCTCCGGACTCCAAACGCGCTCCAGTTTTTTTTGTTAGAACCATATCAAGGTTAGTTTTTTGAATATATAAACTATTTTCATAATTTAAGAAACTATTTTTCCGGAATATTCTGAAAGTGCCAGTAGTCCAAAATCAGACGTGTTTCCGTATTTTTGAGATTTCGGGAGATCCCAAACTCAGAATTATGAGAAGTTTTAAGTTTCAAAAATCTGACATGATAAACTTACATAAAATTATTTTTTAATAATTTAATATATAAGTTTAGTCTATTGTAAAATTCATGCAACGTAGACGTAAATAGGAAACTACCGAAAACTGTCATCTGTGCACCCTTGTGGCCATAACTCTTTACCGACTTGTGATTTTATAAAACTATCGATTCCAGCGTTCATATAGCATTGAAATATTTAGAATTCCATACACAAATCTAGGATTTGAGTTGGTTGACTTTTTGGTCAACGGATCGCCTCGATTTGTATGACATGGATCACAAATCCATAAAGTTGACTTTCTTTGGACCAAAATTAGAGCTTAACAATAAAATCAGATTATAATAAGATTAAAATACTATTTTAGGTTATTTTATTCAGAATTAAAATAGATTAAAATGGAGGAACCTATTCACCCACTTTTGTAACCTAACTTGTTTAATTTATGTGACGGGTAGATCGGACGACGCCTTGAGTTGGAACTTCATTCTTTTTCAGAGCAGGCAAGTATACCTTGCCATTATACTGTTATTCATATTCCATATGCTGCATGCATCTTTATTTTTTGTCATTAGTTCATATATTTTAACTGCTATATAAAATGCACGTCCAAGAAAACTTGGGTGCAACGACGTGTCGTCGTGATTGTTTTTATTATGTATATGCATTGACCTTGTTTATGAGACCGCCTCATTATCATAAAAGCATTATTAGGTTTCATTGGCTGTGACACAGTTGTTACACGAGTTGTGAGTCTCATATAGATCACGGACTGCGTATTGGGTTGGCCTCCTGTACGTGTGGGTCGTGCGTTAGGGATAATTGCTGTTAGAAACTTTGTATGCTAGAAGACTCAGCAGTTATTAGTAGTCCAGGGACATAGTCTATTATAGTACGGTGGTCCAATCCTTGTCCTTGTTTGGTTGCAGGGTTGGGCTATTGTACTAAAGATAGGCTATGAACCAAATCGTGTCATGGATGTGACATGCTTAGAGCATGGGTGGGGAGAACAACAAGTAAGGCGTTTTGGCTCCTTTTCACTTTCCTTTTGTTCGCCCGGACGTTTCGCTGGAGACACGGGTGGTGATGACCCCATATATTACAGGCGGCCTCTGTCTTTCAAAATACGACATGCCTTGTAGGCCCCTGATTCTCCGAGAGAATCATGTCAATCCCATTTATGGCCAGATAGCCTACGCGTTAGGAAAGTTGTTCTTAAACTTCATTCACTTAGACGGTTAGGCGACCTATTGTATGTTTATTTCAGTACTTTATTGGCATACTTCTATGTATCTTGTTATGTCCCTTTGAGGACCTGGTCCCTTTCCAGGTATAGATATTCATGAGTATTCGCAGGAGCGCAGATCCGGACTAGTTGCTTATATTTTCGAGGATGTCTTCGAGCCCCATGATTGTAGCTGATATTCTTATATTGTGTTTGTTTTATATTCGAGTTGGTAGTAGATTTGTTTTCATCCAACTATCATCTTTAGATACTTTGTATTGAGATCTAGTTTCATAGATATTGGTTATTTATTTATATTTGATTTTCTGTAGATGAGATTTAGACTATACCCTGTGACTTGTGATAGATTTATACCACTTGTGGATTGATATTCATAATACAGCGTACGTATGTGTTATGGTTTCCATATATTGGAGTGCCATAACCATGCGGCTGGCATGCTTATGTGTCATTGTCCTACGTATTTTGGGACTGGGGCGTGACAAATTTGCATATAACAATAGTTACCAGTCCAGCATTCAGATGGCTTCGTATGAGGCTTTGTATGGACAAAATATAGATAGCCTATCTATTGGGTTGAGCGAGCAACAGATCCTCTGCCCGGAGCCAGTACAACAGACCATTCAGAAGGTTCGGCTGATCCGAGAGCGATTAAAGGTAGCGCAAAGTAGACAGAGGAGTTATGCTGACATCCAGAGACGACCCCTTGAATTTACAGCTGGTAATCACGTGTTTCTCAAGGTCACGTCGATACGAGAAGTTACGAGATTTGGAGTAAAGGGGAAGCTAATTCCTTGATTTGTTGGTTCATTTGAGATTCTCAGGTGAGTCGCCCTAGTTAGATATGAAATTGTCCAACCATCGAGCCTATCAGACGTGCATGATGTCTTTTATGTGTCACAGCTGCGGAAGTACGTGCATGATCCAAGTCACGTGGTAAATTTTGGTCAGTTAGGTTTGCAAGCAGACTTGTCCTATATAGATGAACCGGTGCAGACCATCGATCGAAAGGATAAGCAGCTCCGAAATCGTTCAGTCCCACTTGTGTGCATACTCTGGCGGAACCACGCGGTTGAGGAGTCGACCTAGAAACTCGAATCATACATGAAAGAAAAGTTTCCCTCATTATTTTATTTAGGGTAGGTTCCATTCGTAAGTTTCGAGGATGAAAATTTTTATTAGTTAGTTAAGATGTAGTGCCCCGTTTCTCCTGTTTGGGGAGAACGACTAAAAAATACTAGGTATCGTTCGATCAAAACAGATTGAATCAAGATTATTTCCTCGTTATGGATTAGTTTCTTCATAATCAAGTCCAACATTTAGCGGATCATGCCTCGAGGAAGGACTCGACGGCAGAGTCGCTAGGGGCCTTTCGGTTGAGCTGGTTTCTTTGCCCATTTTCGATGTCGCTTGGTGGCTTTCTTGTTGGTTTTGTGACTTTTATTTTCTTGAACGGTTTTGATAGATTTTATTGTATTTGTTCTTTGATCTTAACATTCATATTGAACTCTTGGAGACCGAGACAGAAGATATTAATCATCTGTTGGTACGTGCAGGTGATCGTGTAGGAAACGCGCAAGCGGAGTCTTGAAGATCTCCTCTTTCTCTCCTACGATTCACCAACTAATAAGTGGCCTTACTTTCGATTAGCTTCCTTCTTCCAAGTCTTCACTCTTAACAATCTGACTCGTTTGTGTGTTCTAATTGTCACGACCCGATTCCGTAGAATCGTTTGAGGCGTCCCCCGAATCGTGACCGCCGTACGGGCCTGGAGTTGCGCCCGCACAAGGCTTTAATGATTTGCATAGCAAGCACATATTCAGAGTACGCAGATAAATTGAAACACAGATTTGAAACATGGAAAAGTTCTCTTTATTGATAATGAACATCTATTACAAACTCTTGAACGAGTTAGCTAATATACCGAACGACTTACAAAAGAGATGACTCAAAATGAGATAGTAGTCCTGTACATTATATCCCTTTACTAAACTTCAAAAGATATAGACCTCCTGACTGGAGGATAGCTTTGCCACGGAGCTGCATTTGTGTATGAAGAGTTGCAGGCTCCTGTCTTCAAAATACTTCAAGGACGGCGCGATCAGGATGTGCCTACAGCTGGACTGGATTCGGGAAGACGACTTCGGCTCCTCGCTCGGTTTGCCTTAGTGCGGAGAACCTGTTTCAACGAGGGTCAGTATATCGAAACATGCTGGTGAAGGCGAGCTAGCCGAACTATACCAATCAATATGTTATTTTAATGAAGCATGCATATTTGTGGGTTTCTATCTTTCCTTAGTTCATTTACAAGTAAGCAGCATATAGAATTTACTGAAATGAACGTGCCACCGTTCGGTGGATTTTTACCTGCCCGTCTGAATTACCTACACAATACTTACCATGCCTTCCCTGCCACGAAGACACAAGTTAGTTTACAACATGTTTAAATATACACGATGATCACTGGCTTGATTGCCATAATGGACACTAGTCTATGACGAAGATGGTTTGCTACGTGCAAGAACGTTAGGCGCCGCATACCACCCTGTCCTAGTACGTGAGACTAAATGTTAGTTCCGTCCGGAGCCGGAATGGTGCCAGTGCCCCAGCAGCCGCCCGCAGGAACTATACCTTGTGCACAAGTTGTCCGTGATCGCACATTAACAATCATTCACCCGGAGGCTACGTTAACAAGCATTCGCCCGGAGGCTACGTTAACAAGCATTCGCCTGGAGGCTACGTGAGTACAAGACAAGCAGTATTGCATAATTCATTTTATATTGCAACTACGTTATATTCATGCATCAGGATATACGTTTAAACTTGTATCTATGTATTTGATGAACATTCCGAACGAACAAGCATGCAAAGATATAACCGTTCACAAGTTTCATTGACAAGCATAATGAACCAAGTCTATTCCCTTTTTATCTTGGTTTCTTTTAGTTATTACTTGGTATCGTTTAATCGGGGCAAAGGAGTGAAGCTTGGAAGTAGGGCTAGCTAATCGGGTTGGTAGCCACTCACTTAGATTTGTTGGAAGGGAGAAGGAAAGAGGCGCTTCACGACTCCGCTCGCAAGCCGCCTACTGCTCGTTCACCTGCGCACGAACAGCTCGATTAATACTTCTTCCTCTCTTTCCAATCTCGAAATAGAAGTGCAAGTCAATGAACGAAAACAATGAAAACCATCAAAACCGTTCAAAAAAAACAAGCAAATCCTAAAACTAACTCAAAGCACGAAAGCAACAAGCGACATCGAAAACCGAGGCAATAAAAGATAGCAGCGGAGAGGTCCCTCCTGACTCTGCCGCTAAGCCGATCCTTGGGGCGCAGTCCACTGAATATGGGAATCGATTCCGAAGAAACAAATCCATAACTAGGACGAGTTCTTAATTCAATCTATCCCGATCGAACGATACCGTCTTGGGTTTCTTAGCCGCGATCTCCGCACCGGGAGAACGGGGCGCTACATCCTACCCAACTAATTAGAAGTTTTGTCCCGAAACTTAAGAACAAGACCTACCATCAGGGAACGTTACGTTGGGGATGTTTAGCAGAGTATTTGGGGCAGTCACGAATTCTGTGGTTTGCATTTGTTTCAGACGACATTCGTTAACCAGGTGCCCTGGCCTCCTGCAAAAGTGACATAGTTGTCCTATCTGCGGACCACCGTTGTTGCGGCGCTTTGTAGCGGTGTTTCCTCCTTCGTTGCTTTGGCGTTTGTGACTGGATGTATGCATAGCGCTGACAGCAATATGAGGATACTGAGGTTCAAGAGATAGGGCATGATTCATGACTTCACGTATTGTCCCGTACTGATTATTGACCACGTGCGAATGGATGGCAGGGCATAGTCCGCCTTCAAACCTTCTGGCTCGACTCGCTGCATCAGGTAAATAGGCCCTAGCGAATTTGGAGCGTCGGTTGAATTCGGCGGAGTAATCCTTAACTGTCATGCTGCCTTGCCGCAGCTGCACGAAGTCATTTTTTATTTAACGTTGCACTGGAGGGGGTATAAACTCCTCTTCGAACGCGGCACGAAAAGTTGTCCACGAGATCGCCTCCTCTCCGTGATCAAATTGGAGAGATCGTCGATGCACGTCCCACCAATCGTGTGCGTTGAGGCGGAGCTGTAGTTGCGCACAGGCGACGCGCTTATCTTCGGGGACCTCTAGCAGAGCGAAGTGATCTTCAAGTTCGGCCAACCAATCTAGAGCTACGACTGGGTCCTCAGTCCCGTTGAATGGGGTGTTGCAGACTTTCTTGAAGTGGCCAAAGTCGAAGGCAGTCACGTCCCTCGCCCTTAGAATTTACGGCGTCTCTACTTCAAGCACGGGCTGTTCCACCGGAGTCGCTGGCGTTGCCGCGGACTGGTTGGATGCCAAAGTCTGAACGATCTGCTGCAGGGTATCTACCTGCTTTTGTTGGACTGAGAATCGTGCTTCTATATTGTCTTGAAACTTGAGCTGACTCTCTTCCGCTCACTTCTCGGCCCGTTCATAGCGAGCCTCGTCCCTTTGTTGGTTTTCCTCCAATATCCGCAACATTTGCTGGATGGGATCGATGCTTGGCGCGGCTCGCTGGCTCCTTGAACTTCCCGAAGTATCCGAACTACTTTCTTGGCCTTGCGTTTCGTCCGGTGTTTGCGCTGCAGATTGCGCTGGAGCCATTCCTTCAAAAGAAGGTAAATTATATTAGGATCATAATGTATTATGGACTTATTGCATGAACGTATCTCATTTTGGCCTAGCGAGTTCAAGAGTTCGCACAGGAATTTGATCGTTAAAGGAACTTTTCCAGCACGAAGTCTAAGGAACTTGAATCTGTGCTCTGATACCACTATGTCACGACCCGATTCCGTAGAATCGTTTGAGGCGTCCCCCGAATCGTGACCGCCGTGCGGGCCTGGAGTTGCGCCCGCACAAGGCTTTAATGATTTGCATAGCAAGCACATATTCAGAGTACGCAGATAAATTGAAACACAGATTTGAAACATAGAAAAGTTCTCTTTATTGATAATGAACATCTATTACAAACTCTTGAACGAGTTAGCTAATATGCCGAACGGCTTACAAAAGAGATGACTCAAAATGAGATAGCAGTCCTGTACATTATATCCCTTTACTAAACTTTAAAAGATATAGACCTCCTGACTGGAGGATAGCTTTGCCACGGAGCTGCATTTGTGTATGAAGAGTTGCAGGCTCCTGTCTTCAAAATACTTCAAGGACGGCGCGATCAGGATGCGCCTACAGCTGGACTGGATTCGGGAAGACGACTTTGACTCCTCGCTCGGTTTGCCTTAGTGCGGAGAACCTGTTTCAACGAGGGTCAGCATATCGAAACATGTTGGTGAAGGCGAGCTAGCCGAACTATACCAATCAACATATTGTTTTAATGAAGCATGCATATTTGTGGGTTTCTATCTTGCCTTTGTTCATTTATAAGTAAGCAGCATATAGAATTTACTGAAATGAACGTGCCACCGTTCGGTAGATTTTTACCTGCCCGTCTGAATTACCTGCACAATACTTACCATGCCTTCCCTGCCACGAAGACACAAGTTAGTTTGCAACAGGTTTAAATATACACGATGATCACTGGCTTGATTGCCATAATGGACACTAGTCTATGACAAAGATGGTTTGCTACGTGCAAGAATGTTAGGCGCCGCATACCACCTTGTCCTAGTACGTGAGACTAAACGTTAGTTCCGTCCGGAGCCGGAACGGTGCCAGTGCCCCAGCAGCCGCCCGCAGGAACTATACCTTGTGCACAAGTTGTCCGTGATCGCACATTAACAATCATTCGCCCGGAGGCTACGTTAACAAGCATTCGCCCGGAGGCTACGTTAACAAGCATTCGCCCGGAGGCTACGTGAGTACAAGATAAGCAGTATTGCATGATTCATTTTACATTGCAACTACGTTATATTCATGCATCAGGATATACGTTTAAACTTGTATCTATGTATTTGATGAACATTCCGAACGAACAAGCATGCAAAGATATAACCGTTCACAAGTTTCATTGACAAGCATAATGAACCAAGTCTATTCCCTTTTTATCTTGGTTTCTTTTAGTTATTACTTGGTATCGTTTAATCGGGGCAAAGGAGTGAAGCTTGGAAGCAGGGCTAGCTAATCGGGTTGGTAGCCACTCACTTAGATTTGTTGGAAGGGAGAAGGAAAGAGGCGCTTCACAACTCCGCTCGCAAGCCGCCTACTGCTCGTTCACCTGCGCACGAACAGCTCGATTAATACTTCTTCCTCTCTTTCCAATCTCGAAATAGAAGTGCAAGTCAATGAACAAAAATAATGAAAATCATCGAAACCGTTCAAGGAAAACATGCAAATCCCAAAACCAACTTAAAGCACGAAAGCAACAAGCGACATCGAAAACCGAGGCAATAAAAGATAGCTGCGGAGAGGTCCCTCCTGACTCTGCCGCTAAGCCGATCCTTGGGGCACAGTCCACTGAATATGGGAATCGATTCCGAAGAAACAAACCCATAACTAGGACGAGTTCTTAATTCAATCTATCCCGATCGAACGATACCATCTTGTGTTTCTTAGCCGCGATCTCCGCACCGGGAGAACGGGACGCTACACTAATCAACGATATCATATTAATAATAACTGAGTCAAGATAGAAAGGAGTAAACTTGGAATACTTATGCTTGTCACACCACTTCACCATATGATCTTATTGTTGCGTGCTTGCCCTCTGTGCATATATCTATCTTATGTTTCAGTTGTAGCTAGAATTTATTCATTTATAACTCTTTCAAAGTGTAGTACATATTTGACAAAATGATCGCTTGAACAAATAGACTATGCCTTTGCAATGTGCTAAGTAGTTATGCTCATTTTGATATCTTGAAATGCTTGTATGATAACCTAATATTGAGACGTCGTATGGTTACTGATAACTTGTGCACAAGGCTTTCGGTTCCTGCGAACGGTCGTCGGGGCACTGGGACCGATCTGATCTGGACGGACGAAACATTTGGATAGTCGTTTGAATCAGACGGAATCTGCATACAGCGGGGCCTGCTATCGGCGTTGCACCCCATCTCCGTTCGGAGACTATAAAATTGTATAATATGCCTTGTGACACTAGTGACCTTATGTATAATTAAACTATGCAAGCTAACTATGTCTTCTGGGCAGGGAAGGTCATTTTAAGATTTGTTCAGGTGGTTCAGACGGGCAGGTAAAGTTACCGAACGGTAACATATTAATTTCAGTCATTTCAAATCTGTTGCATGATATATCTTGAACTAAGATCGATAAATATACCACAATAATTAAGTTGAATGCTTTATTGCATGAATACTATGTCGAATTGGTTAGTAGGGTTAGCTTGCCCTCACCGGTACTTTTTAAAGTATCGATCCTCGTTGCAGCAGGTTCCCCAAGCCAAGACGACATGGCGAGGAGCTGAAGCTTCTTCTTCCCCAACCAAGTCCATTACTCGTGCACTCCGTTCTTGTCTTTTGAAGCTTGTACAAACCATCCCGGAGCTCGTGCACACTCTTTATGTAGCTCCAAGATAAGGCAATAGCTTCACCTACAGGTCTATTATCTTTTGAAGTTCTAGTATGGGATGTAATGTATGGAATGACTATCTCATTTTGCGTCTATCTTATAAGCCCATGCGGCACCCCTTTACTTTTGAGTCAAGAGTTTGTAACAAAGATGTATATTATCAATAAAGAGAACTTTTATTCGTGTCAATGTGTGTTCTTAACCTTTCGCACTCTGCTGTTGTGTTTCTATATATATAATTATGCTAGGCCTTGTGCGAGAGCGCCTTACGTTCGCACGGCATCATTCCCGAGGGACAAATAGCAATTTTGGTACAATCAGGGTGCAACACTATGCGGCCCAAGGACTTGGGCAGAGCTAACTCCTCAAGAGGTGTCTTTCCGGCTCTGACTGCAATGGAAGCATCAGCCGTATAATGCCCTGATAGCAATGATGGCCTTCCATAAAGTTCTAACAGGGTATTAATGGCCCCGAATGCTTCAAAAGCCGTAAGGAAAGACGACACACTAAGCGATAGAAAATAACATCATCACAGTAATGGCTCTTGGTAGGCGTGCAGTGCCACGTAGGCACTACAAAACTCGTATATGGCCCCGCCTCCATGCGTCCTAGCGCTTATGCGGCTCCATGAGGCCCAATCCCTTTGCGGACCGGTCCCTATGAGGCAAAGATCCTATGCAATTTTGTCTTCATGCAGCTCCATGCGACCAAACCTTCTTGTCACCACCAGTCCTGACCACGTGTCAAGTTGACCGAGTCTCACACGTAATGGGTGAAAACAACTTTGGTTACAGGCCAAGATATCAGCAAAAACGTATCCTAACTAATGCCATGTGGTAGCCTGACCGTGACATGTGCTCGCAGTTGCAACTAAATTCTGTTAAGGATGGTCAAGCGACAACCAGACATGCGAGCATAGTATATGCGCGCGCATAAGCCATCCAGTGTAGATGGCTATAAATGGAAGGGTTGTATTCCCACACACACACATAGAGGGACATACAGGGACACAAAGAGAAAGCATACTCTGGAGCCCAGTTATTGTCTTTCGTGCTAGTGAGCCAGGGACCTAGAAAGTTCCTTCGTCGTTGGACCGTCAATAGAGTAAAGTAGTCAGCTGCAGTACTCGATCTCCATCATCATACTCCCAAAAAATTTAATTATACTTAGACTTCTTGTTTAAGGAACCTTTGTACTTTCTTTGTTTTCAATGTAGAAAACTAAGTTTGCACAACTGAAGTTTTTGTATCAGAACATGGAGGAGGTGGAGTAGTCGTGCGACCAATAGATGGGTCAACGGGTTATGTAGGAGCAGTAAGGGTAGGCTCAACTCTATGATGCTTATAGAGATAAGCAAGTTCAGCAAGATGGGGGAAATAGTCGATGGGGATCTCAAAGTACTCAAAGATGATAAACAAGTAGATAGAGTATAGTAAGTTAAGCGGTTTCTTGCGACATCATGACATGGATGCGATGTTGATATTTGGTAGACAAAATTGTCTTACAAAGTACAGATGATACAAAGTAGACATCTTCAAATATGTGAGTTCATCTTTAGAGGATTATTTTAGAAGAATTACAAAGAAAATGATACGGTGGAGATTATAAAACCAATCATTCATGTATTTTGGCTTAAGTTTGTCGGGAGAATAGCAATTGGGTGAACACATAGAATCCTTGAATAAATTAAGAGTCATATTTTATGGAAATTAAAATTTGGCGATGTTACTTAGGGCTTCACCTTCATTTGAAATTTGAAGTATCATGCCTAAATTATTATCATGAAATTCAGTGTGTATCCCACCGACTCGTGATCATAAGATATCTTCTGTGACAGAAAAAATGCAATAAAACATATGTATGACATTCAAATAAACATAATTACTAGAAATAACAAAATATTCTAATCCAAGAGTTTAAAAAGTAGATAAGTATATCGAAAAAATAGTAAAATTCAATGAATTTCCAGAACATATGGTCTTATCATTGAAATCATTAAACCACTCTATGGATTTTTCAATGGAACAAAAAATAAGGTTATCAAATTCACCTTCATCAGATATAGAAGGACTGATCAAGGAGTATGAAACTTCTTCTTGAATATTTGAAGAAGAAGCATCTCCAACTTTTATTTTCTTCTTTGACAATTTTGGTGCCATTGTAAAAAAATAGAGACAAAGTAGAATATTATACTTGAAACAGACAAGGGGAATGGTAGAGAACCTTGAAGGATGGTTGGATCCAAGATTTGGAGGGTTGAAAAGCTTGGAGGAGGAAGATCCACAACTTAGGGTTTTGAGAAAATAGGGATTTTGGAGGAGGAAGAAGAGGGGTTTGTAGAAGCATAAAAAATACGCTGCAGAGTTATACGCAGTATTTCAGTGCTGTGTGGCGTAAGACGTGACTTCAGAGCCATCGGCGTACAAACAGAGCTGGATCGCTAGTACAGCATAAAATATAGCTCCAGAATAGTCCATGTAATGCAGTATTTCCAGGCTGCTCCGGCGTAAAAAGGTTGTTATATCGCCACTTTGGCGTAAAACCTACTCGCTTTTAATGCAGTGGGAAGTCGTACGGAGAACTCTTCGTATTCCTCGAATGAACCTGTTAGATCATGCAGTGAACCTGACTCCTGACAAAGAGTACTGCGCAACTATCCAGACGACGGCTGTAATGATGGTGCGGCACAGAGACCCAAACCATCGTTTAGTGACATTTCCTTGATACAAATCGCTTTTACGCGTTCAAGGGAATATGCCGCCTAGTTTTATACAGGCAAATGCGAGCTTTTACGCTCAACAAGAGACAAACGAACTGCCACGTCAAAAGCTGCTCTTCGTAATGTGCGTGATGGGGGCAGATCTCTGTATTTAATGCACGAGATTTGGTTCTATTTACAAAGACTGGGTGAGCCATAATTACGGCTAATACGTCCACATTATCACCTCTGCATATTACGCCATCAGGCTATTTTCAGCTATAGGAGTACGATGTACGCTACCTCCTTGAAATACGGCGACCTGGCTATTTTTAACCATAGGAGTACGCCGTATGCTATCTCCTCGGAATACGCCAACTCAGGCTACATTTGCATTGGTGTGTAATAAGGCTATTTGGTCTAGAATTAGCTCAAGACCTCAGTCAAGAAAGGAGGATCGGCTGTCTTCTACACTAGCTACCTATCCATGCAGCATCAGGCTTCTACGCCTACTCGGCTTCTACGCCTACTTGGCTTCTACGCCAACTTGACAACCATTTGGCTTCTACGCCAGGGTGACAGTTATTGGCTTCTACGCCAACCTTTTCTACGCGAGGGACAGCTACCTACGTGGCTTGCATGTCGTGATCTTCGCAGCAGTTATACGCATTATCTCATAATAGGATACGCGTCACACGCAGATTCAGAGGATCATTTATACGTGGGTGGCAGTTATTGTAACCGCCGCGTAAAAAGTGCCATACTCTCCACTATCCGGCTTCAACGCCGACTGGACGGTTACTGTCACTAAAACCTTATAAATAAAGACCTCTATTGACAGAGGTCGAAGGGTCGACAACTCGGAGAATAGAAGTCAAAAAATCAAAGAATAGAGAGAGTAGAGCACAGATAGAGAGTAGCGATCACCGATTTTGGCATCGAGCATCCACTCTCCTTTGCAATCTTTGAAGCTTCTCCGTCTTCTACAGCACTTCATCATCGTGTGGTCCAAGGGACAAAGTGATCGACCGCAGATCAAACTCCTATAGCAATATTTACCCAGATTAAAATTTGTACTTGACATCCTCGTATAGGATTAATTGTACTTCTTGTTTATAAACCAAAGAGAGGGTTTCGTATAAACCTTGTTTCATTTCTTTCGTTTATTATCAAACACAAGATGGCGACTCTGCTTGGGAAGTCTTTCTCATATAACGAGAAAGCAATTGCTCAACACGATGCAGTATCAATAGGATCAATGAAGAAGACCTTGGTCGTCCAATTCGACCAGTCCGCCTACGAAGATATGCTTCAAGCAGGGGGTAGCTCTCACTTTCTCTCCGTCCAAGACAACAGGAAACTGCGTAAGGTCTGGATGCCCCAGACATCCCCTATAATTCCTGCCGACTCTCTGGTTTCTCCGACCAACAAGGTTGTAGCTTCGCAACCTCCGCGCCCCACGCGTAAAACTCAGTCTCTCATCTGTGACGTGGTAGACAAAACTTCTGATAATGCCTTAGCGCTAGTCCAGAAGTCTGCTTCGTGCTTCGTGCGTAAAACTCTGTCTCCCATTTGTGACGTGGCAGACAAAGTTTCTGGCGATGCCTCAGTGCTAGTCCAGAAGTCTGCTTCGTGCTCTGCGCGTAAAACTCTATCTCTCGTCTGTGACATGGCAGACAAAATTTTTGATAATGCCTCAGCGCCAAATCAGAAATTCCAAACGCGCTCCGAGCGTAAAAATGCATCTGCCCTCCTTGGAAAAGCAGATGGTCCCTGCAATCTACGCAAGGGAAAACAAGTGGCGGAATTCTTAACTTCTCGGCCTTTACGCCAGCAAGAGAAGCCCGCTCTCCAGATTACGCGAGAAGCTAATGGCCGATTGAGGGCTTCCTCAGTTTTACGCCAACCTGAGCAGAGTTCCATATTACGCCAGGTTAAGCCCCTCAGCGTAAAAAGGCCCAGTTTGCGGAAAGACACACTCCTCGGGGATCAGCTACTACTCAGATGGAAGAACTGCTATATACGGGTGGCAGAGGAAAAGTTATGGTTCCCAATATCCGCATGCCAACTGATGTAAACAGGAGAAACAAGCCTTCTTCTTCTTCTGTTAATCCTCCTGACTTGCACGAATTCTTGATCCAGAAACGCAAAGACAGGAGTCATAATCAGGATTCAGTTCCCCTAACTGTCAAACGAGGGGAGATCATGTGGGAAGATGCGTCAACATCTAATATCGTTATGACATATGGGCCACATGAAGATTCTGTCTTTATTGTTCCTCCAACTCGCGACGACCAACATCCAATAGTCTTCGGTCGCATGCGGAGCAGACCGATTGTACAAGAAGAATTCCGCGAGTATGAGGGTGGCAAAATACAAATCCACAGGTATAGCCCACAAGCTTTAAAGATTATACAAAGCATGGGTTATGATTTGAAGTTGAAACAAGGCCTCAACTATGGGAAAGGCAGACGAACACCGTTTCATGGTAATCCTTACTGTCAACAAACTCGTTTTGGGTTGGGGTATACTGCATCTCTTGCAAACTCCAAATCTTCAGAGTCTGATCATGTACAAACAGAGGCAGGTCCTTCTAAATCAACTTCTGTGGACAAATGCCATGACATGTCTGGGGGTAGTCTAGCTCGACAAAATAAGGCAGCATCCAGAGCTGGGGGTAGAATTCCCTCTGAGTCCGAAGATGACGCAATGATGACGATCTTCCCGGAAAACCATAAAACTCAGGCATCAGGAGTCCGAAGGCCAAAAGGGACTTTCTCCTTCAATGAAGATGACATCATTGAAATCTTCAATATATTGATGAAGGAACACAAACTTCGGCTACCCAACATCAGATATCCAGAGAGGGCTGACAAAGTTGATGACCCAGATTATTGTCTCTTTCATCGGTACATTCATCACCCTACAAGGGCATGCTATATACTGAAAAGGAGAATTCAAGAGTTGATCGACGCCAAAGTCATTACTTTATATCTATAAATGAGGGGACGATCACTACAAATTGATTTCACTTTAATGTGACAATTTGTTCCCTCAAGAAGGTACCGGATGATTAGTCCCTAAAGTTTCCCCAGCGGATTCTTCAGGTCTATCCCCACTCAAGAAAATCACTCTACAGTAAATTTTTCGGATATGAGTTCACGTCCATATTACCTCTGAACTATTTTCCAAAGATTGCTTTATTCCTCCAGCGAAAGTTTGTCATGTTCATATTACCTCTGAACAAACTTTCTTAGTTTTTGACTATCGATTATCACGTCCATATTACCTCTGATATCGGTTGTCATCTCAACTTAGCACCCGTACTTAACTCTAAGTATGTCAGTGGTGTTAAGTCCACAAAAACTGCCATGTTTATATTACCTCTTAGCAGATGTACACCTCCATCCCCAATGGAGTCACAACTCAAGAGTTTATCATATTCATACTACCTCTGAACAAACTTTTCGAGTTTTTGACTATCGATTATCATGTCCATATTACCTCTGATATCGGTTGTCATCTCAACTTAACACCTGTACTTAACTCTAAGTACGCCAGTGGTGTTAAGTCCATAAAAACTGCCATGTTCATATTACCTCTTAGCAGATGTATACCTCCATCCCCAATGGAGTCACAACTCAAGAGTTTATCATGTTCATATTACCTCTGAACAAACTTTCTAAGTTTTTGACTATCGATTATCACGTCCATATTACCTCTGATATCGGTTGTCATCTCAACTTAGCACCCGTACTTAACTCTAAGTACACCAGTGGTGTTAAGTCCACAAAAACTGCCATGTCCATATTACCTCTGCAGGGTTTGTCCCAAACCTATTATTTGCACTCTCGTGCGCAACAAATAATAGGTATACCAAAAATCCCCCAGTGGGATATCCTCAACAAATACGGTATCGTACTACGTCCATATTACCTCTAGTATGATATCCAAATTTTGCGCAAACAATCATAAGAAAATGGGAGGACCCTTATATGATTGCAAATGGCGCTTACAGATTGGCCAAGTCTAATAGTAATTTGGCAATGGCTACTATCAACTGCAAAATTTCCAAAGAAGTACTATACTCGATCTCCTTCATTTAACGGAGTATGACGAAGATCTTATTCTGACGATACCATGCACAAAGGTTAGCTGGATCATATTCTATCAGGTTCATGTGACCTCCGAATAGATATTCTTAACTAATTTATAAACCTATCATGTTAATGATACCTCTGATAGTGTTTAGTATACAAATTTAGTTGGATTATATTCTTTCAGGTTCATGTTAACTCTGAATAGATTTACATTCAGCAAAACCTTAACGAAAGAATGTCATATTAATGATACCTCTGATATCACTTTCACTCTACCCTATCGTTTATATTCCAAAATGATAGGTCCACCAAAGTCAGATAAGATTTCTTTATTATCTCCCGGAGGAGCAAAATTACATATAAAGGCAAAAAGGGTACATCATTTGGGAGGAGCAGTCAAATCACGGATCTGCTGCGCCAGTGCGGCCATCTTCTCAGTCCTGGAGCTTAAAACGGTAGCACGAGCCCGCTCCAATCTTGCCTCCTCATTATTCAAGGCCGACATTTCAGACCAATGACGCACAAAATCCGTATGGAGGATACCCACACGTGCCAGGTTCTGCTGAGATGCTTCCCTTCGGTCATTCAGCACATCTCGAGATGCCGACAAAGAGAGAGCCTTCTCCTTGGCCTTAACAAGTTCGTTTTCCAATTGGCGGACCCTCGCTGCCTCTTCCTCATATTCGGCCTCGCACTTGGCCAGCTGGGGAATGACATACCCCAATGAGGCATGCTCTTCATTCATCTCTTTCTGCTGAGCCTCGATGGACTTGCTCAGAGTTTCTATCTCCCCAATAAGCCTCGCAGTCAGAGAGTCATATTCAGCCTGAACCAGGTCATCAATGCTGCCCTGAGATAATTGCAAATAATTGTTAATGGGTTATTCCAAACCATTAACTATCTGCTCCAGTGTGTCAACTCTTCCAGCGTCATTGAAATCTCTGATCGACGCTATCACAAACTGGGAGGACCTCCTCAGAGCCTCAAAACCTAGATTCTTCTCTAGCACCATTGATATCAGCGTCTTCAAAGTGGTGTAGAAGATACTAGTATATTGCTCAATCAGCATGGCAAAATCAGATTGGGTGCTGGGAGTGGCTGCAATATCGGCGAACCCCCTTCCAGGAACGACTGCAGAGGGTGTCGTCACAGTCGTGACTTCAGTAGAGGGCGCGACAAAGGTAGAGGCACCGACAACGGCTAAAGTCGCTAGCATACTCAAAGAAGGCATAGTCGTAAAGACAGGCTCATCCTCCTCTCGAGATATCGGAACTGTTTCGGGAGAGCCGGCACCCAAAAATGTTTCCTTTTCGAAGTCGGGTACCTCCATATCGTCGGCAGGAGCAGCAACAGAGCCAAATGTTGCGTCGACACTGCCCTCCCCGTAGATGTCTTCCCCTGAAAGAAGACAAGAGAAAGTTAATATCAACGTGATGTTAATTTTTCTAAAAGAGGCATAAAGATGATATTTACCCATGGCCGATGGTATATATGTCGCGTCGGCAGCCAGTACAGCTAAATTATTTCTTAATGATGCTAAGCGAGCTGTCATACCTGGAGAAGGGGGTGTGCCAACTGACACTGGCAAGTACTCCTCCAGGTTTTTACCAAGATCAACTCGAGGCTCATCGGGTAGAATCTCGATGGATGTACTTACAGACGCAGCAGGGGTTACTCCCATTGCTGGTCTAGATAAAGATATTCTTATTTCGCTCGGCCTCGAAGGCGATCTCGTACCACTACCTGAGGCGGTAGCAGTGATAGCAGCCTCGAGCAAAGAATCTCCAGCACTGCCAGCCGGAACTGTGGAGGTTCCCTCTCTAATAGGCGAAGGACCTCTAGTCAAAAATTCATCCCCAACAGGGGAAACAGCAGGTTCACTCCTAGGAACCTCAGGGCGGGAAGTCCTGACAGGACCACTAACCGTCTTCTTCTTCTTGCAAGGGGAAGCCTCCTTCAGAATAGGAGCTCGTCGCTTTCCAGGGATAATAAGGGGCTCTACAAGCGGAGGTATTATACCTCTCGGTACTGTCATCAAAAACTCATCTGTACCGACAGGGTCTTCACCTTCGTCAGAGGAGACTGATGGGACATCGTCTCTTCCAGCAGACTTATAAGTGGGCATCCTAAAACTTCTACGCATATCAAAATCGCGATGGAAGGTATTGATGGCCACATAAAACTGGGCATACGAATGGAGGATGCGCAACTCCATGGAGAGAGAAATCGCAGGTATGGTAAAGGCCGCTCCAGTACAACCCATTATGAAGTACCACCATCCTCTCGCTCGATCGATAAGTCCACCTCTGGACTTGAAGCTGGTGATGGCGTTTCCTATGTGCAACTGGTCATACCCGAACTACCTGGCAAACCGACTAGGCAGATAGGGCTCCAAGAAGCAATGGTCTTCACTTCTGTACAATAAATAGGAAGGTCTAATGCAGACCATCCAATAAAAAACTTCAGAAGAAAGAACGGTCTTCATTTTACCTGAATCCTGAAGTTTCGTCCCCTGATGATTGAGATGTACAGTGGGGACAGTGCAGAAGAGCTTCCAGCTGTGAGCAAAATTTAACGCTCGCCGACAGTCTATAACTATGGTCACGTTCCAGGTGGAATTCTTGTAATTCAACAAGAAATTATTTCCCGAACTACTGCCAGAGCCGGGAGACATCACCCTGAGATTATGGAGAATTAACCATCCCATCAAATACATGAACGGTAATTCTACCCTGGGAAAGCTATCACGCCGTGTTTCATCGGCAAGCAGCCCATCAGTAATGGCCCTCAGGCCATCTTGTATGCGGCATACCATGGCAGGGAGCAAGCCCAGTCTTGCCCGAACACCAAATGCACTACAGGCCATAAGGTATTGCGGTGAATGCGATCCGAAGATGCAATCCCAGGTACTACCAGTCGGTGTTGCCATACAGAGAGGAAGCCCGCTAGTTGAGCTTCCCTTGACAGAGGCCTGCGGCAATGCCTCATATAACTATAGGCTTTAGTGCCGGCAGGGTAACTCCCTCCTCATCGAGGACCTGATCTGAAGCCCCAGCGTCTTCAATAAGATCATCGACTACTTGAGCATTAAGCACGCTCAGAAGGCTCAGAGGTTTATCCCTGCTATCCACGACTTTGTCTGGCTTAGCATCTCGGGCATGATGAAAGAAGAGATAGGATGCCCATTTTTTGGTATGAGCCAAATCAGAGGGCTCATTCTAGAAGGCGGTGCACGCTAAATAGTGGCACGTCAGCTCCTAGTACACTGCCACTACCCGAGGGTCTGTATCCCCCAGCTCCCTGTTAGTGGGAACATACTCTTCATAAGGAGTATCCCCCAATGGCAGTCTTGAAATCTCTGCCATCTCGTGGAGGGCCAATCCCAACTCCCCTAGCAAAGTGGCAAAAGTCCCGGTGAGAGAGATATACCGCTCCTTCAGAGCCAAAAATAGGTTGGGGTTGAGAGGTAACCCAACACTGGTAGCACTCACAGCCGCGTACAGACCAATGCTCTTCAGCTCAGTCTGAAAATGCTTCAGGGCCCAGGCAACTAAACGAGCCCATCGAAGATTTGTAGGGGTAAGCGACCCATTGGTCCGAGGATTAACCTTTCGGTGTACTCCTCCTTGTCCCATGAAGTCATTGCAGAAAGTCGATAATTGGACTGGTTGGAGCAGTAAAGTGTCTTCACTCGGGACACTACCCGAAAATAATCCCCTGAAGGGCATTACAGAGTCGGAAGGGCGGCTTACAAATGACCCTTGGTCGGATCCTTTCTGGTAAAATATCTTTCCCGGCTGGCCGTGAAGATTGGGAGTCAGAGTCCACGACATCCTCCTCGGATGCGTGGCATGGAAGAATGCCGAGATGGGATAATCTCTCGGCATCCTGGGCAGGTACATGACCATGCCCCCAGTAGTAAAAACCCAGTCTTCCTTCTTGGGCTTCGTCTGGGATTGTTTGTCAATCATATCCCCGAAGAGGAAAGCCGATTTTATGTATTTAGCCCCATCTATATCTGTCAGGGGCTCCCCGTTGATCATGCTCAACAGCATTCGCTCTCCTTGAGACGATATCAGATTTCCCTTTTTTTCAGGATACTGGGGTCCGGAAATAGGAAATGTCACATGAGACAAATCCTCCAGGTAATTGGAGTTCAGCATCCCAGCAGCAGAATCCATCACCTCAGCCAACGGAGATATCTGCAAGTTAACTACAAAGTGCAAGGAAAATAAGTCAGTTTCTATACTAGATGTTACATCTTGCAGCTTATGCCAAAGATCAACAGTCTGTGCTTTTACGCCAAGACTGTGAAAACTTGAATTTTTACACTGGAATCTCATTCCCAGGCGTAAAATCCAAGATTGGTAGTATACACAAAAATCTGACAGTCTGTGTTTTTACGCTAGACTGCCAAAGTTTGAGTTGTTATGCCGAAATTTTTATCCAGAGCGTAACACCCAAAATTTGTAGTATACGCCAAATTTTGGCAGTCAAAGCTTTTACGCCAGACTGCGAAAACATGGAGTTTTTACGCTGACACATTAGAAATATGGGCGTAAAAAGATGAAACATCTCTGTGCATCATCTTCCTCGAAGAGGCATTCAGCACAGAAGATGACCTAGCGCATCCACGTACAACGTGTGCGAAGGGTTTTCTTCATTTTTGTCATCCCAAAAGCTTTACCTATAACGCCCGGTGCACAGCTCATCGGTGGGATACTCCGTTCAGAGCGAGGTTCGCTCTGCCCGATGGAAGTCGCTCTTGCTTGGGCAGAGGAGCGAGAAGGGGAGGCATCTTTCTTTCCCTTAGAGGTGGAGGTTGGTTTCGGTGCCATTGCTAAAAATCTTAGAGTGATCGGAGAAGAAACGAAGGAAAGTGCTCAAAGAGACGAAGATTTTTCTTTCGCAAAAGACAGATGAAGAGTTTCTTCTCTGAAGGCCTTGGGATATTTATAGAGTTCAGATGGACTCCTCGAATCCCTAACCAAATCCAATATTTAATATTCGATTATGATTCGGGACCACGTCAGCCTATCATTTAGGGAAGACGGACAGTCAGTGAATTCAAAAAGTTTTTTTCGTGCAGAGCAGATTCGCGATTTTACGCTAAAGAGCTCTTACGCTTGGGAAGCTATAAATCTACGGTTTTACGCTCAGAGGCTATAAGTCTACGGTTTTACGCCCGGATGCTTTTATGCTCGGTAGTTTTTACGCTCGAGAGGCTATAAACGTACGACTTCACGCTCAGAAGTTAAAAATCTATGATTTCACGCTCGGTAGCTTTTACGCTCAGAGGCGACAAATCTACGACTTCACGCTCGGAAGCTTTCTTGTCAGAGGCTACAAATCTACAGTTTTACGCCCGGATGCTCTTATGCTCAGCAGCTTTTACGCTCGAGAGGCTATAAACTTATGATTTTATGCTTATCTACATTACAGATCTATGACTTTCTATATATCTGAAAATACACAGGCCAGAGTATGCCTATATCTGAACAAATCTCAAGGCGGTCAATTGCAAGGGTTCACGCAGAAGATGCTCCTTCTTGGCCTCAAAACACCCCAAGTACCCAAAGCATACAGAGTTCAGCATTGAATATGACTCTTCTCCTTGGGTCGATTGGAAGTTCATCCTAAATCCAGTCAGAATATTTTCTCGACAGTTCAAGCGTGGTCAGTTTTGACAACCATTTCTCGCCCTATTTCAAGGAGTTCTGGGGAAATCATTCTTAAAGATGATGGTCTGAACAAAAATTCTCCTTCTTAGAAGAGTGACAGTTCAGAATTCTATGCAGTTCCTTATTCCTAACAGCAGGACAGTTCGAATATTCGACTTAAATGCCAAGCAGTTTTCTACGCGTCCTTAGTTACGCGTAAAAGATAGGACGAGTTCAGATACTTTTTTATCAGAGTCAGCGTAAAGTTATTCAGACATGTCGAAGCTACGCATATTCAGACTTCATCACAGCAAAAAATATGGCAAATCATCATATGCGTAAAAGAAGACAACTTTATTAAATCATAATTACATATGATGGAAATCCAGTTTACAAAGGGTTTTTCATCTTCATGATTACATATAATGGAAATCCTTGTTCTACCAAGGGTTTCTTATTTTCATTTAAGGATTACACCAAGAGTCTGTTCTGTCAGGTTCTCGTATTGGTAGAGAACTTCTTCCGTCTTCTTCAGCAGTTAGTCGGTTTCCGCGGCCGATTAACAAGAAAATAATTAATGGCGGGAGGATACACAACTGGGCTTGTGTAAATTATTCAAGAGCCCATCCTCCATACGCCATGACAGATTGAGTTAAGGTGTTAGACCCAACTCAATACTGGAAGACAGGGCTAGTTTGTCTTCCCTCGTCCACCAACGACTGGAGAAAATACAGCTTGCAAGCTGTGTGGCCAAATGTGACCCTCCCTCTCTCCTGGACAAATTGCCATATAAAGTTGCTGATTATCCAGAGCAAAGGAAGCTATGATATCCTTCCATGATCCATCGTTGCAGAGGATATTTGCTCGAAGACGCCTTCTTTTTTGGCTCCTTACATGCTGGAAGAACATGGTCTTCTTCTTCCTCAAGTCGACCCGACGAAGTCCGGCAATCATCTTTGTGGGGTGAAGGAAATATGGGAGGCACAGGTTAGCCCTTCAGTCTTTATATAGGCAAGAGGGAACACACCGAATCCCAACAAATCCCCAAAAATCCGTCGAGAAATCAGCCTCGAGCAACGAGTCAGACGACCATTTCATGCTTCATTCAAAGTGTTTCAAATTACGAGGAATTTAAAAACTTTGAAGGGGGTCTTGTAGAAGCATGAAAAATACGCTGCAGAGTTATATGCAGTATTTCAGTGCTGTGTGGCATAAGACGTAACTTCAGAGCCGTCGGCGTACAAACAGAGCTGGATCGCTAGTACAGCATAAAATATACCAGAACAGCCCGCGTAATGCAGTATTTCCAGGCTGCTTTGGCGTAAAAAGGTTGTTACATCGCCACTTTGGCGTAAAATCTACTCACTTTTAATGCAGTGGGAAGTCGTACGGAGAACTCTTCGTATTCCTCGAATGAACCTGTCAGATCATGCAGTGAATCTGACTTCTAACAAAGAGTACTGCACAACTATCTAGACGACGGCTGTAATGATGGTGCGGCACAGAGACCCAAACCGTCGTTTAGTGACATTTCCTTGACACAAATCACTTTTATGCGTTCAAGGGAATACGCTGCCTAGTTTTATACAGGCAAATGCGAGCTTTTACGCTCAACAAGAGACAAACGAACTGCCACGTCAAAAGCTGCTCTTTGTACAGAGCTCGAGGCACATCTCGGCAGTTAATGCGCGTGATGGGGGCAGATCTCTGCATTTAATGCATGAGATTTGGTTCTATTTACAAAGACTGGGTGAGCAATAATTACGGCTAATATGTCCACATCATCACCTCTGCATATTACGCCATCAGGCTATTTTTAGCTATAGGAGTACGATGTACGCTACCTCTTTGAAATACGTCGACCTGGCTATTTTCAACCATAGGAGTACGCCGTATGCTATCTCCTCGAAATACGCCAACTCAGGCTACATTTGCATTGGTGTATAATAAGGCTATTTAGTCCAAAATTAGCTCAAGACCTTAGTCAAGAAAGGAGGATCGGTTGTCTTCTACGCTAGCTACCTATCCATACAGCATCAGACTTCTACGCCTACTCGGCTTCTACGCTTACTTGGCTTCTACGCCAACTTGATAACCATTTGGCTTCTACGCCAGGGTGACAGTTATTGGCTTCTACGCCAACCTTTTCTACGCGAGGGACAGCTACCTACGTGGCTTGCATGCCGTGATCTTCGCAGCAGTTATACGCATTATCTCATAATGGGACATGCGTCACACGCAGATTCAGAGGATCATTTATACGTGGGTGGCAGTTATTGTAACCGCCGCGTAAAAAGTGCCATACTCTCCACTATCCGGCTTCTACGCCGACTGGACTGTTACTGTCACTAAAACCTTATAAATAGAGACCTCTATTGACAGAGGTCGAAGGGTCGAAAACTCGGAGAATAGAAGTCAAAAAATCAAAGAATAGAGAGAGTAGAGCACAGACAGAGAGTAGTGATCAACGATTTTGGCATCGAGCATCCACTCCCCTTTGCAATCTTTGAAGCTTCTCCGTCTTCTACAGCACTTCATCATCGTGTGGTCCAAGAGACAAAGTGATCGACCGCAGATCAGACTCCTATAGCTATATTTACCCAGATTAAAATTTGTACTTGACATCCTCGTATAGGATTAATTATACTTCTTCTTTGTAAACCAAAGAGAGGGTTTCGTATAAACCTTATTTTATTTCTTTCGTTTATTATCAAACAGGGTTGGCTGCTGTTATAGTGTTCCTTAAAATTTTAAGATGATAAATAGGTATACAAAAGAAGTGGGTCCGCACAACTCAATTTTGGAAATCATGCAATCGAGTTCCGCCCCAGTTCACACAGAACTTTGTCCGAGTTCGGTTATATTGTTTCCATGATTTGTTTTGTACGATTCAAATTCTCTATCTATATAGGATAGATATTTAACTTTTATAAATCAAAAAATTAGTATTTTTAGTTTAGAAAATAAATAATTACTAATATTATTAATTAATCTTTGTCCAAACAAAGTAATGAGTATCTTGGGTTAGCTGTAGCGGCCGGATCCTAGCTAGCGGTAGTCTGAAGACACTTAAATCTCGTATTGCTTAAGATTATTTATGCCTCTGTGGTATAAGGGCCCTTTCGGCTTGTAACCAAAATAATATTTACATTTACGGAACATTGATTAACACAATAATATAAGTGAATTATATAATTTCGATGTCCAAAATTTATAATTCTCGATGTATAAAGTTAATACGATCTTCAGCTAAGGTTTTAGTGAATATGTCAGCGAGTTGATATTTTGTGTCAACAAATTCTAAACATATATTATCTTGTAGTTGATTATATCTTAGGACATGATGCCTAATTTCAATGTACTTAGTTCGTGAATGACATATTAGATTTTTAGTGAGATTAATAGTGCTACTGTTATCACAGTAAATACGAATATTTTTGAAAGAAATATTAAAGTCTTCTAAGGTTTGCTTCATCCATAAAATTTGTGCACAACAACGTCCTGCGGCTATATACTCAGCCTCAGTAGAGTATAATGCAACTGAATTTTATTTTTTTTAAACCAGAAGACTAAGGATTTTCCTAGGAAATGACAAATATCGCTGGTACTTTTATGATTGACCTTGCATCCATCAAAATCAGCATCTAAATAACCGATGAGGTCAAAGGATGTGGTTTTGGGATACCACAAGCCAGTTGTTAAAGTGCCTTTAAGGTATCTGAAGATACACTTAAATGCGCTCACATGAGATTCCTTAGGATTGGCCCGATATCTAGCACAAAGGCAAACTAAAAACGTAATATCTGGGTAACTTGCAGTCAAATATAATAAACTATCAGTCATACCTCGATACTTATATATATCGGCTGGTTTGCCATTTTCATCAAAATTAAGTTTAGTTGAGGTTGTCATAGGAGTACCGATAGGCTTTGAGTCGTCCATATTGAACTTCTTAAGCAGATCTTTAGTGTATTTTACTCGATTGATGAAAATTCTCTGTGAATTCTGCTTAATTTGCAATCCGAGGAAGAGTAAGTTCTCCAATCATACTCATTTTGAATTCACTCTGTACACACTTAGTAAACTCGTTACATAGCATCTCATTAGTAGATCCAAATATAATATCATCTATATAAATTATACTAATAAAATATTTTTATCATGAGATTTTATAAAGAGAGTAATTTCATCTTTTCCTTTTGAAAAACTGTATTCAAGTAGGAAGGAACTAAGACACGCATACCAAGCACGAGAGGCTTGTTTGAGCCCGTATAGAGCCTTGTGTAACTTGAATACGTGATCAGGATATTTAAAATCTTTAATGCCAGGGGGTTGCTTAACAAAAACTTCTTTTTTTATATAACCATTTAAAAATGCACTGTTGACATCCATTTAAAAAAGTTTCAAGTTATGAAAACTAGCAAAAGCACATAACATATGAATGGATTCTAGTTTAGCAATAGAAGCATATGTCTTATCGTAGTCAAAACCTTCCTCTTGGTTATAACATTGAGCTACGAGACATGCTTTGTTATATGTGACTAAACCATCCTCGTTAAGTTTATTTTGGAAAATCTATTTGGTGCCAATGATCGGGTGATCATTAGGTCTAGGAACTACTTTCCAAACTTGATTCCGTTCAAATTGGTTTAGTTTTTCTTACATCGCAAAAATCCAAAATTAATAATTAAAAGCTTCTATTATATTTTTAGGTTCTATCTGAGAAATAAAAGCTACATTAGCAATGATATCTCTACTTGCAGAACGAGTAATTGCACCTTTTGATACATCACCTATTAACAAGTCCTTTGGATGGTCAGTAGTGAATTTCAGTCTTTTAGGCAGACTCTCCAGGTTAGTAGTAGTTGTATCTTCAGGTGTCTTGTTGGATGTTGTCCTGACCTTTTCATCATCACTATCGTTTGCTACTTGATTGTTCATCTCATCAAACATAAAATTTATTGATTCTTCAACAGTCAAGGATTTCTTGTTAAATACTCTATATCCCTTATTCTTTGCAACATATCCAATAAAAATTCCTTTGTTAGTCTTACAATCAAACTTTCCTAAGTTGTCTTTAGTGTTCAAAGTAAAACATCTGCAACAAAACACTTTAAAGTAGATGATAGTAGGAATTCTATTAAACCATAGCTCATAGGGAGTCTTCTTCGATATAGGTCGAATAAGAACCCTATTTATAACATAACATGTTGTATTTATAGCCTCAGCCAAAAAATATTTTGGAAGTTTATACTGATTTAATATGACTCTAGTCATATAGCCAAGAGTTGTATTCTTTCGCTCCACAACAACATTTTGTTGAGGAGTTCTAGGACAAGAGAATTCATGCAAAAATCTATTTAAATCACAAAATATTTTGAAACCAAATTTTTTGAATTTTTCTCCATAATCACTTCGGATACGAGTAATCATGAAGCCCTTTTCGTTTTGTACCTTTTTGCAAAAATTGACAAACTCTGAAAATACCTTATTTTTTTGCAAGAAAATAAACCAATTATATATTGAAAAGTCATCAACAATTACATAAGCATACAATTTACCGCCAAGATTGATGACTCTACTAGGTCCAAACAAATTCATGCGTAAAAGTTGAAGGGTCTCGAAGTACTTAAAATATTTATTGATTTGAAAGAAAATTTGGTTGCTTTATTCTTTTCACAATCAGCATATACCATATCTTTCTTGAAAGTAATTTTAGGTAAGCCTCTTACCAATTTCTTTGTAGATAACCTTACAATTGTGTCCATGTTTGCATGTCCAAGACGCATATGCCATAGCTAGCTTCCATCTTTTATTGCATATAGACATCTACCTGTATTGTTAGTATCCTCCGAGAGAGGGAAAACATATATATTGTCTTCTCTTATTCCTTCATATACGATATTACCAATAGCTCTTTCATTAATAGATCATTTATCCTTCACGAAATTAATGTCATAACCATGGTTAGCTAGATAACTAATGTTAAGTAGGTTATGTTTTAATTTTGTAACTAAACAAACATCTTTAATAACAGAAAAATGAGGAATACCTATGTTACCATTACCTATTATATGCCTTTTGAGATTGTTACTGAATGAGACATATCCTTCTTTCTCCATCAATAATGTTGCAAATATATTGGCATCACCGGTCATATGTCGTGAGCAGCCACTATCGAGGATCCACTTGCTTCTAGCATGGGAGGGTATGTCCACCTACAACACAAGTTGAAGTTGTAACCTTGGATACCCACTTTCTTAAGGGTCCTGATATGTTAGTTTTTTGAACCCAAATATATACATGCATATCCACTAATTTTTCAACTTTGCAGTGTCTTGATACATGTCCTTTCTGACCACAATAGTAATAGATAACAAATGTGTTAATGCTAGGTGTAGCATGCTAATGGATCTGTGTGTTAGAAGCAGTGTATTATGTCTTGCATGGATATTTATAGTATAATGCATGATACTTTCAAGTCTTAGTCATGTGAGTTTGTGTCTTGCTGTGTTTCTTATATTTTGCATCGTAACTAGTGTTAACCTGGGTTATAGGTTGAACTGCCTATTTGTTTGGTTTAATCTCTAACTTTTTATATGTGTCACATGCTTCATTATATTTGGTTGTGAGTGTACCAAATTTTTGTGCAGCTATGTTGTATTTCCTCTTTTCTGATTCAAAAAGATCATTGAGCTTTATATATATTCTCTTGATTAGCCGTTTCAAGTTTCTCAAAAGAATCATATAGACTAAATTTCAGAGAGGATATCTCATCCGTGTTACTAGAAGTGGATGTGTCTCTGATTTCTTTTAGTATATGTAATTGCTTCATATATTCAAAGTATAATAACTTAAGCTCTTTCTTAGTATTTTTATACATGTCACTTATCTTCTTATGATCTTCTAGTAAATCGCAAAATGCATCTGATAGTTCATCAAAAGTAAGATCTTCATACAAAGGATTAGTAGTTACCTTAGCATCGGTTGCCATAAAACATAGGTTTGTAGTGTTGCGAGGATTTTTTTTTTCTTCTTCAGAATCACTTTCCTCACATTCACTCCATATGCTAGTGTTGGTGTAGTTCTTTGATGAAGTTCTTATACTATTTTAATGCTCATAGCTACTTCCCTTCCTTACCGTAGGGAAGTATTTCTTGATATGGACTACCTTCTTGCAATTGTAGCATACTGGTTCTTCATCATCTTTGTGATCCTTTTTCTTTCGATTTGATCTATCATATTTTAGGAATTTTGAAGTTCCGGGTCATCAAGGACATCTGCTCATTCTTTGAACTATTATTCTCACTTTCATCATCGGAGTCTATTTTGTGATGTGCCTTGAATGCAATGGTCTTCTCCTTTGCTGTTGACTCTTCAAAATCCTTGAGTTCTGGCTCATGTGTCACCATCTTGCCCATGAGCGTCTCCAGAGTCATTGTAGTGAGATTGTTTCCTTCAATAATTGTCGTTGTCTTGATATTCCAATTCTTGGTAAGTCCTCGAAGTACCTTGCGAATTTTTTTGTGATTGTTGAATTTTTTACCAAGAGAAGATAAAGGATTAACAATATCTAGGAAATATATAAACATTTTAGTGATTGTCTCATTAGGCTTCATTTTGAATGCCACATATTCTTGTGTTAGCCTTGAGAATTTGGATTTCTTCACTTGTGAAGTTCCCTCATGAGTTACCTCAAGAAGTTTCCAAACCTCGTGTGACGTAACACATGTAGAAACTCTATTGAATTTAGTTCTATCTACTGCAAAAAATAAAGCATTGATAGCCTTAGCATCAAGACTGGCTTATTTCTTTTCATGGTCTGAATATTTATTATGGGGTTTCCCAACAAGGCTACCATCTATAACAATTCTAACAGCTTTCTTGTAGTCATCTATAATAATAGACTATAAATCAAAATTAAGAGATTTGAGATAAAACTCATGTGTGTCTTCCAATACGTGTATTTGGTGCCATCAAATAAAGGTGGCTTATTTGTTGACTAGCCTTCACCATTGTTGGTGTACATAGGTTTCATGGTAGCCATATTAATACTCTAGGAGGTTAGTCCAAAATAACAAAGTCTTGCTCTGATATCAATTGAAGGATAGTTAGGCAACTCTAGAGGGGGGATGAATAGAGTATAGCGGAATATATACCCAATTAAAAATTAAAACTAAGTAAAGACAGTTACCAACTAGCAGATAATACAACAATATATATGAACAGTAAATGAGTATAGAAGAGCAAACGTAAACACCAAGATTTTTCTCGTGGAGGACTAGTCCAGTCCCGAGAACCCTTGCTTGGAGTTAACTTCACTATCAGTGAAAACATAAGCTTTGATCCGAAGGGCTTGCGACTTCAGACAAACACGATTTTTGATCCGAAGAGCTCGAAGACTTCAGATACTTTGAGAAGTAGCTTTGAATAGCCAAGCTTGTATAACTCGAACACTTCTAATTAAAACCGTACAATATTTAGAAGAATAAAAGTTGTCTTGGAGATTGAGAAGGTTTAAAGTTCTTTAGAGAATAGAGAAGATGAAGAATAAATGAGTATTTAAAAATAAAATATCCTTCTCTATTTATAGGTTTTTCTGGGACAGAGTTCGGCCAGAACTCAGTATCAAAATATTCAAAAATTTAAACGTTGGAGTCATGAGATTAGGTCTAGCACTCTAATTCAAGAATCAGTTTTGGGTCACCGATTTCAGGCAGAGTTCTAGTAGAACTCAGACCGAGCTCGATTGACCAATTTTTAGTATGATCCTGGTCATTTTTGGCTCAATTGGGTTTGTGTTTGAGTGGGGTATTTAGGTTAGAATTGGTCCAGGCTTGGTTTAGGTAGGCTTATTTTTTAGTTGACTTTGGGTTGGGATTCAACTAGTTCCAAAGTGCAATCCGACTCACATAAGTCCTAGACTCAAAAAAGAACAAAATACATAATAAATTTAAAAACCAAACGAACATCAAAGAAGCAGTTTTCGTGAAAGATTTATGATGGTGCAGTCTTCTGTTTGAAATGCTTTCCCGTGTATCGACTTGTAGTTTTAGGTTAATTATAGAAATCAGTTTGACTAAGACCAGATGGGTCAACACAAAAGTTTGGTATTATCGAGGGAAAATAAGTTGGATATAGGACCAAAACCGGATGAGAAGTTGCTTGTGATTATTAAGACGAAGAGAAATGAGTATTGGTTTAGGTTCGAGGACGAACCTTATTCTGAGTGATATATTATGTAATGCCCCGCACTACACTGTGCATTACGATGAGTTGATAATTGAAAGAAGTATTAATTCAGATTGGTTTCATGTGTATGTAGTATGCGGAGTCTCTACTAATCAGAGTATCACCTCACAACGAACAGAGGCATGGTGTGTGCAACATAGTTTGGATCAGAGGCTAGTTCAGAACAGTATGAGATATCGTGTATCATATCAAATCGCATAGTCAGAGTAATAGGCTGTATTGGTTCGACAAAATGATAAGCAAATCTAGATAAGGTGGGTGGACTCTGGCCCTTCTTTTCTACTACTTCATGCCTTAATAAAATACATCACATTTTATGTCAAACATCGAGTATAGAACATTGAATAACTGTATCTAAGTGTGCATCAGTGTACAAGTATTCAATAGTAATACTTCGTCAGTGAAGCGAGTAGTTGTGGTTCGAAACCATGCAACTGTCAGAAGAGGTATGGTGCCCATGGAACTATCATATGTGGCATGGTGCCTTGTTATATTGGGGCATGCGGGTCACCAATCCGAATACTGGTCGGATATGTATACGACGCAAGTGATATAATGTGTAGAGTAGATACGTACATCGCTTTACTTACGTTTTGGTAATATGCATGTATTTTATAGTAAAATTGTTCATGCATTGCATAGTCATGGACATGAATAACCTGTGCACAAGGTTTTGTTTCCTCGAACGGATATGCCCAAGGCACTGGGATCGTTCGACCTAAGAGGGAACAATGAGAACTTGCTTCAGATGCATGGGTATTACGAGACTTGCAATTGGGCTTGCTACCCGGATTGGAAGGGCGGGTCACAATACTTGGTATTCGGAACCTTCGACGGCGCTTAGACCCCGAGCGTGAAGTGATAACCGAATTACCAAAGAGTAGTCAATGATGGCTCAGAAAGCCAGTGACCTTCATATAGATAAATATCGGCATGATAACGAATGTCTTATACAGGGTGGCAAGTATTCACCTTGCATCAGTAGAAGGGTGAGTGCATCGATTGCGGTAAGAAGTCACTGGTTAGTAACACAGTTCAGTAGGTTTCCTGTTTACTTATGCAATTAAGTATAACATGCCTACATGCATACGTGTTGTCACTCTCCGTTCTCGATATACGTATTTTCATGTATCATTTATGTATCTGGTATCATGGTATTCATGTATCCTGTATCAAGACTGTATCCAACAAGTATTGCTCATATTTGTATTCCTTATAGTGATTGGTGTTCTTGCTGAGTATCGGGTTTATTAGATCTCTTGGGTTTACTCTCGCACCTAGTCATAGCATGGAATAATGTTTAATCTTGAATAAGTATGCCACCCCTTGTCCTTGTTTGGTTGTAGGTGTGGTTCACTACTTCGATGATGGAATAATGGACTATGTTATGATACATGATTCCTTCTTGTGTCATGACTATTAGGCCTTGGATTAATATCATGACTAGATCTAGAGCTAGCATCACCCACCCTCCATATAAAGCCTATCTTTCTCTCTCCTCTCTCATTTTCACCCTTTTCATTTCTCCTCCATTCCTCTCCATTTCTCTCTCCTTCAAGCTTGGACCCCAAACCTTAGGACCTAAGTCTTGAGACTTGGGGTATGATTTCTGAATCCCCCTTGGAGGAGGAGTAGAAGACTAGGCTTGGATTGCTCATTAAGGCAAGTACATCTTGCACAAAGTAGAGAAACCATAATTTCTTTCATATTTCAATTTTCTTTCATACTTACATATTATTAGTTTATATTTTGTATTTTAAGGTTCTCTAAATCTTTAGTATTTGACATTTTTGATTTTGATGAATGGTTTGGAGTAGATCTACATTTTTAGTTAGTGATCTTAGGATTTTTTTGTGGGATTAATCTCTTAAATCTTAGAATTTATGGGATCTAATTATAACATGTTGTAGAGAATTCAATTTCATGCGATTTTGACTTTTGAATCATCAAATTTAGAGTTAAATTGAGGATTTTAGGGTCGGAACAAGTTTGAAGATTTTTCATGTTTATTTGATTGCTGTTTGGAGACGATAAACAATTATGTGTGCAGAGAGTTGTGTGCACAGGGAGTTCTGTGCACATGGAGTTATGTGCACATGGAGTTCAGTAGCAGACCTTGGCATATATTTAGCTATTTTGCTTGTTGGGCTATTCTGTCAATTTTTTGTTATTTCTTAAACTGTTCTACTTTCCTATTTTGTTTTCCTAATGTTATTATAGGTGGCCTTTGACATAGAACTTTAGATAGTCCCCGTTCTAAGGGTGATGATCATTGCTTGGTGTACCCTATGATAGATGTGTATGTATCTAGGATTAATAAACTATTACAGTAAAGTCACTAAATGTATATCTGACCTGATTGATAGACTATTACAAGAGGTCCTGATTGTGTACCTGACCTGATACCCATGCCTCGATGCGGGGAGAGGATTTTACATGATCGACTGATTTGCCTTGATTCCTGACTTGACTACTAGTATCCATGTTGATACATCATGACTTTGCACCGAGGTGACATCCTGCTTGTACCCTGCTAGTGCACTGAGGTGCTACCTGATCCTGCCTGTTATAGTATAGTATATTCATGCTTATCGCATGGACATGGTCGTTGGTCAGTAGCTTAGTGTGGTTAGGTTGTTTGATTGCTTGCTGTATTAAACTAAGAATTAATCTGGGTTGGGACCTTCATAAAAATTGAAGATTTGTACTTAGCGTACTCGTACAGAGATGCGACCATGGCGCGACTTCTAAATAACTGTAGGGCTAATCTAGGTAACTAAAAATGGTAGAAGCATTGGGAGGGAATGGAATCCTGAGGTAATGCGTTACCGACCACCCTAGACATTAGTCATGGCGTGTTGGGCTGGCCACCCCGGATACTGTATATCATCAACATTAGTGGAGTGCAGTATCTGATTATCTTATACCAAGCCAGCATCTCCCTATAGGAGAGATAGAACCTTTACTGATCTGCTTAACGCGGTGGCCTTACGAGGGACCGGTGCATACTTACATGCAATGCATTATTATTTGGCTCGGCTAGCCCTCCTCGGATACAACATGATTTAAAGATTTCTATATATAACATTTCTGGGTAACCCAAATATAACATATAAAGCCGTAGGATTAATTGACAGATTAATTAAACTGTTTGATTGTGTTTTGTACCTTCTGTTAGTTGCCAAGGGACATGGACTATAAAGATGTGTGGTCCAACCCTTGTCCTTGTTTGGTTGTATTGATTGACCGATTAGTTAAAATGTTTCTATACATAGCTATGAACAGAAGTTACAATACAAAAACCCTTAACCTCACAACGTCAAAAACATTATTTTTGACTCTTTAAGTTCGCAAATAACGACGGACCACGACAATAGTTGTATTTTCGATAGACTAAAACTGTCGATTTTTATTAAAACCTACCAAAATATTATAATAGAAGATTTGAAGTCTCTTTTCCCTAAAATTTTTGCCGCTGAACTTTGGAGCCTAAACAAAACCTTTTCATCTCTCCCTCTCTTCTTCTTCTTCTTCTTCTTCTTCTATTTTTTTAATCTGAACCTAGGTTTTGTTCATGAAACTCTTAATCTAGGTTTTGAATAGGAAAAGGGGTTTTGCTTGGAGGAGGCTAGGCTGAAGAACTAATTAGAACTCGGGTATTGTTTATTCCTGTAATTTAATTATATATATTTTTGCTTCTTTCCTATTTCGAAATTGATTTTTATTATAGCCTAGAGATCTGGTAAACTCAAATTTTTTTACTTCTATTGTTGTTCCGAAATCTATTTTTTGTTATTTTCATTGGATATCTTCTTAGGAAGTAAATATGCATTAAATATTTCGGCTTAAGTCATGTTCTTGCATGGATTATAGCTGATAATAAGGTGCTTAATCTGATGCAAATGGATTTATGAATAACTGGCGGAACAATCTGGTATTAATATGTACAATGTGTAAAAATTGAATTAGGCCATTAAGTTGGCCAGTCTATTTAAGAATTGTACTATGCAGTACTTGTGTTTGTTGACGAATGAGATACCCATTTGCAGTAAGAAAATATCTTGTGTAGTAGACCAAAGCAGTGGCAATTCTTTTAATTGTTTTGTGTCATCAACTAAACTGGTAGGCTCTTGGTATGCAATCTATATATGCAACTTTACAACAAATGTGACACTTTTTATCGTCAGATGTGATATACTCAAAAAATGCCAATGCTAAGGGCACAACATAAAATGTTAGGGTACATCACAAATTTTCACAAGTCTTAAAATTTTGGTAGTCCTGATTCTGACTTGATCAAGAAATTTCCTTTTTCAAAGCTAACCTACAAGTTTTCTGCTTGTTATTTAAAATGTTTTAAATGGATCCTAAAGATAGCATTAACTAAATGGAAGAGGAAGCAACAAGGATCCCTATTAATAAAATATGGGGAATCTTATAAAAAAAACAATTGATAATCGCAACCATACATTAGCACAACATAAATATCCCCATTCTCGTCCTATGTAATATGTAGAAAGGCTTTGCTTCATGTGTACAACCATTTTAACACAGATATATATGAGCCCATTCTAGCTAGATTTGTGAATTATTATTAACCTACATGATTCCTTTTGCATCTCAGTTCTAGATGGAATAACCTTATGGATCAATGTAAAATTAGTTTATTTCACTGTGAACAAAGTTACCTGATTTCTTGACCCAATAATTGAGTAGGAGCCTTGTAATTTGTAAAGGAAATCTAAAAAGAAAAGTTTTGAGAAGATCACAAGTGGCAGTAATAGCTAAAAACGAACTCAAACAAAGAAAATGAATGACATAATATTGTATTTTTCATCTTCTGCCAGGTGCACTAAAGAGAAGATTTCCTTTATAAGAGATATAATTCTTGTAGAAGAAGAAAGAACATTTTTCTTGGTATTTCTTTATCTTCAGAAGCCGATGTAAGAATATGGAAACGGTCTAGCATCAGTTCATAATACTCTCTCTTTACAAGGTAATTAATCAACTCAATTAGTAGAACTTGGTGATCCCAAAAATGGTATATGAAAATCTCCATTACTTAGCAAGGTCAAAATTTTCGATGTCTTCAAACTAAAATAGATTTGTCTAACACTGGACAACTTAAAAAGGAAGGGATTTGCTTTCAGTAACATTTGCATCATAAATTTTAAAGCTGAGGAAAAATTAATTCTCTTTCTTTACTTATCTACATCAGAACTCTATGGAAGGAGAAGCTCAATAATGCCATTAATATGATAAAAAGGACTATCGACCAAGGTTAATTCGTATCCATGCAACCTAGTGTCTTTATTCTCAAGGCGATATCAGTGTTTGTATCCAAAAAAAGGTAATATCAATGTTCGTAACCATGTAACCTAAAAATATAATTTATCGTACTTGCATTCACTGATACCCTATCCCCTGTAAAATAGACGTACAGCCCCCTACCACCTCAGTATCAGACCCCTCGGTATCATACTTGTAGTCACTGATACCCTACACCCTCAGTATCAGACCCCTCAGAAGACATGCTATCTGCAGGACGGAAAGAAAGAGGAACAACCCAACGTCTCTACCTCCTTGTCCCTCTTCTTTACTTCTAAGTTGCTTTCTAGACTGAGAGTGAAGGACTGAAGAGAAAGGTTTAAAATTATAAGATACTCTCTAGCTAGACTGAGACTGAAGGACTGAAGAGAAAGGTTTACGTGGAAAATTTTAAGTTGGAAAGATGTAAAAGTTACATATTAAGTGCATATAAAATAAAATTTACCATCCAATCGATTTCCAGACACACTCTAAATTACCAATAGATTCATAATTGTGTTTCTGTTCGGTTTTCGGTCTCAAACCGATTAATGCTCACTCCTAAGTGTTGATGACAAAGGCACATGATAGGCCTTACTTAACCAGTTAATGATGAATATAAATATTTATACGAGTAAAGATTCTATATCAACATGTTAACGATAATAAAAACTAAAATCTGCATGATCTATTCTCTACTTTCTAGTTGAGCTGCCAAATTCTTCATTAAATATCCTCATCACTGTATTAGTTGATCCATCTCATTCTCATTTGATTTTTAAATTTCATTCTACAACATGAAAATGCACTACATACACTTGTGAATGCTCTGCTAGAGTAGTAAACTCTTGGTGCGGATGACATCAAGCAACTCCTAAATCCTTACAATGGAGTCCAACTACCTGAACAAGAAGAGGAACTCACATTGGTGTAGAATAGTTCTTTTTGGCCAATGGCCTTCCAACAATCGTAGGATAGTGTATAATAATGTAATCAATTCTAGGTGGTGGTTAATGGGAAATTAACAATTTATATTTCTTCAAAGATGTTAGATGCATACAGGAAATCATATTCTTTAATTGCAACATTCTTCATATGTTGGCCAGGGGAAAGAATAATCCATGAAAGAGAATCTTTTGGGAAATAATGGGAAATGACGATGGGGTAAGTGTATTTGTAAGCAAAATTTGGTAAAGCGTTAAAGCTATTCCTTGTACCATCAGATTTTTTTAGCCATATGAATGACTTTATAACTTATGGTTACTATTTAATCACAAATATAAACACAGGACCATATCACTAGTTTACTCTTTGTAGGCAACATATTTCGTTTATGTGGCTAGAGGTTATCCTACTTGTATGCCCCATATTTGTACTCTGGTGAGCCCCAGAACAGAGTAGAATGAAAGAAAACAGATTCATAATTGTCTTTGTTTTTCTTTTTGATTGGTAGCACTAACTAAAAATTGATATTCTTATTTTATATCTTAATTGACATTTGTGTTTGCTATTTTAGTTTCGTTATGTGAGGAGATGGAACCCAATCTAGTAGAGATGAATTTTATAGTAATCATGAAGCTAATGAAGCTAATGGGGATGAATCAAATAATGGGGATAATTCTAGTTGTTACCACGGAAGCACTTCTGATCGATTCGGTAATTATTTCAGTATCTTATTCTAATTGTATTTCAATATCTTTATCTAGTATTTTCTATGCAATATGTTTTATAATATGTTCTAATATTTGAATAATATGATTTGGACAATGTTCGTGTTGCAATGATTTGTGCAAATAATTTTTTTATAAGTAGTTTATATCTTGTAGGAGAAGAAAATCAGAAGGCTTGTAGAAGATGATCCCCTTGCTATTGTTTGGTACTCGGACGTGATAGAAAGGGTTATGTTCGTGGCATGGGTGGACGTGTTTCAAAAACAAAAAAATGTGCTTCAGCAGCAAGTAGAGAGATTGCTCGTCAATTAAAGAATAAAAACAAAGCTATGGAGGCTGATCTAATCACACTTAAAGAAGAAATGACTATAATCAAAGAAATAATAAAAAGTAACCCTCCAAAACAACACATCAGTCATTATCATCAGTTCATGGTACTTCTGAGGTACGAAGACTTATTCTAAACTGCACTCCGATACTGATATTGCTGCACACTTGTTTGATTAAGACACTGATACCCTACATCTGATACTGCTTGGAAACTATACTCTGACACTGATTACTTCTGATACTTTAAATTTAGCATGAACTAATATTTAAGTGTCCGATTTTATGTCATTGATTACTTCTTGTCCATTTCCTGATGTGTCCAAATTCTAACCTTTTTATGTGTCAATTGTCATACATATACTTTAGCTGGTACCAGTTGGTAAATCTAAATTTAAGTATTCCATTTTATGAACCGGATGTGGAAAATTGCTTCTTGTTTGAGGGTTATATTTTTCCTCCTGACACCTAACAAATAAATTGGAGCTTCCTTCATATTGAGATGAAAGTCATGTGCCCATGCTTCTGTGTTATTTTGCCTCCTGACACCTTTTTCATGTTTTTAAATGCATTAATTAGTGTCTACTTTGAAAATCTAATAACTAAATTTGCATGGAGCTTACCTTCGTTTGCAACTCAGACTTTGCAACACAAATAAGTTAGGACTTTTTCTCACTCTTTTCCTTTTTGGTATAGATGTACTTCATGTGTGGCCTTTTTCTCAGTAATGATGTAGATTACTTCATTTTCAGACTTCTTCGGCTTTGGCCTGAAACTTTGTTTTATGCATGGAATTGATTCCACCTTTCCATGTACATCTATGCCACTTGTTAGAACCCCTCGCCGTCAATCCTTTTCCCTGATTCTTCATACTAGTACCATACACTATATAGTAATTCATGTGAATGAACAATAGATCTCACCTCTTCCTAAGATATAGTGTCTTTGTTGATGATGCATTAGTTCATAAAAATTGGAAGGATGGAGGTTGCGAGCGTAACAAAATTAGAGTTGCATCTTCATATTCAACTTGAACTTCAATGTTCTTCAATTAATGATAATAATATTCAAATTTTCTACATGTTTGAGGGACACACCTTCCTTCATATGGGTGGAGAATGTAGAGGCTTTCCAATCTCAACCTCAGATGTATGGAAATTTGGCCAGCTCCTCGGACATGCAAATTAATGAAAAAATCTACCTACCAAACAATATGCTTAACAAATTCACTATGCCTCCAGTCCAAAGAGACTGCAAAGATATAATCAATGTCATAACTTCAATGCAAAAACTACTCTATCAGAAGACATCAATTGGGAGTTTCTACGAAACAATACAACAACTACTGCATACTTCTATTATGATTTAGAGATCCACCAGAGACATCAAATGGGAATATCTGATTATCTACACATACAACAACTATTGCATACTTCTATTATGATTAGAAATCCACCAGAGACATCAAATGGGAATATCTGATCATCTACACATAAAATAACTACTGCATACTTCTATTATGATTTAGAGATCCACCAAAGACATCAATTGGGAATATCTTATCATCTACATAACAAGGATAATTTCGAATCTTGACTGTTATATTAACACATCATTCAACATTAGTATATTTTCCTCAACATATATATTTCGAATGCATGGAATTTATTTATTCAAACAAGCACTTTAGGTAAGTTCTATGCAAGAACATGGCTATTTCGATGCACTGACTCTAGCTACTATTGAGTATATATTTTTATTTTTTGTCACTGGACAACTTGCTTAGGACTGAAGTTATGATACTATTGCAAGCATAAAAGCGTGGAGAACTGGTCTTTCACGATGAAGTCCAATGGTTGAATCCAGTTAATTTGATATCGTGAGGATTTAATGGCAGTTGCAGAGAGTGGTATTCTGATCTGAACCCTTTCAGTAGCAGTTGCAAAAAAAAAATAATAGCCACTAGGTCTGACAATCCTCCACCACCCACAATGACACTTATGCTGCCCCCCTGCCATACATGTTGACACCCAACCGGGTCATTGTTGTTCTCACTTGCTGTTGTAATTTGTTTGATAAGTGGACAGTCTAATTTGTGGACAGTTTTAATTAGTTAGCCGTATCAGATACAAAAGGTAGATCATACATATGCTACTTTGATGTTGTTTTAATTTGTTTAGCAAGTTGACTCATTTGCTAAGTGCTAAGTAATAAAGAATTCATCCTTATATGTGAATTACAGTGGCTAATGTTATCTTTGTGTTTCATATGGTTGTAGGTTCCTGAACAATCTAACTTGTCCAAGACGTACTTTCTAAAGGACTTCAAAAGAAGACATGTTTCTTTTGGACGTTTAAATTCTGATACATCGTCGATGAAATCTTTGACCGCAACGCATATTTGTTTGAGGAGATGAAAATTTTGAAGACACTATGCTCGATGATTTGATCAATTGGCCAAAAGAGTCTGTTCAATTATTTGGATTTGAATGTTAGTTTTTTCTTTTTCTTTTTGGAGAAAACTTCATATGTATTTAGAAATTCCATTATTTTTTCAATTTGAATGTTTTTTCGGAACAATTGTAAATACTAGGATACTTCAAAGACAATGATTAATTAGTGATATTCAATAACAATTGAGATTCTTGAATGATTGGTGATTATATTCATTTTGAATTGTGTATGTATTTTCAATTGAGTTTCTTAAATTACATTTAGATTCAATATGTGTATACTTGTTTACTGAAAACATGTTTGATTAATTGAAAATAGGTATGGTAATTATTCTACTGAAATTCGACGGATAATGTCTGTCAAGAATGGACAATTATGCAGAAGTATTTTAGCGGGTTAATTGACGGATCAAGCCAGTCGTTTATGTATTGACAGACCAAATCCGTCGTTTACTCCACCTGCTTATCGACGGTTGAAAACCGTCATTTACAGTAAACTATATTTTTTTATGGACCATGTGACGGACCAAAATTGTCGAAAACTTTTATTTTCGACGGCTTTGGTCCGTCGTAAAACACAAATTCTGGCTTAGTGCCTGGCCATAGCCATAGGATGTATTTTATCTAAGTGTGATACAACACCTCTTGTCCTTGTTTGGTATAGGGGTTTCGCATTGTCTTTATGATAGGATATACGCCTATAATTCATGGCTCAGGTCTTGCTTATTGTACCTAGGGTTTTTGTTTCTTTCACTCGTGCTTCTTTCTGGAACGTGCTATTCGGGGTCTGATCCCGATGGTTTTGTTTGGCCAGATCTAGAGCCAGAGCTCGAGGATCCAACATATCTCCTCCTGACTGATGGCACGCATCAAACGGATGGCCGCTGAGGAACTTGAGTGGGTTTCTTCTCCATCACTCTTATATCATTTTGCTACTCTTTTGGGTGTTTAGCCACCGATACCTGTTTAGCCGGATAGTTTGGACATTTAGCTTCCCTTATATGATTTTACTTATTCAGAATGCATCTGACTTACAATTATATACTAGTGTCACGCTACTAGATCATCGTTTTGTACAACTAGGTTCTAGATCATTTTGATAGAGCGTCTAGGACGCCTTACTGATTTATCATACATGCTCGATATTTATTGCTTCTTGTTTGATTGATTAGACATAGATGTTTTGTGCGACCCTAGGAGACTTGATTGTAGTATACACACCATTGTCTTCTAGACAGCCGTGATCACCGTACGACGTTTTCATACCTTGTACAGTGTAGCTGGCCGTTTTTGTTCCCATATTCCAGTACTAGGGCATGACAAGGATTTAGTGGTAGTGCATGCAGGTATGTTATTCAGACTTGTAGAGTTTTATGGTCATATGAGTCTCAATCAAACATGATCCCTTTGATATCCTTATTCATCCTCCTCGATACAAAGCTTGAACTGTTAAATTAGTTGCCTACTTGTTCCTTCTCGTCCTGTCATTGGTGTCTCGTGTCCTTTTTCTTAGGGCTACTTCATCTTCGGCTGTTGGAGCAGCGACAATGACAGGACAACCAACATAGTTAGGTTCCCCTAGACGCCAACAGGAGGCGGTACCTTCTTAGGGTCAGATTCGAGTTGAGCTAGTGGTCGAGCAGGCTGAGCAGGAGACACCAGAGATCCCGGTGCCCCCGGCGTTGCCAACAGTGCCAGCGGCACTTGACACCCGGCACTATTGGAGATTAGAATAGGACTATTTGCTACCCAACATCATCAGATAGCAGTCCAGCAGCACCAGCACTTTCATTAACAGGAGCAAAATATCCTGATGAACCAGGGTTTGCAGACAGCCTTGGAGAGGAGCGGAAGGGATGACTCGGGCGCGTCGGTTAGATTTTTTACTTAACCCGAGGTATTTTGATGGTACGGAGGATGCTACCACGAGGGTGCTTGGCTCCAGGATATCGAGGCTATCCTGGCGGCAGCTAAGGTCCCAGCCGAGGAGCAGGTTGATCAGGTTTGGTTGTAGCTGTAGGACATTTCTCGTGATTAGTGGACATCTCTAGAGGTTGGCTTGAGGCGTCATATTCATTGGGATGACTTTAGGACCAGATTCAGGGCCAAGTATTTTGATGTGATGGCACAATATGAGCTGTAGTAAAGATTCATTGGCCTCAAGCAAGCTGGCAGGACAATAGACAGGTATGGAGCAGAGTTTTACATGCTGAGTCAGTTTGCTTCGGTGATGGTGGAAACAGAGCCAAAGAGGGCCACGAGGTTCCAATAGGGGCTTTATCTGGAGATCTTGAAGCTAGTAGAGGGGCATGACTACCAAACATTTGATGCAGTTTTGAGGCCATGAGGCACGGGCTTACTATTCAGTGGTTGTCTGCAAAGACTGGGGGCCAGAAGAGGTTCCATGCCCAGAGTTAAGGCGGAGGAGCAGTGCCATGAACGCACTTGGCATTCGTATTCATGATTAAGGAAGGTCAATAGTATCACTGGTGACGGCACCAGCTCGGCAGTAGCAGCCGAGGCATCATTAGTAGCGCTAGGGGGAGCTAATGGGTTAGTTATTATGGCAAGGGAGGGCACACTCAGAATGTGTATCTGGGACCACATGATAACCACTTGCCCGCAGATGCAAAGGACAGGAGAGCAGTTCAGCAATTTTCGGCATTGCCAGCTTCAGGGACAACGTAGTAGCGAGGGCTAGCACTAACAGTGAGGCCATTAGCCCAGCGTCCATTATCGATGAAAGTTCAGATATTCTGGAAGAGGCATCAGTTGGGCCAGCTGAGGTTGCAGCAGCATGGTCAAGAGAGGCAGCAAAAAGGAGCTCAGCAAGGCAAGGGGTAGGCCTTTACCTTGTCTCTAGAGGAGGCTTTGGCCTCGGGCGACGTAGTGGTATGTACCATTTCAGTCACATCTTTTTCTGCTGTAGTATTGTTTGATTCAATAGCTTCCCATTATTTTATATCTGTATGATTTACGACACATATTGGATTGAAGTTCGAGGCATTGCCAGAGAGGTTGAACATACTCACTAGTAATGGTCTCGTATGAGTCAGTAGTGTGTATTTAGCATGTCTGATCATAGTGTGGGGGCATTCATTAACTGCGAGGTTAACTGAGTTTTCTATGGATAACTTTGATGTTATCTTGGGTATGGACTAGCTGAAAGACAGTCAAACAACAATAGATTGTTGTGGAGGACTAGCGTTATTCAGGATTCTGGGTGTGGAGTTCATTTTTGTCAGATCATTAAAGTACCAGCCAGAGGGAAGAGTTGCGATAGAAGTGGCAGAGGAGGAGCATGTTCCTACACTACAGAAAAAACCCTCATTTTCGAAGAAAATAATTTCTCGGAACTGGCCATTTGATGTCGGAAATGGTTGTTTCCGAGGGTATCTTGTCGTCGTATGCCCTCGGAAAAGCAAGCGCCGAAAAAGGTTTTTTTACGAGAATATGTCTAGTCAAATTACTTGTCAGAAATGATAATTACATTCTATAAATATTATTTTCGATGAATGAGCTCACTACACCATAATGAATATATTACACTTGCCAATCTTAGTCTCAAGTACGCCAAAAAAATACAATTTGAATATATTTTCTAATAACTCTTCATGGAGTTCACATCACTATAAAGACAACTTCAAGTATCTGAAGGTCCACAATTACCAAAAGACATAACAAAGACTTAAAACTCGTCTCACCATATAAATAATCATCAGAATATACATTTAAAATCTCACATCAATATTTGTGTATGTTCTTATGATAATATGAGTTGATCACACCAATCCAAGTTGCTCTCCCCAGTGTTCCTGAGTTGTCTTTCTTGCTCAAGCTTCCTGATCCAGAACATGAAGATAATCAACAAAGAAAAATTGTTAAGATCTTGAGGGAGAAATTAAAACACCAGATATAGTAGATATAAAGTATGCTTCACATATCCTGTAGCTAATAGTTTTTTCATGGAGCTTCTCGTGCTCCATAGACAAACCATTCTAATATGCTAATAAAATTTAATATATATTTCTTAAAAATGTCTAAACTGCAAACATATACTACAATCAGAATCACCAAATTACCGATCTTATCAAGAAAAAATAATTGAGCGCAAAATAAACTTATGGCCTGCTTACCTAAACCAATTACTAACTCTACTGATACTGATGGTTTCATATCATGGATATACCTGCTCGCTCCACCATAACATCATAGGGTTGCTTCCTATTCTGCAAAAGTAAATAAAATGATTATATTGGCCAAAGAGGAACTTAAACTATATGTTTTCTCTGTGCATGAAGATGAGCACTTAATTCTACTTTTATAATCAATCTAGTGGCAATATGGACTACAATGCAAAAACAAAATTAAACAATGAAACCAAAAGCAAGTTCTATCAGCACAAGCATGTAACAAGACCTACTAATGGCGCTTACCACAACCCATTTTTTTAACCTTGCAAGAAGCATTCTAATAGAATCATATTGCATGCAAAAGCTCTGTTTTTAACCTTGTAGGAAGTAGTCAAGGTGTATTATTCTTTTAAAAAGATTAAATTATATGGTATCATCTGCTTCGTATTAGTAAGCATCAAAGTGACTATGGACAACAGTACAACCAGATTGTTTTGGTTTTGTAAGATTATGGCTCCAAGGTTATCTACTCTTCGACCATGAAGAATGGGTACAATAGCTGCAGGGTGTACGTTCAAGCAATGAATTTGATGTCATATAGGAAAAGACAACATTTGGTGGTGGTTGAAAACATACCCATTTGCCTGTCAATGAACTGGCAGAGATGTAAAAAAACCATTGGGTTGCTAGCTTACTAGATGGATTATATATAGAAATATATAAAAGAATATGGGACTATTTAGAGGTTAGAAGGAATAATTTGTATTAGTAATGATTTCTTCAAATGACTTTGACAAGTGTTCTATTATAAACTTAAGGTCTAGACTGTTTCCTACTGTAGGGGCATTTAAAGAGTTATCCATTGTTGCATTAGCTTAATTGTATGATCCAAAGAATTAGATATTAATTTGAAGTCGGCCAATATCGATATGTATTGGTTGTATCGTTTAGGAATGCTCTGATCCAATATATGACGATACCAAAACTCTCTCTTTCCTGGTCAATTCAACAATGAAAACTAAAAGAAAAAGAGTACATGTTAGAAGTAATTATTTATATTAGTAATTGATTCCATCAAAAACTTTGATAAGTGTTCTATTATGAACTTAAGGTCTAGACTATTTTCTACTCTAGTGGCATTTGAAGGATTTCCTATGGTTGCATTAGCACAATTGCATGATTCAAAGAGTAAGAGATCAAGGTTTCGCCAATACCGATACATATTGGTTGTATTATATTATTTTGGCATTGGAATGTTGTGATCCGATACTAACCCCACCAATATACGTAGATACCCAAACTCTCTTTCTTTTCCAGTTAATTCAACAATAAAAACTAAAGAAAAAGAATGTCATATGGAAAGATTATATATTGTTACAATGATTTGGTCATGTTGAAGATTAACATGCTATAGTATAACAATAAGATTCCTTATCAACACTCTTTTTTTTCATTTGTCGAAGTTGTATATCTATAAATACACACATATTATGATTTGTTGAAGCAGAGATGATAAGGAAAAAAATTAGGTAAAAATAAAAGAGATACAACACATCATTTGCAGTAAATATGACTAATTGCAAGAGGAGAAATTAGTTCAGCGAATACTAATACAAGTAACTTCACAACTAGTTCAGCGAATACTAATACTAATACTAATAAAAGAGATATAACACATCAATGGTAATGTCATGCCCCGATCCCGCAAGGGTCAATCGTCCTCGCATGGATCCTTTACGGAATTGATCGTCCTCTCTTGGACGTGATACCGTGCGATCTTGGAGTTGTGCTCGCACAAGGCAAGAACGTGCAGTGATAGGAACCCATTTGAAACACAAGTTAGAAAAATATTCACAGATAGTTGAACACAAAGTATAGGAAAAAAAATATGTTTTTCGTTGATAATTCAGAGTAATTTACATAGAGTTTATATTTGATGTGTCTCTCGGCTACTTGATTTTCATTACAAAAGAAAAACTCAAAAGGTAGGACGCGCTCCATCAGATAAGCCTTGTCGTCCGTACATTATGTCCTTGTATAGATTGAAAATTCATGCCTCCAAAATGAACTGGCTTCAATTATACTTCAAAATAGAATAGCTTCTAATGCCTTCTCATCTATCCACTAGCGTTGCACCGTCTGAGTGCCTGAAATAATTGCCCATAATGTGGGTCAGTACTCTGCTGTACTGGTGAGCGGGACGAACCCATTCGCCTAAATCAATACTTTTTTATTAGGGGCGAGCATGCATTAAAATGATCTTGCTATTGAGAACTAGGTAAATTCAGTTCATATCAGTTGCATGATTTTTAGAGGAACAAAATAATGTTGAACCCATAAAGCACATTGGTTCCTTACTCAACCGATGCACGCCTTCCCTACAACGAAATAAAAGTATACTTACCATCTGCACAAGACAATATATTATCATATGTTCTATCTATATGCGGTCATTGGTGTGATCGACACCATGGAGACTTATCCAAGGCATTGCGGCTCGCCCTGTTAGCCCGGGTAGCAAGCCTTGCTGAAGGTCCCGCAATGCATCGCGACTAGCACGATCAAATATCAGTTACGCGGACCTGCAATAGCGCAAGCACAGAGTTAGAATCCTTTTCATATCTTTCCTCCCGAACTCCCCAAGAATCAAAGCTCCAAGCGAGAAAGCCAACAACGAAAACCAAGGAAATTGAAAGCAACACCAAAATAAAATTCCAAAGCAACATCAAGAAAATCAAGCAACAAAGCACAAAAACTATTGGACTCGTTTCAATAGAGGCCTATCCATGAGTTGGAAAGAATCATCGCATTTTGTCGTGGCAAGAGGATGCTGAAGATCTAAATACCAAACTACAACTCAGACAGACTAGCCACAAGCCCAATTATATAGTGAGCATCCCGGTCGGATCGGGATTTGAGGCACTACAGGTAATATTTTTCCAAACTATTATATTTCTAAACAGTAACTTCCCAAAAAAAACTTCATTTTCCTCAAAATTCAAACATTTTGACCCCCATGTGCATCAAGTCAACATGAAATAACTAGCTTATAACTAACAATTCATACAAATCAAGAGAGAGAATAAAAGAGGCAGTTGGGCGTGAGAGAGAGAGAGAGAGAGAGAGAGAGAGAGAGAGAGAGAGTTTGAGGGTTATAGAAATTTTTAGGGTAAAATAGAGGTGCGGGCTTAATTAGCGGTATTTTAAATTTTTTTTTTGGTCTTTCAGAGAATGGCCTTTGCTTTCATTTTTTTTGGTAAGAAAAAAAAAGGCTTTCAATGAACGCCTAAATAGGTATAACAAATTATTTAGCACACTTTTTTTTGGCGTTCAGTAGAATGCATGTCATAATTCGACTATTTACGATGCACTATTTAGACATGTTGTAATTTTAATGTCGTAGAAAGTTAATTTTCTTGCAGCACGTGCTTGATTCTAAGGCCGAGGACCTTGAAGACCCCGACGATCACCTGGAGGAGTCCGATATGGTTCCTCGTGCGGATCTCGAAGGAAGTGGCATCGGGAGAGGCGACATTGTCGATAGAGACATGGATGCTGGTGACTCCCCATCGGTGGAGGATTGACAGTGGGTTAAGGTTTTGGCGGAGGAGAAGGGAGGAGAGAACGAAGGGAAAGGGGGCTCGGGATTGGGAGAGCTAGGGCTAGGGATTGGGAATGGATAGTAACACTTAATAACACTTTTGAAGGCACATGATATAGTTTTTTTTCTTTTTCTTTTATTAAACTTCCTAAAGGTTTTTAAGTGTTACAAAATAAATATTATACATTATACATTATTAATATTAAATATTATTTTTTGTAATTTATTCTAATATTTTTTTAATTTTCTAAGGGTTTTATATTATTGTTAATTTGCAATAGCAAAAAATCGTTAATAATTAAAATATTATGTTGACAAATCCCTATTTTAGTGTAGTGATTTCCCAACATAGGCATATGTTGCCAAATGTATGGTGTCATTCTGCGACACAGGTACGTGTCGTCAAATATATGTTGTCATTCTGCGACATGTTGATGTTGTGATATATAGAGTTTTTGGCGGAATTGATATTTGGTTTTTCGCTAGTAAATTTTTTGTGGATTCCGCGACATACTACATCACATGTCGCCAATATATCTAAAAATATATCTTTTGGAGACATAAAAGACCCAATGTCACTAAAATATGTTGCTAAAAAGGTAATTTCTTATAGTGAGTCAACTACTTCCGATAACATAAAAAATCCTTGGAAAAACCTATACTTTCACCGACAATACTATGTTCCCTCGTAAATACAAATTTATTTTCGACAATATCTAGTCATTTTCATAAATAAAGCATTATTTACAAACAACTATAATTGCCCTCGCAATTAGGCCACTATTTACGACGGGACTTATTTGTCCTCAGAAATAAAAATACTCTTTTCCGAGAAAAAAATATGGTTGAAAATAGTTCTGGCGCCAACAACTCCCTCCAATTATTAAGTAATTCCTACAAAAAAAATAGATTTTTTCTGAGCGTACATTATGCATCAGAAATAATATGGACTTTTATGAGATACTTCCAACAAAACAAATTTTTTTGTCGCAAATACTACTTTTTCGAAAACCCTCGTAAATGTTCGTCGCAAATGAGGGTTTTTTTGTAGAGCTAAGGTGGTTAGGGAATTTCTCGACATCTTCCCTAAGGAACATCAAGGATTCCACCGGTAAGGGATTGTAATTTTGTATCTGCCTGATACCAGGGGCAGGACGAATTTCTAGCAGAGTGCATAGGATGTCCGATGTGGACTTGGACAAACTGTATCAACATGTTGAGGAGTTGAAGGCGAAGTTCATTCAAACTAGTTGGTCTCCATGGGGAGCACCGATGGTATTGATGAACAAGAAGAATGTGTTATCACATTTATGCATTGATTATAGGCAACTGAATGCAGTAACGGTGAAGAATAAGTATCCACTGCCAAGGATCGATAATTTTTTTGATCAGTTGAGTGGAGCCAAAGTATTCTCGAAGATTGACCTTCGGTCTGGGTATCAATAAGTAAGGGTTTGAGAGCAGGACATACCCTAAACATCATTTAGATCGCGGTATGGGCATTATGAGTTTTTGGTGATACCGTTTGGGTTGACTAATGCCCCAGTAGTATTTATGGATTTGATAAACTTTATCTTTATGCCTTATCTGGACTAGTTTGTGGTGGTGTTCATTGATGATATCATTGCCTATTCTGGTAGCGAGGAGCATGAGGAGCATCTTCGGAGTGTCTTGCAGATCCTAAGGGAGCATTAACATTATCCAAAGCTCAACAAGTGCGAGTTCTGGTTGGATCATATTTTATTCTTGGGGCACATCAATTCTGGAGCGGGGGTATCCGTGGATCCGAAGAAGGTTGAGGCCAAAGAGAGTTGGCCAGTTCCAAGGGTTATAGCGGATGTGCGTAGTTTTCTAGGATTTGTAGGTTACTACAGAAGGTTTGTGGTAGACTTTGTCAGGGATTCAACACCCATGACACATTTGACGCATAAGAAGGTAGAGTTTATTTGGTCAGCAGAGTGTCAGGCATCATTTGAGGAATTGAAGAAAATTAATTTTAGTACTAATTATGACACTTCCAGTAGGATCTGGAGGATTTATATTTAATTGTGATGCGTCCGGGAATGGACTCAGATGCGTGTTAATGCATCATCGCAGGGTGATATCTTATGCTTCCCGGCAACTTCGATATCATGAGAAGAACTATATGACTCACGATTTGGAGTTGGCAGGTGTAGTATTTGTACTCAAGTTTTGGAGGTACTACTTGTATGGAGATAGGGTAGAGATCTATATTAACCACAAGAGTTTGAAATATGTGTTCATCCAAAAGGACCTAAACATGAGACATAGAAGATGATTAGAGTTGCTGAAGAATTATGATGCGGAGCTTCAGTATCATCTAGGCAAGGCAAATGTGGTAGCAAATTCCCTTAGTAGGAGGGGTAGTACATTTTATTTGACATATCAAAGGACGATTTTAGAGGACCTTCAGGAAATTAGAATTGAGGTTATTTTTCCGTAAAATACGGGAGTTTTAGCTAGTTTGCATATTCAGTCAACTTTGGTGGAGAGGATCAGAGCAGCTCAGGCGGAGGACCCATAGGTTCAGAAGCTTAGATTTGAGTGTGAGTCTGGCTTTATGAAGGATTTGGTGATTCATGTGGATGGGATGCTCAAATTTGGGAGTCACTCTGTGTGCTGAATGGATATATCTAGCAGGATCTTATGTCAAAGGCTAATTATTCTATGTACTATATCCATCCAGGGAGTACGAAGATGTATCAAGGCACCTGACACATTTCTGGTAGAATAGCGTCAAGAGGGTGATAGTGAGGTTTGTCTCTCATTTTTTATTATGTCATCAAGTAAAGATAGAGCAGCAGAGGCGGCAGGATTATTGTAGCCGTTCCCATTCTGGATTGGAAATGGAAGCATATCATGATTGATTTTGTGACTGGTTTACCTAGATCCCCGACTGGTCGAGATGCAGTTTGGGTGATAGTGGATCGGCTTACGAAGGTAGCTCATTTTCTTTCCTTCAGGTTAGGACAGTCCACCTGGCAGTTGGCAGAGATGTATATTAGGCAGATAGTAAGGCAGCATGGTATACCGGTGAGCATAATATCTGATAGAGAAACATGGTTCACCTCTCACGTTTGGTAGAGTTTGAATCGGAGCTTAGGAACCAGATTGCGGTTAAGTACCGCTTATCATCCTCAAATGGACGGGCAGTCGGAGAGGACCATTCATACTTTGGAGGTTATGCTTTGATTTTGCACCTTGGACTTTGGTGGATCTTGGGAGGATCATCTTCATTTACTAAAGTTTTTCTACAAAAACTTCTACTAGTTAAGCATCTAGATGGCTCTGTTAAAGGCATTGTATAGGAGGAAGTGCAGATCTTGTCATGCCCCAGTCTCAAAATATGTAGGACCAGAGTACGTGGCAATGACTAACAACGCATCAAGTGGACTCCTGCCCAACTCGAATACGCTATTTATACTAGGGTATCATCTCTAATATATCATATAAAACTATATCTCAATCCACATAAAGTACAAATATATCAAGAATTATCAATATGGTTCATGGTCTGCTACCCACTAGCATATATGCTCGATTAGACTCGAAACCAAACATGAGTCTACAAAACTAGGCTATGAAGCATAATAGTAAGTACTAATATAAATATGTAATTACGGAGGATACCTGAACATAAAGAGATAATTACTAACAATACATCAAGTGGACCAAGCCACGCAAAATCTGCTCAACTAACCTGGAAAGGAACCAGGTCCTCATAGGGACGTAACAAGATACATAGAAACATGTTATATAAACTGCAGTAAATAAGTAAATATGTAAAGGGTGTTCGTTCTAACCATCTAATATGCAATTTAGAAGACAACCTTCATGCGTATGAATAAGATTTTTGGCTCATATAACTAAATACATATACGGCAAGCAGTCATCTGTAAACATCCGTAATGTTCAGTGAAAGTCAGAGGGTATATGATAAATAAAATTACACCAAGTTCTATTCGGAGACTATGGCCATCGATTTGGCTATCCCATATGCATAGTGATTATCCTCCCCCTCATCCCACATTGGCCAAGCCGTATACAAAGCATGTCCAGCGTTGTAACTGTTTGAGTCTCTAATACACTAAACATAACAGTTATGTTCTAATCCTCACACGTTCCTTACGTATCGATGATCAGTCGGTTGCGTAGTCTGTGCCCCTAGTAAAATATCACAAATTGTGTCATGTGTGTATCATGCCCAAAGAAGATATAAAAATATCCCATAATCAGGAGGTAATTCGCTAAAACTAATCCCACAATCAGGAGGTAATCCGCTAAAACTAAGTCACCATACATAAAATAAAAAGATACGAAAGACGACGAACATTGTCGTTTGTACCCAATTCTAGCATGGACGCGCAGTTTATATGAAACAGTTAATAAACAATAAAATAAAATACTGAAATAAAATAATAATAACAGTAAAGATAGCAAGGTACCTTTTCTGGTGTCCGAAAAGAGTTTAGACGATGTTCTGGCGGTGAATACGTCAAGTCAACAATAGCACAAAGAGCGAGATGTACGAACATCTCTGGATGCTGAAATAAACATCACCAACATTTCCGAAATAAGCAATATATTCAAAAAATACTATCCATTTGCCCAATGTGGAAATATGACTTAAATAATAATTTCGGATCAAAGTAGTGTCCACATATGGTCCAATTTGTACCAAAAAATATGTCAAAAATAAAGGTCTCTAAATTGGACATATTATAGGTCAAACAAATTTTAAATGGCGATAAGAACTCAACGGTATGTCCAGTTTTGGATTTTTGTGAGCCGATCACAAAATCGCTCGTCAAGTCGAATCATGGGGCCTGTGAAACGGCGATTCGTTGACTGTCTCGGAATCAGAAAAAACTCGGGTCACAAACGCTGCGAGTCCAGCAGCAAAATTTTTGTTACGATCCAATGAGTGAGCACAAACTAAGTGGGTCATTTGCGAAAGTGCCGATACGGGGACTTTCGATGGTTACGGGTCAAATTCGTCGCGCACACAACCAATTTGAAATCATTCATAGCCCACACATCGAGGATTACCGTACACGCCTTTCGGTACAATTGGTATACAACTAGGTGGTCCGGTTTGTCAGGACGGACCCCGTATCAGAGTTTTCTTAATTTTTATTTTTCATGATTTTCGTGGTGATTTTAAACTGTTAAATAATTTATAATATTGAAAAAAATTACAGTGTTTTGATGCTGTTCATATAGGCTTTCTATCAAGAAAATAAAAACAAAATTTGCTTTACAGGTTGGAAGAAAACACCCTTCTAATATAGGGTGGTAGACAGCTTATTCTGTTCTTATTACTTTGGTAAAACTGATTTTTTTTCTCTCAATTTAGTCTCAAATTTTCTCTGATTTAATCCGAATTAAAACAAACTAATTGACAGGTAACGAAGATGGTTAGGTTGTTAACATACCAGCACCATCGGTTCAAAAACTGATTGGATGTCGGCCGAGAAAAAAATCGATGAAGATCGCTCGTCAGACCGAAACCGTGGACAGCTATGCACAGCGGCCGAGCACGATAGAAGCTCGGGGCAGTTTTGGATGACTGCACCGGTTGTCGGGCTATGTGGACGGGGTTGCCGGGGTGGCGACTCGCGGAGGAATAAATGGAGAAGGTTGTGGTGTCAAAGTCTATGTTGATGCCAGGGTTGAACTCGCGAATGGTCGGCTCGATGTGGTCTCCAGTCGGTACGTCCGTTCGGCGTGCTCGACTAGAAAGGAAGGAGAAGATGTATGCTACTGTAGCTTTAGGATTATATTAAGTCATAAATAGTTATATAGAATATTAGATAGGTAGAAAGAATCTTAAGAAGATTTGAATTGGAATATGTGATTAGCTAACATAGAATTTTTGTATGGCAAGGATGGAGTCGTGGGTTTGAATTGTAGGATAAAGGTCTTCTTAATAGTTTGTGATTTAGTTACTTGATAATAAGCATCATACGGATAGATAGATCTGGAATAGAATTAATTTTATTTAGTTTACAAGGTTTAGATACTGGTAATTTTTTTTTTGCTGATTTTTAATTCTATTTCTTTACGACTTTGGATTTTAAGTGAATTCTTTTAAATAAATTAAATTTGAATATATTTTTATTTGGTTTCAAGTTTATCTATATTTAAGGATTTAGTTAAAAAATTTAGTAGATATAGGTTCTTTTTTCTCATGTATAGGACAAATAGATAAGAATGAATATGTTAATTATTATGTTTATATACTCACTGTGTAACTTTGTTTATCCATCAAAAATTCCAACTTTTAATTTATAATTCTAAAATTTTGCCAAGGGGGTTTACAGATCTCCATTGGCATGGGATGATGTTGGAGAGCGGAAGATATTATGACCAAAGATGATAATTTAGACAATAAAGGTGGTCAGACTGATCAGGGAGTGGCTTCGAGTTACGCAGGATCGACATCTGCACTGGGCGGATCAACATCGCAGTCCTTTGGAGTTCAGCGTCGGTGACCATATATTCTTGCAAATTTATCCTACCTATGGAGTCATCCGGTTCAGAGTTCGGGGGAAAATTTGCCCACGATATATCGATCCTTTTGATATTCTCGAGCGGGTGGACGATATTCCTTTTCATCTTGTCCTTCCATCTTAACTTCGGGAGGTACACAATGTGTTTCATGTGTCTCAACTTCGAAGGTATGTCCTGAAATCGAGCAATGTCCTCGACTATTCCAAACCCACGACTCAGCCATGTACACATTGTGTTTCATGTGTCTTAGAATACTGGAGAGCGGGGGAGTGACTCAGCCAACCACACCTTGCAGAATACCGAAGTAACCCACAATGTGCTAAGGTTGTCTAGAGACAAGGGGGTGCATACTACAATCAAGTAACCTAGGGTCAAGGATCTCTATGTCTCAGTCATCAACCAAGACACATTAAGAATAAGCATGTAAGATAAAGCACTTAGGCGTCCCTGATGCTCTATCAGAATGATCATGAAACTAGTTATACATGATGGTACACTAGTACACTCCTAAGAGTACATGACTGTAAGTCATCCGCGGTCAGAATAATATACAATCATGTAGAGAAACTAATATCCAGATAAACCGGCTAACAAGTGCCGTCGGCTAAACGCCTAAATGTAATACAAAATGATACTCATAGTGGGGGAGAGGAAACCCACTCAAGTTCCTCGACGGATATCCTCCTAGTGTGCACCATCGGTCAGATACAGGACAGGATCCTTGGGCTCTGCTACTAAGCCTAGCCAAACAAAACCAGCGGGGTCAGGCCCCGATAGCAAGTACCACAAAGAAGAACAAGGGAATGAAGTAAAAACCAATAAAGTATATAAAATAGGCACTCATGTCATAACTGCATGCGTATGACCTTTCATCGGAGCAATATGACACCTCTACAACCAAACAAGGACAAAAGGTGTCGCACTACTCCGAGACAGGGTACGACTCACTAATTATGAAAACGATGAGGATACAACACATCAATATAATCCAGGACACACGTACCATAATACAAGCTAAGATATAGGTATAATATGTAGCTTTGGTACATGACCTATTGTTACACATTGGCACAACCCTACAACCAAACAAGGACAAGGGTTGAACCATCGTACCATAATAGTTCATGTCCCCAGACTACCAGCATATACTCTTTAAATCGGCCAATCAATCCTACGACTTGTTATGTGGATCTTGAATTATCTCAAAACAGATGCATAAAGAAATCCTCAGATCATGAGCTGTTTAACGGGGCTATCCGAGCCATAATATTACATAATACTTGTATATTATGCATCGGTCCCTCGTAAGGCCACTGTGCTAAGATCACATAGAACGTATGGTACAATATAAGTATTTGGATATTGTCGTCCACTAGTGCGGATGTGACTAATATCCATGGGGGTCAGCCTTGCACGTCATGATGATAGTCTGAGGTATCTAATATGTACGATCTCGGGATTTTATCCCTCCCAATGCTTTACCAGTTTTAGTTGCCTATATTAACCCTATGGTTATGCTGGAAATCACATAGCGTGGTCACATGATCAATCCTTTTATATGTTGTACCATAGTACGGTCCATGCTAGATACGAATCCACTATGTTACTTGATAGTTCAAACTAGATTCACCCGAGCATGATGCAACAATCAATCAAATCGTAGCCACACTTTGGTAGTTGACGCACATATCACGTCTGTGCTGGAGAAATAATATAATAATATCATATATCGCGTATTATAGGAGGCATTCTCGATGCACAATCCTAAACTTGTAATCTCATAGCACGTAGCAAGTTATGTCGTATCTCAGTGCACATTATAATAGGGTCGCACCTCAGTGAACCTTATAACACATGTACACGTAGCACACAATAATCGTATCAGCATGGATACAAGAAATTGGGTCGAATTACCAAACTTATAGTTCGTCGTCTGAGCCTTATCATATTAAATCACTTTGCTCACATAATCAGGTATATATGTTATCAGTCAAACGAAAGCCTCACTTTATGTGAAATCCTCGAATTAATGATTATGCCGTCGAACATGAGTAAGGGGAAAGTATGTACCACTCTGGAGCAGATCCATAATCCTTAAACCAAATAAGGACCGGGATTGCAGATCATCTCCCGAGCAGAACTACGCCCCTCTCTCTATCCGAGAACAAAAGATAAGTTAATCTATTAATCTGAGTTTACTCTGGGTTACCACATAGTCTACTCATCGTATAATCATATTGTGCACATAGTCAGTTCTACCACATAGCCAGTTCTAGCATAGTCTGGTTACTAAGTCCACTCTTCCTTAGAATAACACAAACAAGAAACCACGATCAACCACATAGGGTACGATAAAAAATATTCCAAATAAAATAATTAAGTCCAAGAAATTGTGGAATGTGTACATAGATTACTAGGGTCGCATAGGATCACATACGCGCATGAGAAGTGTACGCATAGATTTTCGCATGGGACAGGCTGCATGCACTGATCAGGCACATGAGCAACTGGCCGCATGAACGAGCTGGCCGCATGTACGAGCTGGCCGCATGCTGCCCCAGGCCGCATATGGCTCCAGGCCGTATGCTACCGCAGGCCGCACGCTCCTCTAAGTCACATGCTCCGGAAAAAAGTCCACTCTCTTGGAACAAGTGTCGAAGTAATATGTATTAAATATGTGTCAGTGAAGTGACTAAAGTGATGGATGTGACAGGCCATAAAGTGTGTCAGGAAGGAAAGACCAAACCATGAAAAGATGTACCAAACAATCAGGGTCATGCGTCCAAAGGAAAGTGGCCGCATACTTTGCTTGCCGCATATGACATTCGGCCACATATTTCTCTTTTGGACTTAGCGAATTTTTTATTCGTTCAGTGAGTAAAAACACATAGAGTTCAAGGATTAGCTCTAGAATACTTGTGTAATAGCAGTCATGCATCCAACAAGATGGACGCATGTTGGTCCGTATACGGCAAAAGCTCATGCCACATAGTCCTCTCAGACCGCATAGCACTCTCGGATGCATAACTCGCTGGACTCATGAAGACTTTGTCTTCTCCAAACAGCAGGTTCGGCCATGGTGAAAGCTCCAAAAATTGAAATTTATTTTGTCCATAAAATCTTTATTTTAAGTCCAAATCGAGTGAAACAAAAGCCAAAACGCTCAAAATGAAGTGCTCCATCAACCATAAAAGTTATTTTTTCTAAAATACCATGTTTTAATAGATCAAAACCAAGAAAAAACTTTTGGAACCCATAAAAATCCAAACTTTAAAACTTAGATCTACTCAAAATCGTTCATCAAAATCAAAAACTCCAAAAACTAAAACTAATGAGAACATCAAGGAGAAAATTTCCTATCAAACATATTTTAATTACCATATATATAAAAAAATATAAAAATCTATGTCTTCACCACTTTGAGCATGATGTACTTGCCTTGGTGGACTAACAAACCTCTTTCCAGAACCAAGTCTAGGGCTAGGGCTAGGGCTAGGTCTAGGGTTTCAATTGGGAGCTATTGAGGGAAGAAGGAAGAGGAAGGAAGAAGTAAATGAAAGAAATAAAAAATGAAAGAGAGGAGAGAGAAAGAGAAGTATATATACACAAGAGGGGAAAATGGTATTCTAGTCATGACTAATCCTCATGCAATTCTAACAATCCAAAATAGGCTTAGTGATTCCAAGAGTGAACCGGGTCAGATATCCATCATACATACGGGTTCTAGCACTAGTTCATGACAATTGCCATGGTGTTCACTACTGGTCTTGGGTAGTCTTCCACAATAGACATGAATACAATTAAATAAAATACAACATAATTAACAGGAACCAACATATAAAATATAGCATGAATACATCTACATGGAAAATTTTAAATATCACAAATTCAAGAATACCAAATCTGGGAACGGGTGTGACAATTATCCTACTCAAAAAGAAGAAAGTGAGCTACTTTTGTGAGACGATCCACTATCACCCAAACAGTATCTCGACCAGTCGATGATCTAGGTAAACCAGTCATAATATCCATTGTGATGTGTTCCCACTTCCACTCTGGAATAGGAAGCGGCTGTAATAATCCTACCGGTCTCTGTTGTTCTGCCTTCATTTGCTGATATTTCAGATATCGCGATATGAAGTGTGCTATTTTTCTCTTTATTCCATTCTACTAAAAGTGTTACTTGATATCTTGGTACATCTTCGTGCCTCCCGGATGATTGGAGTACTAGAAAGTGTGTGCTTCAGTCATAACTTCTTGTCGAATATCCCCGCTTGGTACGCACAGACGATTCCCAAACCTTAGTGTTCCATCCACATGTATTGTCAACTCCTTTCGAAGACCTGACTCACATTATTCTTGTAGCTTTTAAATCTTTGGGTCCCCTGCCTGATCTAGTTTAATTTTATCTACCAAAGTTGACTGAATCTGTAGGCTAGCCTGAACTCCAGTACTCTGTGGAAGTAATATCTCGATATCCATCTCTCGTAAGTCCTCTAAAATGTGCTTCTGAGTAGTCAACATAAATTTTTCACCTCTTCTGCTAAGTGCATCAGCTACTACATTAGCCTTGCTTGGATGGTACTAAAGTTTCACGTCATAATCCTTCAATAACTCTAGCCATCTTCTTTGCCTCATATTCAGGTCCTTCTGCGTGAACACATACTTCAAACTCTTATGATTTATAAATGTTTCTACTCGATCGCCATATAAGTAGTGCCCCCATAGCTTAAGTGCAAACACTACTGCTGCTAGCTCCAAATCGTGAGTTGGATAGTTCTTCTCGTGATCTCTGAGCTGCCGAGAAGCATACGCTATCACTCTTTCTTGTTGCATCAAAATACATCCAAGTCCTTTTCTAGATGCTTCACAGTACACTGTGAATCCTCCAGAGCATGTTGGAAGAGTAAGAACTGGTGCAGAGATTAACTTCTTCTTCATCTCTTCAAAGGTTGTCTGACATTCCGCTGACCATATAAACTTAACTTCTTTGCCCGTCAACCGAGTCAACGTTGTCGAGATCTTAGCAAAATATGACCATATAGACTTAACTTCCTCCTATTAGTACAAATTTTCATTGATGATATTATTTTGGGTTTAACTAAAGAGATTTTATGCAAAGAATTTGCTAATTATATGCATAGTAAATTCGAAATGAGTATGATGGGAGAGATGGACTTCTTCCTAGGACTTCAAATTAAACATAATTCACAAGGGATATTCATTAACCAAGCTAAGTATATTAATGACTTATTCAAGATGTTTGACATAGAAAATACAAAACCAATTGGGACTCCTATGGCAACTTCTACCAAGCTTGACATTAATGAACGCGGCAAACCAGTTGACATATGTAAGTATCGAGGTATGATTGGTAGTCTACTTTATTTAACTGCTAATCATCTTAATATAATGTTTAGTATTTTCTTATGTGCAAGATTCTAAGCGAATCATAAGGAATCATACTTGTGCGCAGTCATATTTTTCGATACCTTAAAGGCACTTCGACTGTCGGCTTTTGGTATCCCAAAACTACGTTATTTTACCTTACTGGTTATTCAGATGCTTATTTTATCGAATACAAATTTGATCAAAAGAGTACCAGCGGCACGTGTCATTTCCTAGGAAAAGCTTTAGTCTCATGGTTTAGCAAGAAATAAATTATGTAGCATTGTCAACTATTGAGGCTGAGTATATGGCCATAGGACGTTGTTGTGCTCAAATTAAGCAAACCACTGAAGACTACAATTTTACTACACCAAGATCCCTATATATTGTGATAACACTAGCACAATAAATCTCACTAAGAATCCCATATGTAACCCATGTACCAAATATGTTGAGATTAGACACCACTTTTTAAAAGATCATCAAGCTCACAGTGATATGTCTTGAATTTCTTGACATAGAGCATCAATTAGATAATATATTTACTAAACTGTTAGAAAAAGATTGATTCAACTTTATATGTCATGAATTAGGAATTTTGGATATCAATAATATATAATTAATATATATTTTCTTAAATCTTGATCCTATATGTAAAAATTATTTTAGAGACAAGCCAAAAATGTCATTCTGTCAAAAAGGCGTAAAAGCCTAAGCGATACGGTATTTAAGCATCTTCGGACCACCGTTAGCTGGGATACGACCCCGACAACTAATCTGAGATAAATAATCCATAACAGAAAAAATATTTATTAAATACGGTTAGTTATTATTATTGAAATTCATAAATTACTAATTTATTGATTTACAAAGTTGACTTGTATCTAAAAGAAAGTGAACCAAAACTAGACTAAAATTAAAACTTCAGAACTCTACTAGAGTTCAGACAGAGTTCGGATGGCCTCGATTTTGTTTTAAGTTGCGGGCCACACTCTCTTTTATAAAACCAATATCATCTTCCTAATCGGTTCCAGCATCTCCCAACGGCCGAAAACACTCCAAAATCCTAGTTTTCTCAAACCCTAACCCCATTGGATCTCCCTTCTTGTGCAATTTCAGGAACTAGAAATTTGGATTTCAGTTTCTTTCACCATTCTCTACTATTGTTCATCATTTGATTGAAGGTATAACTCCTACTTCTCCTCTTTTCAATTATTTTTATACCGCCCAAATTGTTTAAGAAGAAGAGAAAAGTAGGAGAAGCCTCATCTTCTAATCAGGATGATGTTTCTCAATCTCTATTTAGTCCAGCCTTGTCAGACAACGGAGAATTTAATGGATTAATTTTTGCTTTATTAGATCAATCCATTGAATGGTTCAATGACTTTGTCGACTGTACCATCTGTGTTGGTAGTCCCATTAATTTCTGTGTGTTTTCTAATTATTTGGACTTTTTTTGTGCGTTAGATTAGATCAAATAGTTACTACTAGATTTCCAGTATTTATTAATGATGTCCGCATGTTTTACTGTAATATGTTCTTAGTTGATGATTCTGTTAAATCTTGTGTTGTCGGTTTATATATTGAATTTGATGTTGAATACTTAGGGAAAATTCTTTACATTCCCAATGAAGGAGAACCCCTAGTACCTATCACATCTTTCAAATTCACTAACGACACGACTCTAGACTTTTTTAAGAACATTATTTGTTTCCCCAACCCCCGTTCTCATGGTCAACTTAAGGCCAAACACTTGAAAAGTTGATTCTATGACTTGCATCGTATTATCTTTTCAACCATTCTGACTAAACATACCTCCATAGACAAAATTAGAAACCTAGAGCTGTGTGCTATGTATCACATCCACTTTGGAGATAAATTTAGCTTTCCAAAGACTATCATTCAGATGATGATCCATTCCCGCAAGAACAAGTATAACCTTGTGTACACTATGTACTTGCCTATTATATTTGAGCATTTTCAAATCCCTCTTTAGGATTGCACCTATCTTGCCAAGCCAGCCTATCACTTTCCTGCTCGACGTTCTGACCATGTTCCTCTAGCTGCACCACCTCCTCGTCCACATGTTGCTGATACACCTCACCCTAACCCTGTTGCTGCTCCCGATCCACCTGCCTCCTTGAACGAGCTCCAGACTTTCATGCGAGATCATATCAGAGTTGAGGATGAGAGTCAAAGACTAGCGCTTGAGCGTCGTATTCTTGAGGATGACCGTCATAGACAGACAAACTATCGGACCACTCTCTATTTCCAGGTGATGTCCAACTCCTTGGCGGATATGCAGTAGTCCTTCTCTCAGATCCCTTGTTGTCACGACCCGCACCCGATGTAGGGGCATAAGTACGTGGGTACATCCAGTCTACGCTACAACATCGATGGTAGAACGCTGTCTAAGTCTACTATACTATCTAACAATAATGATTCATAATATATAATGTCATCTCAATATCAATATGAATACTCAATTACAAGAATCTAGAAGGGAGAAATAACACACGAATATGATATAAAATAATCTAAGAGAAGTCTAGAAATATATATCTCAAATCTTCCTCAATAAGTCTAAGAGTCTAGCCATACTCAATAACAATATAAGTCTCAAAAATAACATATCAATGTCTCAAAGATGAAAACAAATCTAGTCTAATATAAAAATACTAAACTAGCTAAGTCACTACCAGCTGTGTCTCCTCTATAGGGGACAGACTCTCTTGAAACTCTCCGAGTCCATGGTAAGTTGGACACCGGTTCTCCAAATCAATACTGAAAAATGTTATCCAGTCAGGATTGGAGCGAAGCACATAAACTAGCACCAATTCCAATTAAACTGATAAAGACTATAAAATAATGAGTAATGAATATACATGATGGAAATATAATATTGATAACATAAGGAAGCAGGAGAAACATCAATCACAGTAAAATAATGAGTAGTGAGTAAGCATATCACGCCCCAGTCCCAAAATACCTAGGACCAGGAATACGCGACACGCCAGCTACGCATTCGACCAGACTCTGGTCTGACTCGAATACGTATAAGCTGTATAATAAAGGGCACTATCTAAAAGTCTCGTAAATGTAAACATCTATGTCTCAATCCACAATGTATAGCAATATACAAGAAAGAGCTACATGTGCTAAAGTCGGCCGCCCAATAACACACAAACTCGAATAGACTCGAGAAGAGATGAGTCTACAAAAACTAGACTACAACAACAGATGAGTAATCAATATGAATAAAGTAACCATAATGCCGGTAAAAATAATATGAGTACCTGGTACAATGCCCGCAAGACATGCAACTCCATCAGCAACTCCAAATGCGCCATAATCGTCTATGCTGCAAAACTGGCAGGGGACCAGGTCCTCAGAGGGACGTAACAAGGTACAACAATATAGCATGCCAAAGTATAACAGAAAGTATAAGTGCAACGACGGTGTAGTCTAGCATAACCAACTAAGTGAGACACAGTTTTGAAGACAATGTTCGACGCGTGGACTGTCCAAAATAAAACCGTAGCTCCGAACACAGTGACACACGGGGCGTACTGTAGCTCCGAGCACAGAGTCACACGGGTGAGATTTCTTCATTGGCTCGTGAGGGTGAGGTTTCTTTATTGGCTCGTAGGTCCAAGCCAATGAATGGCTCATAATTAACATGAAGGAAATTTCTCATCCAAATGAGAGAGTGGGTTTTGATAGACCGGTCAACAAGTGAGGGTGAGGTTTCTTCATTGGCTTGGACCTATGAGGTGATGACACCTAATACAACATTTGCAAATAAGTCCCTTAAATTTGGGTATTTGTACAAACACATGAAATGACAGAAAAATGGTGTAGGAAGTGGTGTTTGGTGTTTTGTAGGATGAGGGAGTGTTGTGTGTTTTGCATGGGCTTAATTTATGGGGCATTGGATTAAGTTGGGATTAAAAATGGGATTAGTCAAAGTTGGTATCCCCAATTTAATTAGAATAAATTGTCACGTGCTTTTAAATTAAATGGGGGCACATGGGGTCTCAATTTGGAGTGACACAAAGGTCATGAAGGGTGTAGGCTTGGTGTCAGTCTTTGATCTTTTAATTGGTCCGACTCAATGGGTTGAGTTGGTGTCTCAAAATTGATGGCAACGACACAGGTGCGCGACACAGGATTAAAAATAGATTTTAGTTACGGGAAGTTATGGATTTAAATTAGAGCACAAGGAAATATGATTTTGAGTGATGGAAAAGTCTAACACCTAAATTGGCGTGTCAAGTCAAGAGTACAACAATCTGTTGGAAATTATGGGTTGATGTTGGGCTCCGAATATTTCAACAACGGTAGGGCACGCCAAGGATTTAATTTAAAAAATCAGACATCTGTACCCTTACTCTAAATCTCAATCATCTGCTGCTAAACCAAAATTTTCTAACTCATACCAGACTATCTATAGAAATAAATGAGGGGTTTACAAAGCAGGTGAATATCAGTCTCATCAAGTACAAGCTGGAATAGAAGAATAAATTAAACTACCTAAGTGTTTGAAATATTAGTTTGTTATATGATCGGCTTGGGACAAGATCAGGTTCTACCATATATGATTGGCTATGCACAAGTACGGGTAAGGGATCAGGTCAATTATGTATGATTGACTATGCACACGTATAAGTAAGGGGATTAAGCCAATCATATATGGGGAGCTATGCACAAGTAATAAGATCATGCTACACCTTGCGTGTGGTGAGGGTAAGTTATGCACAAGTAGGTGGGGTATGATCACATAACTAGCTAATACTTTTCCTGTCCCTTGACTAGTATAGTGGATCCAACCATGGCACGTTACTTCACATGATTCATAGAGCAAGGGGACAACTTGCTCCTGAGTCGGTGTCTATACATGTACATGAATAACAGGACATGTACATGGTCCTTAAGAAAATAACATCTCATGACGGAATTCAAAATATACTAATCCGTGTATCATCGTGTCAGGAATCAAGTACAACACTATAAAACTGATATCATAGTAATCATCAAAATAACAAAAATTATCAGAGAATGTACTTGCCTGTGGTCTAGAGCAATAAATGTCAAACTATGTCCGAACTGGTGTAACACTGACCTATATATGATATATCAAGTTCAAATAGTATTTTGAAGTCAATAATATATTTAACTAACGAAAAACTAGGTTTCTAGGTTAAAACTAGGTCACAATAGTCAAACTAGGTCAAATCTAGGTCAACACAGTCAAACTAGGTCATTTCCTAGTTTCTAAGTTGATTTTACCTACTTACAAGATTTATAAAGTTATACTAGGTCGTAACAAGTCACTATTTGATTTTTAGATGCTAACTAGGTCAAAACTAGTCAATACTAGTTAATACTAGGCCAATACTAGGTTTCTAGGCTATACTAATAAGTTACTAGCATATATTATCCTAATATATATATATATATATATATATATATATATATATATATATATATATATATATATATATATGTAATTTCTAGCAATAACTTGGCCTATAGCTATTTACCTTATCCCGTATCACGGTATCATAACTCGTATCACACATTTACCTAATACCTTAGTCCATATCTCAAATACCTTAGCTATTAGTCAATACCTTAGTTCTAGGGTCAATACCTTAGCAAAACTAGGTTTCTAGTCCACACTAGTCAATACATTGCTAATATCCAAGTTTCTAGACTAATACCTTAGCTGTATCACCAATACCTCAACTATGAGACAATACCTTCATAATACTAGGTTTCTAGTCCATACTAGTCAAAACCTTGCTATATCCAAGTTTCTAGGCTATTACCTTAGCCGTATTACCAATACCTCAACTTTGAGACAATACCTTCTTAATACTAGGTTTCTAGTCCATACTAGTCAATACCTTGCTAATATCCAAGTTTCAAGAATAATACCTTAGTCGTATCACCATTATCTCAACTGTGGGTCAATACCTTGCTAACAGTAGGTTTTAAAGTCATACTAGTTAGCTATGATATAATAATATCATATATACTATATAGATATTCAAATATATACAATAACATAGTCTAACACGTAATACCTAGCCAATACCTTAATATTACCTCATTATCTAGTTATTACCTTAGTATTACCTTATTACCTAGATATTGCCTTAGTATTACCTCATATCCTAGTTTTTAGACTAATATCTTAGCTAATACCATTACCTTGACTAATTTATAATACCTTAACTCATACCTTGGTACCTAACCCATTACCCAAGATAGTCACTATCCTTACCATGGTATCTTAATCCAATACCTAATATCATAACATTACCTTAGGTCCTAGTATTACCTCATATTAGTTATAATATTTTGGTATCTTGGTATTCTAAATACCTTAATACATCATAGGATACCACACTCTTATTTATCTCACACATATCCCATTTGTTTATACATGGTGCCATGATACCACATTAGGTATCATATGATACCAACCCCCAAGATACTAACCCATGACCATAACCAACATTTATTTTACGTCCAAGATACTCACCCTACTCTTGGCACTTAATATCTTAATATTATCCATTACCTAGTTCTAATACCCAGTATCTTAGTATCTTGACTAATACCTTATCTTCCTAGATACTTACCCAACTAACTCTAATATTAATACTTGATACCAAATATGATACTTACTCAAGTCCCAATACTCACTTACCCTCACTCATGAGACATAAATATCATGATACCAATATCCTCATGGTACCCAAGTATCACACTAGTACCTTGTCCCAAACTCTAATACCTTGACACATAACTTACTAATAATTGGCTTACTTGATAACCACTTGTATCAACACTAACTAACACCTATTTCTTAACACACTTATAAATATATATATATATATATATATATATATATATATATATATATATATATACTTGACAAACTATGATACCTACACTCACTTGATAGCCATACTACCTAGGCTCATAGGATACAAAAAATGCCTATGTCGTATAGTCAGTTCTCTATTTGTAACCAATACTACACCTAATAGACCTAATTAATAAATTCTACGGTTAAAGTATGCCGTAGCCCTTCATATCATCTTTTCGAAACTTCAAACGGATCACGTTTTTGAGTCCGGAAACTCCCAAAATCGCGAAAACCCCGAAAATCTTGATATTATCCATTACCTAGTTCTAATATCCAATATCTTAGTATCTTGACCAATACCTTATCTTCCTAGATACTTACCCAACTAACTCTAATATTAATACTTGATACCAAATATGATACTTACTCAAGCCCCAATACTCACTTACCCTCACTCATGAGACATAAATATCATGATACCAATATCCTCATGGTACCCAAGTATCACACTAGTACCTTGTCCCAAACTCTAATACCTTGACACATAACTTACTAATAATTGGCTTACTTGATAACCACTTGTATCAACGCTAACTAACACCTATTGCTTAACACACTTATATATATATATATATATATATATATATATATATATATATATATATATATATATATATATATACATACTTGACAACCTATGATACCTACACTCACTTGATAGCCATACTACCTAGGCTCATAGGATACACAAAATGCCTATGTCGTATAGTCAGTTCTTTATTTGTAACCAATACTACACCTAATAGACCTAATCAATAAATTCTACGGTTAAAGTATGTCGTAGCCCTTCATATCATCTTTTCGAAACTTCAAACGGATCACATTTTTGAGTCCGGAAGCTCCCAAAATCGCGAAAACCCCGAAAAACGTTTGTCCTCTTCATTTATAATGAGTGAAATAAAATGAATGAATGAGCCCTAAATTGACCTTTATCTCTTATAGTAAGGTTTGGTCATGCAAAATTATCAAGTTTGTCCTCTTCATTTGTAATGAATGAAATCTAATTAACTAAAGGAAGGACTCTCTATAACTAAGAGGAATATTCTCTTCATGACAACTAAACTCAATTAATTCTAATTATTAAAGTCATGACTAACAATAATTAGCACTAACTAATATTTGCAAATTCTAATTGGCTAGCTACTAACTAACACTAATATAATTCTAGGCAACCACTAATATAAATAATAAATAAAATTTAACATATAAAATTACTAAAATATTCCTATGGTGGAAAGTGATAGTTACAATCCTACCCCCCTTAAAAATTTTTTGTCCTAGAAATTTAAGGATGCAAGTAGACACGAACTGAAAGGATAATTCATGGTCCAGAAGATAATCTTGTCTCCTTTCTTCTAACTGGTTATAATCTATTCATCGTAATCCTGGCTATAGTCAAACCCTCATCTAACCATGGTCCAAAAAATTCTTACCTACAATCACACAATATACAATTCTATTAAAAAAAGCATTCATACGTCCATATTATGGTCTCTATCTGTCATGATATTGTAGTCTCTATAAAGAGTATACTACTTACTATAGTAACTATATAATACAAAATTACTATAGCAACTATAAGATACTAAGGAATCAATCAAATCAATAGATGGAAAAATGACAGGAAGAGAGAACAGAACTTGCTAACCCATCACTTGTAGCGTCGGTCGCTCGACCGTCATCAGAAAAATCCTGCCCTGCTAGGGTGTCTCCCTCTGCTGGTGCTGGACATTTATGATGCTATAGGTGGCCTAGCTCGATACCTTACCTATCTCTGATACTTACTCCAATTATTCACTAAATATCAATCTAGCCAAAAAATACTTAATATCACGGGTTACCATTTCTAATACTAATGATATACTATGGTTCTAGGCTATGGACACACTTAACTCACTAGCATGTACCACTTAGGATACTATACTAAGACTTCTAAGTTACTATATATATGATACCTATCCAAATTTCTGACACTATTATCACATGGCACTAACTCTTATACATGACACTCATGTGATACTCTCCTACTAAGGTACTCAAGGATCTCTTCTATATCTATTACACTAACCACTAGGTTATCCATATCTTGAATGCTTCTGATACTTGAGATGCTCTGCATCTGGACACAAATATTCCTCCTATCTTGGTATCCTGATACTAACCAATACACTGACACTTACCAATTCCTCTAGTCCAATCACCTGTACCTTGGTATCAATATAAACATATATAGATACTTCTACCTACTGAACTCACTCTCACATAGTTTACCCTCCTATTCTCCCTACCTTGAACACCTGCACTCCTACTCCAAAACATACTCTACATCAATATTACATTAGTACACTAAATAATATTGTCACTCTCAAGATATTCACTGATACTAAGCTAATAAACTACACATACTACATAATACTCATCTTAAACTTGATGCACCCTGGACTCTTGCACTCTTTAGGCACTTTTACTAACTCCATAACTATCCTCGATTCATGCACTTAATACTCTATGATACCTTCTTAACACTAACCTACCCACTGGCATACTATTGATACTTTTGATACTAAACTTCCATTACATGATACTCATGAAACATCCATACTTGTACTTTGCTTCACCATTCATGCTCTCACTCACATCACTCACTAACACATCCACAGCCTCTTGTACTAGGTGATACACCCAAACTAGACACATACATGTGCACTCACATCTACCGTCAATAATGTACAATTTCTAACATATATCACAAGTCCTATTACCTAGCATAATATATACTAACACTATCACACTCACCTATACACTTATGGGTACCACTCTATCATAGAACACTCACTAGTACCTCTCCTAAATACACATTCTCTTACTCACGACACAACAAAGTATCAAGCACCAAATAGAATATCATGCTCCATTGGTATCCAAACACAAATTTTTATGATACTTAATTGATACATGAATCACTCAACTATATGAATCTATATCTATCTAAAACATACATGAATACCAACATCTAGAATCATAGATTGATACAATATTCTCTCTACCATTGGTACCAATACTAACTATACTGACACCTACCATAGAACTTTTTCTACAAAGGTACTGCACTATGAGTCACTTCTAGGGTTATATATTGATGCCTAATGCTCACATACCCTACAAGGAACCACTATCAAACTCACAAGCTATACTTCTAACAATCAACACTGATACTCAACTCGATACAACCTATCTGTAAGTGACCAAGCTACTGTACTATACAGGGAAATTTAGGAACTAATAAAGTAAAGCTCTATAGCTCTATAAAGAACTGAACTAGAGGCACTAAAGATATCTTTATCCTGAGCTAGTAGGGTGATGTGACAAAACTCAATGATAACAAGGTTGAATGATAGAGACGATATATTAAGATCTAATTTAAGATACAATATGATAATCATATTCGTCTATCCAAAATCATGTTACTCAGAACCCTCGCCACGCTAGTAAGCATAGCTACAATAAAATATAGAGTCCATAAATAAGGTATGCAACTCTATAATAATGTTATCTAGAATCCTCGCTGTGCCGACTAGTATAGTTGCGAGAAACTCAAAATTTTATAACTGAGATATGTACATCCAAAACTAGGGCTCTACGTTTCTGCCATGCCAACTATTATGCCTGTAATAAACTCTAGGCTCCATAACCAAGGCAGACGGTTACCTTTCTCTCTGTCCTCATCAAAATATGTCATCAGAATATACCTCAATTCAGCCCATAAAATTTATTTTGATACAAGAATCAAAGTCAACAATAAACATAAAGAATTAAATTCAACAACGAACAAGTGAGAGTGAACGAAAAAAGTGGAAACAAATTTTGAAATAGAGTTTATAATAAGATTTTCAAGGGTCATCCCAGGAATCTTTCAAGAATCCTAATTTATGAATGAGTATTCTCTCATCCTATTGTCATATATACTATATTCTATTGTAAGCTCGCAGTAGTACAACAAAGTCGTTGCTCTACCACGATATCGTACTAATTTGTGAAGGCTGACCTGCATAGGCCACCACAAAAATATATCATAATTCGCACCCGATGTAGGGACACAAGTACGTGGGTATGTCCAGCCTATGCCGCAACATCGACGGTAGAACGCTGTCTAAGTCTACTATACTATCTAACAATAATAATTCACAATATATAATGTCATCTAAATATCAATATGAATACTCAATCACAAGAATCTATAAGGCAGAAACAACGCATGAATATAATATAAAAGAATCCAAGAGAAGTCTAAAAATATACATCTCAATTCTTCATCAAAAAGTCTAAGAGTCTAGCCATACTCAACAATAATATAAGTCTTAAAAATAACATATCAATGTCTCAAAGATGAAAACAAATCCAGTCCAATATAAAAATACTAAACTAGCTAAGTCACTACCAGTTGTGTCTCCTCTATGGGGGACTGGCTCTCCTGAAACTCTCAGAGTCCATGATAAGTTTGACACCGACTCTCCAAATCAATACTGAAAAATATTATCCAGTCAAGATTAGAGCGAAGCACATAAACTAACACTAATTCCAATTAAATTAATAAAGATTATAAATAATGAGTAATAAATATACATTATGGAAATGTAATACTGGTAACGTAAGGAAGCAGGAGAAACATCAATCATAATAAAATAATGAGCAGTGAGTAAGCAGATGAATATCAGTATCATCAAGTACAAGCTGGAATAGAAGAATAAAGTAAACTACCTATGTGTTTGAAATATTAGTTTGTTATGTGATCGGCTTGGGACAAGATCAGGCTCTACCATATATGATTGGCCATGTACAAGTACATGTAAGGGATCAAGTCAATCACTTATAATTAACTATAGACAAGTACAAGTAAGGGGATCAGGCAAATCATATATGGAGAGCTATGCACAAGTAATAAGATCAGGCTGCACCCTGCGTGTGGTGAGGGTGATCTATGCACAAGTAGGTGGGGGTATGATCACATAACTAGCTAATACTTCCCCCGTGTAAACCCCCTCACCCAAAATTAGGCCCACTTGACCTAGATAGTAAAATTAGGGCTAGATGAATCCAATTGGAAATAGGACACGATATTTTATTTAATTTTACGATAATTAAATCAACTAGTGCATATTACCATTGCTTCGATAATTGGAGCACTACACTAGCCATTGCCTTCCTACAAATTTCACATCCTTGCCCTAAACGTGACAGTCATCTACACTGACCTTTGCGTGACTTACAATTATGCTCTCTTATGCTACATTTTAGTCGCACAATATTCGTCGTGGACGTTTATATTTAATTCTAAATAATTCTAACTTTGTATCCTTGTGCGTTCCAATCAAAATTGGAGACACATTCTTGACCCATTTCGTACAACCTAAATTATAACAATATTCTACTCTGAGCCCTCTACGTCCATGACACTTGTGTCCCACCTAATTTTATCTCCATGTACTTCTAATTTATTCGAAAACACCTTGCGCATTAATTTTAATCAATTTAATCCAATTTCCATTTTTGTGCAATTTTCCAATTATTGGGCGCTTTTATGCAAAAATGTATTAAGGTGTCCACACCATTGGACAATACATGAAGAAACCAATTTTTTCCTTAACATGAATTTTTTCCATAATTTTCGGAATGTACAACGCACAACATCGCCTCCTCATTAACCTTCTCCTTGCATTTTAAAAAAATATAAAATATAGCCCTCCCAAACACCCTCATGTGAGGCCAAGGCCCAACCCCAAAAGGATGTTGACCAAAGTCAAATTTTCCTAGGTCAAACCAAACCCCCTTACATGTGTATAAATACAACTTTTCTTTATTTTTCTTTATTTTCTCAAAACCCAAAACCAACCTAAATCTAGCCGACTCCCATCATCACCCCAACCTACTATCCATCTTCTTCCTCGGCCAACTGACCGAAGAACTCGCCGGAGCAAACCTTCCCTGGCCAGTCCCCTTCGCCGGAGTATCCTCTCCTCCGCTGCACTCTGCCCGCAGTCCGCCTGCACCGAGCACCCCGTTCACCCACAGCCGTGCCACCGCTGCCTCGCCTAACCTCGACTTCCCTCGACCCACCTGCGTTGACCTGCTGTCCACCCTTCTCTCCTACTTCCCGGCCGGAGCCCCGACCACCATGACTCCGCCGCAGCCTTCCATCAGAAACCATCACCCTCGTCTTCTTTATCTCCTTCCCTACTTCACTCGCCGGAGTTTACCACCTCGACCTCTTCCGAACCGCCGGCTCCCTCGATACTCCCATCACCACCACCCCTCCTCCCTGTTCTGTCCACCTCCTTCACCGAGGCCGCCTGAGCATGCTTGAAGATGCTGTACCACACCAGAGCCGTTGCACGACTGAATCCCGATCACCACCATCACCTGCACCGTTCCTCACCACCAGCACGACTATCACCTGCTCCCTGTCTTCCTCCTCCGTCTTGGCCGGACCGCCCCTGGCCGGATTTCGGCGAACATCAAGCCATCACCATCATCATCTCTTTATTATCTCATCACCATCATCATCTCTTTATTATCACATCACCATCATCATCTCTTCATTATCTCATCATCATCATCTCTTTATTATCTCATTATCTCATCATCATCATCTCTTCATTATCTCATCATCATCATCTCATCATCGTCATCATCATCTCATCATTAGCATCATCATCATCAACCAATCATCATCTCACCCTAATGACCATCACCCTATCATCATCATCATCACCTTCATCGTCGTCATCGTCATCATCGTCATGCTTGTGCGCATAACCCGAGGTTCGAACCTGTCCCTCTTCTCCTTTTTATGTTTGCTTGTGTGTATGCTATTTAGGACATTAGTATTACTTTATGACTGTTATTTGATATCGGACCCTGAGTCGGTAAACCCAACTCGTATACGTATACGTACGCGTACGCATATACTGTTCAATTTAGTATATGTATATTTAGTTATTCATTAGCATGTTATTAATTGGTATATATATTTATGTACATATTTAATATATGTATTCAAATAGGTATGTAAATAAATTACTGGTTATATTATTAGATAATTATATGGATATATATGTAATTAAATGCTAAATAATAGTTATGACTAGATATGTATTTGTATTGTGCGACCCTATGACACTGTGGACTATTCCGTGTTTACCTTGGCCATGTTGACCCTAAGAACTTATGAATTGTCTGCCTTGCGTACATTAACGTACTAGCTTAAATACATGTTAGTTGACTGTCTGATTGTGTACAACACTTGAAGATGTGACACCCGCATAATTTAATGCGCATTTGACCGTGTTAGTTGACCCGTGTCACCCCTAGCGTACCCTCTGAGTGTAGTGTATTTATAGTTGTGTATGTGATAGTTTATGACTGATATCGTATTGTATTTTATTATATGTACATAGGACTATTGGATTGTTCTGTGCGACTTCTGGAGCAGGTTATTGGTACATCGCAGCTTTCTTGCCAGGCAAGTATACCTTACCATTGTACTGTTATTCATATTCTATATGTTACATGTATCTTTATTTTCTGTCATTAGTTCATATATTTTAACTGCTATATAAAATGTGCGTCCAAGGAAACTTGGGTGCAACGACGGTATTGTCGTAATTTATTTTTATTATGTATATGCATTGACCTTGTTTATGAGACCGCCCCATTATCATGAAGCATCATTAGGTTCATTAGCCGTGACACAGCTGTTATACGAGTTTGAGTCCCATATATATCACGGACTGCGTGACAGGTCTGGCCTCCTGTACATATGGCCGTGCGTTAGGGATAACTGCCGATAGAAACTTTGCATGCTAGTAGACCTGGCAGTTATTAGAGGTATTATCGTGTCATGAATATGACATGCTTAGAGCATGGGATAGAAAGAACAACAAGTAAGACTTTTGGGCTCCTTTGTACTTTCCTTTTGTTCGCCCGGACGCTCCACCGGAGCGACGGGTGGTGATGACCCCATATATTACAGGCGGCCTCTGCTGTTCAAAAGACGACATGCTTTGTAGGCCCCTGATTCTTCGAGAGAATCATGCCAATCCTATTTATGGCTAGATAGCCCACGTGTTGGAAAGTTGTTCTCAAACTGTATTCACTTAGACGGTTAGGTGACCCATTGGATATTTATTTCAGTACTTTATTGGCATGCTTCTATGTATCTTGTTATGTCCCTCTGAGGACTTGGTCCCTTTCCAGGTATAGATATTCATGAGTATTAGCAGGAGCCCGGATCCGGACTTGCCACTTATATTTCGAGGAGGTCTTCTCTTCGAGTCACATTGATTTTTAGTTGATATACTTATATTGTTTTGTTTATTTTATATTCTAGTTGGTAGTGGATTTATTTCCATCCGACTATCATCCTTTGATACTTCATATTGAGATTTAGTTTTATAGTTATTGGTTATTTATTTATATTTAATTTTCTGTGGATGAGATTTAGATTATACCCTGTGACTTATGATAGATTTATACCACTTGTGGATTTAATATTCATATTATAGCGTACGTATGTGTTATGGTTTCCATATATTGGAGTTGACATATCCATACGGCTGGCATGCTTACGTGTCCTAGTCCTACATATTTTGGGACTGGGCGTGACATATTTTTAGTAGTGGCCCATGCAGGTCGAGAGCATATTGTCTCAGTTACGTTACTGTACCGAGCAAGCCTGCAATTAGGATTAGAGTATAGGATCTCATCCATAATTGACTGTAATTTACCTTCCTCTCAATCCGTTCTATTCGAATAAATGCATCCTGCTTTATTCATGTACTTCCTAATAGTTCCTTGAGTATAGCCCCCTCATAGAATATAGAAGTCACTGTTGTTAGATAATAAGTAGGGTAACCTTCCTATTAAGAGTACAACTAGGATATTGGCACATTACTATGTTTAGAATATCTAGTGAACCCTAGCATCCAATACCTATAAATTAGATGACCATTATCCCTTGATATATTTATGAAAACTTGAGAGTAGTATAGACACAACTAGAGTGAGTTATAAATTTGACCATAGCGTTTGACCCTAGTATTGAGGAACCAATAGAAATCTAAGGTTAAATATTAGGACCAAACTAACTTTGATAAGTAAGATAGTATTAGATGACTGTAAATTAGATTCTTGGTATTAGTAGACAGTACCTTAGGAAGCCAAGAGGAATAAAAATAAATATTTTCCTTGATTATATCTCGAACACAGAGATTAGCATCCCACCTTTTCCTTAGGAAATTATGATATTATTTAGAGTCTCTCTATTTTTAATTTCATATCTTGTTCCTCTGCAACCTTAACGCTCGCTACCAGTGCGACGACTAATTTTATTCTTCTATTCTTCATCATTAAATTCATGCCACCTAACCTTTCTGATTGTAGGCCAAGTGATTTTATCTTATGTTAAGGATATATAGTTTGCTAGGATTATAGTTGTTAATGTTAAATTTTGAAATTATGTGCCTTGTAGTTAGAACCTGATAGTTGAATTGTTCATTTAGATTGTGATGATTATCTTTTAGTTTTGAATCACGTAATTTGTACCCCACCTCTATACGAGTTATATCCTCTTTCCCCTAGAGAGCCAGTAACTTTTCCATTCTTACTATTGACACCCTTGTTCTATAAGCACTATGACTAAGACTTAAGATGACCATTACCTATATAATGCAATAGGATACCCTAACAGGTACCAAGATCTTTTCCGCATGTACCCCAATAAGAGTTTATACTTTATTTACAAGAATAATATTATTTTGTAGGATCCCCTCAAGGCAGTTACAGTATTAGTTTAATTCTTTTAAGTTGGGTAGTATGCCTCACAACATAGTATCACATAGTCCTCTTAACCCATTGATGAAGTACAACCGAATAACACCAACTATAGACTTGCATAAGAAAATAGTATTTATTCAGACTGTAGAACTTAGAGGCCCATACCCTATTTGGTCGACTAACAACTTAGACAAGGAGTTAGTATGACAACTGTAGAGTCTTACCTTCTTGTGAACTTGAATTATTTTGCACCATCTTTTATCATAATCCAGCGTATTTATATTTTCTGAACTACCTTGACTTATGCCGCTATTATAGCCTATTTTTGCAAGTTTACTCTTTTATCGAGCTTGATCATGATATATGTATTATTGGGTATACACACTAATACATTTCAGAATCAGTGTATTACGGTCTGATCAACCATAGTGCGCTTAGTTCGCCCTTCGCAATACTACTTTACGTGGATTGAGATATATAGTTGACTAGTAGACGAATATTCTTGCCCTCTAGATATGTCAGAGCTTATCATATTAAGTAAATAACTATTCTGAACTGATATGCGAATAAGAATTTAACAAAATAGGATTTTAATCCACAACTGCCTTGACAATTCCCTTTTGAATTCCTTAAACGACTTGATCCCCATACTTCTATTCTATTATCTCCCCCTTGAACTCTTTATTATTGTTTTTCGTCTTCCCTTATTTTGGAAAGATGAAACCTTGTGCTTGGTATAAGTTTGATATACAGATAGTACTAGATATACCCCATAGGCCAATCACATTACTTGATGATTATTTTTTGTAATTAAGGGCATATCATAGAGGATGCCTTTGGTGCTAAAAACTTTGAGGATTGCATAACATGATTAAATAATTTAAAGAATATTTTTCTTAGAGGTATAGCCTTCTGTGATAGTTGGGTAAATTTAAGTTGGTTAGAAATTACAATATTAAACTTGAGGTGAATTCTTTCATATGGTGATCAAGTGAGATTAGATAGAGAAACCCTACCCTAGTTTAATTTCGAGGACGAAATTATTTTAAGTTGGGTAGATTGTAAACCCCCTCACCCAAAATTAGGCCTACTTGGCTTAGATAGTGAAATTAGGCCTAGATGAATCCAATTGGAAATAGGATACGATATTTTATTTAATTTTACGATAATTAAATCAACTAGTGCACCTTACCGTTGCTTCGATAATTGGAGTACTACACTAGCCATTGCCTTCCTACAAATTTTACATCCTTGCCCTAGACGTGCCAGCTATCTACAATGACCTTTGCGTGACTTACAATTATGCTCTCTTGTGCTATATTTTAGTCGCACAATATTCGTCGCGGACGTTTATATTTAATTCTAAATAATTCCAACTTTGTATCCTTGTGCGTTCCAATCAAAATTGGAGACACAATCTTGACCCATTTCGTACAACCTAAATTATGACAATATTCTACTCTGAGCTCTCTATGTCCATGATACTTGTGTCCCACCTAATTTTATCCCCATGTACTTCTAATTTATTCGAGAACACCTTGCGTATTAATTTTAATCAATTTAATCCATTTCCATCTTTGTGCAATTTTCTAATTATTGGGCACTTTTATGCAAAAATGTATTAAGGTGTCCACAGCATTGGAAAATACATAAAGAAACCTATTTTTCCTTTCACATGAATTTTTCCCATAATTTTTGGAATGCACAACGCACAACATCGCCCCCTTATTAATCCTCTTTTTGCATTTTAAAACAATGTAAAATATAGCCCTCCCAAATACCCCAATGTGAGGCCAAGGCCCAACCCCAAGAGGATGTTGATCAAATTTTCCTAGGTCAAACCAAACCCCCTTACATGTGTATAAATACAACTTTTCCTTCTTTTTCTTTATTTTCTTAAAACCCAAAACCAACCTAAATCTAGCCGACTCCCATCATCACCCCAACCTACTATCCATCTTCCTCCCCGGCCAACTGACCAGAGATCTCGCCGGGGTAACCCGTCCCTGGCCAGTCTCCCTCTCCGGATTAGCCTCTCCTCCGCTGTATTCTGCCCGCAGCCCTCCTGCACCGAGCACCCCGTCGACCCACACCCGCAGCACAGTCATGCCACCGCTGCCTCGCCTAACCTCGACTTCCCTCGACCCGCCTGCATCGACCTACTGTCCACCCTTCTCTCCTCCTTCCCGGTCGGAGTCCAGACCACCACGACTCCGCCGCAGCCTCCCATCTGGAACCGCCACCCTCGTCTTCTTCATCTCCTTCCCCACTTCACTCGCCGGAGTTTACCGCCTCGACCTCTTCTGAATTGCCTGCTCCCTCGATACTCCCATCACCATAACAGCCCTCTGTACACCCCGGCCAACACCATCACCTCTCCTTCCTGCTCTGTCCACCTCCTTCACCGAGGCCGCCTGAGCATGCCTGAAGACGCTTCATCACGTTGAAGCCGCTGCACGACTGAATCCCGATCACCACCATCACCTGCACCGTTCCTTACCACCAGCACGACTACCACCTGCTCCATGTCTTCCTCCTCCTCCTTGGACGGACATCCCCTGGCAGGATTTCGGCGAGCATCAAGCCATCACCATCATCATCTCTTCATTATCTCATCACCATTATCATCTCTTTATTATCACATCACCATCATTATCTCTTCATTATCTCATCATCATCATCATCTCTTCATTATCTTATCATCATCATCATCTCTTCATTATCTTATCATCATCTCATCATCATCATCTCATCATCATCAACCAATCATCATCTCACCCTAATCACCATCACCCTATCATCATCATCATCATCACCCTTATCGTTATTATTGTCGTCATCGTTATGTCTGTGCGCGTACCCCGAGGTTCGAACCTGTCCCTCTTCTTCTTTTTATGTGTGCTTGTGTGTATGCTATTTAGGATATTAGTATTGCTTTATGACTATTAGCTGATATCGGACCCTGAGTCGGTGAACCCAACTCATATACACATACGTACGCATATACTATTCAATTTAGTATATGTATATTTAGTTATTCATTAGCATATTATTAATTGGTATATATATATTTATGTACATATTTAATATATGTATTCAAATAGGTATGTAAATAAATTATTGGTTATATTATTAGATAATTATATGGATATATATGTAATTAAATGTTAAGTAATAGTTATGACTAGATATGTATTTGTATTGTGTGACCCTAGGATACTGTGGACTATTCCTTATTTATCTTGACCATATTGACCCTAAGAACTGACTGCCTTGCGTACATTAACGTACTGGCTTAGACACATGTTAGTTGACTATCTGATTGTGTACAACACTTGAAGACGTGACACCCGTGTAATTCAACGCGCATTTGACCGTGTTAGTTGATCCGTGTCACCCCTAGCGTACCCTCTGAGTGCAGTGTATTTATAGTTGTGTATGTGATAGTGTAATGACTGATATCGTATTGTATTATATTATATGTATATAGGACTATTGGATTATTCTGCGCGACTTCTGGAGCAGGTTATTGGTACATCGCAGATTTCTTGCCAGGCAAGTATACATTTTCATTGTACTGTTATTCATATTCCATATGTTGCATGCATCTTTATTTTTTGTCATTAGTTCATATATTTTAACTGCTATATAAAATACGCGTCCAAGGAAACTTGGGTGCAACGACGGAGTCATCGTGATTTGTTTTTATTATGTATATACATTGACCTTATTTATGAGACCGCTCCATTATCATGAAGCATGATTAGGTTCATTGGCCATGACACAACTGTTACACGAGTGTGAGTCTCATATAGATCAAGGACTGCGTGACAAGTCTGGCCTCCTGTACGTATGGCCGTGCGTTAGGGATAACTGCCGATAGAAACTTTGTATGCTAGTAGACCTGGCAGTTATTAGAGGTATTATCTGTCATGGATATGACATGCTTAGAGCATGGGGTGGGGAGAACAACAAGTAAGGCGTTTGGGCTCCTTTGTACTTTCCTTTTGTTCGCTCGGACGCTCCGTCGGAGCGACGGATGGTGATGACCCCATATATTACAGGCGGCCTCTATCGTTCAAAAGACGATATGCTTTGTAGGCCCCTGATTCTTTGAGAGAATTATGCCAATCCTATTTATGGCCAGATAGCCCACATGTTGGAAAGTTGTTCTCAAACTGCATTCACTTAGACGGTTAGGCTACCCATTGGATATTTATTTTAGTACTTTATTGGCATACTTCTATGTATCTTGTTATGTCCCTCTGAGGACCTGGTCCCTTTTCAGGTGTAGATATTCATGAGTATTAGCAGGAGCGCGGATCCGGACTTGCCACTTATATTTTGAGGAGGTCTTCTCTTCGAGTCGCATTGATTGTTAGTTGATATACTTATATTATTTTGTTTATTTTATATTCTAGTTGGTAGTGGATTTGTTTCCATCCGACTATCATCTTTTGATATATTATATTGAGATTTAGTTTTATAGTTATTGGTTATTTATTTATATTTGATTTTTTGTGGATGAGATTTAGATTATACCCTACGACTTATGATAGATTTATACCACTTGTGGATTTGATATTTATATTACAGCGTACGTATGTGTTGTGGTTTCCATATATTAGAGTTGCCATATCCATGCGGCTGGCATGTTACGTGTCCTAGTCCTACGTATTTTGGGACTGAGGCGTGACACCCCGTCCCTCGACTAGTATAGTGGATCCAACCATGGCATGTTACGATACAGGATTCATAGAGCAAGGGGCCAACCTGCTTCTGAATCGGTGTCTATACATGTACAAGAATAATAAGACATGTAAAGGATCCTCAAGGAAATAATATCTCATGACAAAATCCAAAATATACTAATCCGTGTATCATCGTATCAGGAATGAAGTACAACACTACAAAACTGATATCATAGTAATGATCAAAATAATAAAAACTATCAAAGAATGTACTCGCCTGTGGTCCAGAGCAATGAATGTTAAACTGTGTCCGAACTGGTGTCACACAGACCTATATATGATATATCAAGTTCAAATAGTATTTTAAAGTCAACAATATATTTAATTAATTCAAAACTAAGTTTCTAGGTTAAAACTAGGCATAATAGTCAAACTAGATCAAATCTAGGTCAACACAGTCAAACTAGGTCATTTTCTAGTTTCTAGGTTGATTTTACCTATTTACAAGATTTATAAAGTTATACTAGGTCTTAACAAGTTACTATTTAATTTTTAGGTGCTAACTAGGTTAAAACTAGTCAATACTAGTTAATATTAGGCCAATACTAGGTTTCTAGGTTATACTAATAAATTACTAGCATATATTATCCTAATATATACATCTACCTATAATTTCTGGCAATAACTTGGCCTATAGCTATTTACCTTATCCGGTATCACGGTATATTAACTCTTATCACACATTTACCTAATAACTTAGTCCATATCTCAAATACCTTAACTATTAGTCAATATCTTAGTTCTAGGGTCAATACCTTAGCTAAACTAGGTTTCTAGTCCATACTAGTCAATACCTTGCTAATATCCAAGTTTATAAACTAATACCTTAGTTGTATCACCAATACCTCAACTATGAGATAATACCTACATAATACTAGGTTTCTAGTCCATACTAGTCAATACCTTACTAATAGCCAAGTTTCTAGGCTATTACCTTAGCCGTATTACCAATACCTCAACTACGAGACAATATTTTCTTAATACTAGGTTCTAGTCCATACTAGTCAATACCTTGCTAATATCCAAGTTTCTAGACAAATAACTTAGTCGTATCATGAATATCTCAACTATAGGTCAATATCTTGCTAATACTAGGTTTTAAAGTCATACTAGTTGACTATGATATAATAGTATCATATATACTTTATAGATATACTAATATATACAATAACTTAGTCTGACACTTAATACCTAGCTAATACCTTAGTATTACCTCATTATCTAGCTATTACCTTAGTATTACCTCATTACCTAACTATTACCTTAGTATTACCTCATATCCTAGTTTTTAGACTAATACCTTAGCTAATACCATTACCTTGACTAATACCCAATACCTTAACTCATGCCTTGCTACCTAACCCATTACCTAAGATAGACACTACCATTACCTAGACACTACCATTACTTTGGTATCTTAATCCAATACCTAATATCATAACCTTACCATAGTATCATAGTATTACTTCATACTATTTCTAAAATTTTATTATCTTGGTATTCTAAATACCTTGATACATCCTAGGATACCACACACTAATTTATCTCACACATATCCCACTTGTTTATTCATGGTGCCATGATACCACATTAGGTATCATATGAAACCAACCCCCAAGATACTAACCCATGACCATAACCTACATTTACCTTACGTCCAAGATACTCACCCTATTCTTAGCACTTTACATCTTGATATTACCCATTACCTTGTTCTAATACCCAATATCTTAGTATCTTGACCAATACCTTATTTTCCTAGATACTTATCCAACTAACTCTAATACTAATACTTGATACCAAATAGGATATCTTACTCAAGTCCCAATACTCACTTACCCTCACTCATGATACTTGAATATCATAATACCAATATCCTCAGGCTATCCAAGTATCACACTAGTACCTTGCCCCAAACTCTAATGTCTTGACACATAACTTATCAATAATTGGCTCTCTTGATAACCACTTGTATCAACACTAACACAAACACTAACTAACACCTATTGCGTAACACTTATATAAATAAATAAATAAATAAATATATATATATATATAATATATTATCATACATATACTTTTCAACCTATGATACCTACACTCACTTGATATCCATACTACCTAGGCTCATAGGATACACAAAATGTCTATGTCGTATAGTTAGTTGTCTACTTGTAACTAATACTGCACCTATTATACATATTCAATAAATTCTAGGATTAAATTATGTCGTAGTCCTTCATATTAGCTTTTTGAAACTTCAAACATATCACGTTTTCGTGTCCGGAAGCTCCCAGAATCGCAAAAACTCTGAAACACATTTTTCTTTCAGACACCTGACACTAAAATAGTTTTACAGAAAGATCCAAAATAATTTTGGCCAATTAATTTATATATTTGAAAATTTAACTTCGATACGGTTCTCTTAAGAAAAATGGGAGAATAATCGGAGTCCTGAGTTAGGAGTTATGGTATTTCTAAATTGCTATGGCTGCTAAAAATGAGACTGAATACTATAACAAATTTTGGTTGTTTTGGACAAACGAACACTTGTATACACCCAATTTACCAAATTTACCTATATGTATCATAACATATCATGATATATACTCTACGTGTCCAATTTTGGACACAAGAACACCTTCACACGATCAAATAAACATCAAGAGTCATCATTAGGACACAATACACACACTCAATGGACATAATTGAGGTTTTTCCTAAATTGAGCCCAAAAATTATGACACTAACTTAGATATATCAAATTGAGGGCTCCTAGTGCCTAGATTTATCATTAGAAAGAAAAATCTAATCATGGAAGGGTTCCTATATGACCAAGGGGTATTCCTAACCATGAATTTGATGAAATTGAAAGAATTATATAGTGTTTTGGTAGCCTTTTTTAGAGAATTTTTCAAATTTGGACACAAAAGGTATGAGTCAGACACGATCTCTTAGCAAGCTCTCTCCTATGAATCTTCTTGTGCTCTCCAATGCTCTAGGCCTTCATAATGGTGATAATGAGTGGAATTGGATGTGGATTGTATGGAATTGGTAGAGAATTGAGTTTGCTTGGGGAAGAAGAAACTTTGGAAAAAAATAGGATAATGAGTGAAATAAAATGAATAGATAAGCCCTAAATTAAACTTTATCTCTTAATTTGGTCATGCCAAAATATCAAGTTTCTTCTCTTCATTTGTAATGAATGGAATCTAATTAACTCAAGGAAGGAATCTCTACAACTAAGAGAAATATTTTTTTCATGACAACTAAACTTAGTTAATTTTAATTACTAAAGTAATGACTAACAATAATTAGCACTAACTAACATTTGCAAATTCTAATTGGCTAGCTACTAACTAACACTAATATAATTCTAGGCAACCACTAATATAAATAATAAATAAAAATTTAACAACATGTAAAATTACCAAAATATTCCTATGGTGGAAAGTGGTAGTTACACTTGTGGACCCTATCGTTTGGTTCTTGATCCTTCACGAGATGGATATCAGATAGTTGACCCATTTGTCCAGCCTTACTTGGATCCAGCTGTAGTGCCTCAAATCCCGATCCGACCGGGACGAGCACTATGTAATTGGGCTTGTGGCTAGTCCGTCTGAGTCATAACTTAGATCTCGGCATCTTCTTGCCACGGACGAAATGCGATGATCCTTTCCAACTCATGGAAAGGCCACTATTGAAATGAGTCCAATAGTTTTCGTGTTTTGGTTGATTGGTTTTCTTGATTTGCCGCTTGAGGTTTTGGATTTGTTGTTGCTTTCGATTTGCTTGGTTTTCGCTACTGGTTTTATCGTTTGGAGCTTGAGGTTTTGGGGAGTTCGGCAAGAAAGGATAGAAAAGATTTTTAATTCGGTGCTTGTGCTGTTTCAGGTCCGCGTAACTGACGTTTGATCGTCGCTAGCGGGATTCCTAGTTTCAGCCTCTTTTCCCTTAACCAGTGAGTGGTTTGGTCCCTTCTTTCCTACTTCTTCATGCCAACATCTCTAAGTTTCAATCGTTCACTCGATGATGCCCGATTGGACGCCTAGGAAATCCTTAGCCATAGGCATGCCAGCCACTAAGAAAGAAACATGAGATTTGTAGACTAAATTATCATATGCTTGCACACCTTATAATTTGAGCTTGTTTATAAGAAAAGTTGGTTGTTGGTGGCGGCCTGGTGCCTCGGATAGAGTTTCGAACTTATGGGATAACTGAATCGGAACACCGCTTGAGAAAATATGAACTGTTGCATGAGATATATATGTTGCTGCTTTACTTCTTCTGTTTATTTTGATGCATTGTATGTAATATGAATTATTTCATGCATTTGCATGGTCTGGGACAACTTGTGCACAGGGTTTGGCATTTCCTCGAAACCGCTTTCCGGGGCACTGGAACAGTATCGATCCGGAGGGAAATATTTGATTCGTGCTCGTCACGATGCATAGCGGGACCTCCAGCAGGGCTTGCTACCCGGGCTGATAGGGCACGCCGCTAATGCTTGAAATATGTCCCTAAGGTGTCGATCACACCAATGATCGCATAGAATAGAACGCATGCTAACTTATTGTCTTGTGCAGATGGTAAGTATACTTGTATTTCGTTTCAGGGAAGGCGTGCATCGATTGAGTAAGCAATCAGTGTACTGGTTGGATTCAATGCTATTTTCATTTCTATCAAAACATGCAACTGATATGAATTGATTTTATTTGCTTCCTTATAGAAGCTATCTTAATGCATGCTCACCCCTAACAAGCTAGTGTCGATTTAGTCGAGTGGGTTCATCCCGCTCACCAGTACAACTTGAGTACTGACCCACGTTGTGGGCAACTATTTCAGGCACTCAGACGGTGCAACGCTAGAGCGTAGCGAGGAGGCGTTAGGAGCACCTCTATTTTGAAGTATAGCTGGAGTCAGTTTATTTTGGAGGCATGGACTTCAATCTATACAAGGGCGTAATGTGCAAACGACGTGGACTATCTGACGGAACGCGCCCTACATTTTGAGTTATCTTTTGTAATACAATTCAATAGCCGAGAAGGCGCATGAATGTAAACTCTATGTAAATTACTCTAAATTATCAATGAAAAAGCATGTTTCTTCCGCATTTGTGTTCAAATCTCTGTGAATGTGTTTTATAAATTGTGTTTCAAAATGGGTTCCTAAAACTGCAAGTTCTTGCCTTGTGCGAGCGCAACCCCAGGCTCGCACGGCATCACGCCCCTAGCGAGGACGAATCGGTTCCGTAAAGGATCCGGCGAGAACGAATGACCCTTTCGGGATCGGGGCGTGACATATTCGTATTAGAGCATGGCTGTACTTCCTTGGGATTTCAAAAGAATATAAAGGAGTTTGATGCGCCTCTCAATTGAGTTGCGTTCGACGTCCGCTGCATCAGATGAGTCGCCTATACAATGAGCCCATAGATATAAAATCTATCAATTTTGGAGTGTTAACAAGCTACTCTCTTTTGTAGCAATGGCTAAGAAAAACACTGCCACTGCTAGCAGTACTCAGCCTATCCAGAGCGATCCGACAAGTTCTGGAGAATCCGGAGGAGCGGGTTCAACCAGTATGGCGGAACGGCTTATGCATCTCATGGAGGTGCAGCAACAACAAGCCATTACGCAACAGGCGCAATTTGCTTCTCAGCAGAAGCAGATGGATACCATGATGCAACTGATTGCATCCTTGGTACCAAGCAACGGGACTGCCACTGTGACTCCTGCCACGCCGCTGGCTGTGGCGGTAGATGATGAGTCAGAAGAAACTCAGCCTTCAGCTAGGAACACCTGCCGAGCAGCGGAGTTCACAAAAATGCATCCACCCACGTTCAACGGACGAGCGGAACCGGACGTGGTATTGGGATGGATTGCTAAGCTGGAGGGACTCTTCAACCTGGTTGGCATCCGGGGATCCAAGCGAGTTGCCTGTGCATCGGTTCAGCTGGAACTGCGTGCGCATGATTTGTGGGAGGCAACGAAGCAAGGGATTTATGATGCCAATCCCAACTGCAAAATAACTTGGGAAATGTTCAAATCAGCCTTCATTAAACAATACATTCCCAGGGCCGTGCGTCAACAAAAGGAAGACGACTTCAGCAATCTGGTGCAAGGAAATTTGTCTGTGGATGATTATGATTCGGTGTTTGCTAAGTTGGCCAAGTTTGCTGGGCACTTTCTGCCAAACCAACAGCCGTGGTGCTATCGCTTTCAAAAAGGTTTGAATGATGAGTTGCGTAGGGACGTCATCAATCAGAAATATCAAACCTACAGGGAATGCTACGAAGCAGCCCTGGGCAGCGAGCGAATCTTTGGGCGCTGTCCCCCAAAGGCCGAAGTGCAAACCCCCCGTACCAACAACAATAAATGACCTCAGGAAACGGGAGGGTCTGGAGCACAAAAGCGTCAGCACACGTCGTATAACAGGGGTCAGACTCAGACACGGAACTGTAGCAGGTGCGGCAAAGCAGGGCATCGAGTAAACGAATATCGGGTTACTGGATGTTTCAAATGTGGTCGTCTGGGCCATAAATAATTTAACTGCCGAGAGGGTAAGCCGAATCAAAACAACGAAAATCAGAATAAGGGGCCTCCAGCAAGTGATGCCAATGCTGTGCCAGTAAACCCGCAACGTCAGGGTGCTCAAGGCCGAGTCTATACCTTGACTCGGGATGAGGCACCTGTCTCTGAAACGGTCGTGACAGGTATATTACTTTTCCGAGAACTGCTCACTAGAGTCTTATTCGATTCAGGTGCTACGCATAGTTTCATATCTGCTGATTTTACTGTTGAGCATAAATTAGCTTCTACTCCCTTAACTATGAATCTTTGCGTAAGCACACCTTCGGGAGTCGATATGCCCGCCCATGCGATCTGTAGGGATGGTTATATTTGCATCGGAGGGAGGAAGCTTTCCTTAGATGTCAATGTACTAGACATTAAGGATTACGATATTATTCTCGGGATGGACCGGTTGGGTGCTTGCCAAGCAACAATCGAGTGCGCGGAGAAGCGAGTCGTATTTCGTCTACCCGGCGAGGCAGACTTCTACTATTCGTGCAGCGCTACACCGAAGACGACAATGGTGATATCAGCAATTTCGGCTAGGCGTATGCTGCATTCGGGTTGTGAAGGGTACTTAGCTTCAGTTCGAGACACCCGGCAGGAAAGTGCAAATGCAGCTCAGGCTGATGTCATAGCAGATTTCCTCGACGTGTTCCCGGACAAGCTGCCTGGAATGCCTCCTGATCGTGAGATCGAATTCAGCATCGACACATTTTCGGATGTACGACCGATATCGAAGGTACCTTATCGAATGGCCCCAGCAGAGCTGAAAGAACTTAAGGTTCAGTTATAAGATCTGTTGGACCGAGGATACATACGTCCAAGCGTTTCTCCGTGGGGTGCTCCAGTACTGTTCGTAAAGAAGAAAGATGGATCCATGCGGCTGTATATTGACTACCGAGAATTAAATAAGGCGACCGTTCGGAATCAGTACCCTTTGCCAATGATAGATGACTTATTTGATCAACTGTAAGGTGCAACAGTTTTCTCTAAAGTTGATGTCAGGTCAGGGTATCACCAGTTGAAAATCAAACCCGAAGATATTCAAAAATTTGTGTTCAGGACCCGTTATGGACACTATAAGTTTCTCGTGATGTCGTTCGGCTTAACGAACGCCCCTACAGCTTTCATGGATCTGATGAACCGCGTGTTTCGGCCGTACGTAGACAAGTTTGTCGTCGTGTTCATCGACGACATTCTGATATATTCCAAGAATGAGGCGGAACACAAGGAATACCTGAAGATCGTGTTATAGACATTACGAGAACATAAGTTGTTCGCTAAGATCAGCAAGTGCGAGTTCCGGTTGAACAGCGTGGCGTTTCTTGGTCATGTCGTCTCAGCCGAAGGCGTTGCCGTAGACCCGAAGAAATTAGAGGCGGTGGTGGAATAGAAACAACCTACGTCAGCCAGCGAAATTCGAAGCTTTCTGGGCCTAGCAGGATACTACCGTAGGTTCATAAAAGATTTCTCTAAACTGGCCTCGCCTTTGACTCGCCTTACTCAGAAAGGGATTATATACAACTAGAGTGATGAATGCGAAGCCAGCTTTAGTGAACTGAAGCGGCGTCTTATTTCAGCTCCGATTCTTGCACTTTCGGATGGGGTAGAAGAGTTTCAGATATACAGTGACGCTTCAGGACTCGGATTGGGATGTGTACTCATGCAACGGGATAAGGTAATATTGTACGCCTCCAGGCAACTGAAGCCGCACGAGAAAAACTACCCGACACACGATTTGGAATTGGCGGCGATTGTATTTGCATTGAAGTTGTGGAGGCATTATCTTTATGGTATTGCTTGCAAAATCTTCACAGATCACAAGAGCCTCAAGTATCTATTCACCCAACGGGAATTGAACCTCCGGCAGCGGCGTTGGCTAGAACTTATTAAGGACTATGATCTAACGATCGCTTATACTCCGGGCAAGAAAAACGTTATTGCTGATGCTCTGAGTCAAAAGCACGTGGGCTCGTTATCTATAAACAACCGTTTACTTTGAGATCTTGAGGCGATGGGCATCGAGTTTCGAGTACGGCATCAAGGCGTGCAGCTGGCACCACTCCATCTTGAACTGGGTTTACGGGATAAAATCAAATCAGCTCAGGAGGGCGATCAGTTCTTAGCGAAGATACGCGGATTGATCTCGGCGGGGAAGATGTCTGACTTTGTGGCAGACGAAGATGGGGCCTTACAGATGAAAGAAAGGCTATGCGTCCCTAGTGACCCTAAACTCTGAAGGGAAATTATGGCTGAAGCACACTACGCGAAGTACTCTTTGTATCCGGGGAGCACTAAGATGTACAAGGACTTACGCGGTACCTTCTGGTGGCAAGGTATGAAGCGAGATGTGGCGACCTTTGTGTCACAGTGCATGACCTGCCAATAGGTGAAAGCTGAACATCAGAGGCCCGGCGGGGAGATACAGAACCTCGCTATTCTCGAGTGGAAATGGGACAACATCACTATGGATTTCATTGTGGGATTTCCGAAGACGCCACGGGGGCATGATGCAATTTGGGTCATAGTTGATCGTTTGACCAAATCAGCCCACTTTCTGCCTATAAAAGTTGCATGGAGCGTCGATCGGTTAGCACAGATTTACATAGATGAGATTGTTCGATTACACGGAGTGCCCGCTTCTATCGTCTCTGACCGTGACGGACGTTTCTTATCTCGTTTCTGGACTAGCCTACAGTCTGCTTTGGAAACCAAGCTACAGTTCAGTACCGCATACCACCCCCAGACTGATAGCCAAACAGAGAGGACAAATCAGATACTTGAAGATATGTTACGGCTGTATACGATCGATTTAAAGACTAGTTGGGACATGCACCTTCCGTTGGCGGAGTTTGCGTACAACAACAGCTACCAATCGAGCATCCAGATGGCATCGTACGAAGCACTCTATGGACGCAAGTGTCGATCTCCAATCTGTTGGGACGAAGTCGGCGAGCGGCAGGTACTCGGGCCAGAGCTGGTGGAGCAGGCAGTCGAGAAAGTTTGCTTGATTCGGGAAAGACTCCGCACTGCGCAGAGCCGACAGAAAAGCTATGCCGATACTCATCGTAGGCCTTTGGAGTTCATGGTCGGGGATCATGTCTTCTTGAAAGTGACGCCGATGTGTGGAGTGATCCGTTTCGGCGTGAAGGGCAAACTGAGTCCCAGGTTTGTCGGGCCCTTTGAAATACTAGAACGGGTGGCAGCTGTGGCATACCGAATTGCACTACCTCCCGCCTTGGCTGGAGTGCACGACGTATTCCACGTTTCTCAACTTCGGAAGTATGTGCATGACTCGAGTCATGTAGTTAGCTTTGAACAGCTAGAATTGCACACGGATTTGTCATACTCAGAGGAGCCGGCGCAGATTCTGGATCGTAAGGAAAAAGTACTTCACAACCGTACGATGTCCTTGGTTCGCGTGCTGTGGCAGAACCGTACCGTTGGGGAATCAACTTGGGAGATGGAATCAGATATGAAGGAGAAGTATCCTTCGTTGTTCATTGAGTCAGAGGTAAGGCTTGTTCTTAAGTTTCGGGTCAAAACTTTTTCTTAGTGGTATATTATGTAGTACCTCAAATCCCGATCCGACCGGGACGAGCACTATGTAATTGGGCTTGTGGCTAGTCCGTCTGAGTCATAACTTAGATCTCGGCATCTTCTTGCCACGGACGAAATGCGATGATCCTTTCCAACTCATGGAAATGCCTCTATTGAAACGAGTCCAATAGTTTTCGTGTTTTGGTTGCTTGGTTTTCTTGATTTGCCGCTTGAGGTTTTGGATTTGTTGTTGCTTTCGATTTTCTTGGTTTTAGCTGCTGGTTTTATCGTTTGGAGCTTGAGGTTTTGGGGAGTTCGGCAAGGAAGGATAGGAAAGATTGCTAATTCGGTGCTTGTGCTGTTTTAGGTCCACGTAACTGACGTTTGATCGTCGCTAGCGGGATTCCTAATTTCAGCCTCTTTTCCCTTAACCAGTGAGTGGTTTGGTCCCTTCTTTCCTACTTCTTCATGCCAACATCTCTAAGTTTCAATCGTTTACTCGATAATGCCCGGTTGGACGCCTAGGAAATCCTTAGCCACAGGCATGCCAGCCACTAAGAAAGGAACATGGGATTTGTAGACTAAATTATCATATGCTTGCACACCTTATAATTTGAGCTTGTTTATAAGGAAAGTTGGTTGTTGGTGGCGGCCTGGTGCCTCGGATAGAGTTTCGGACTTATGGGATAACTGAATCGGAATACCGCTTGAGAAAATATGAACTGTTGCATGAGATATATGTGTTGCTGCTTTACTTCTTCTGTTTATTTCGATGCATTGTTTGTAATATGAATTATTTCATGCATTTGCATGGTCTGGGACAACTTGTGCACAGGGTTTGGCATTTCCTCGAAACGGCTTTCCGGGGCACTGGAACCGTATCGATCCGGAGAGAAATATTTGATTCGTGCTCATCACGATGCATAGCGGGACCTCCAGCAGGGCTTGCTACCCGGGCTGATAGGGCGCGCCACTAATGCTTGAAATATGTCCCTAAGGTGTCGATCACACCAATGACCGCATAGAATAGAACGCATGCTAACTTATTGTCTTGTGCAGATGGTAAGTATACTTGTGTTTCGTTTCAGGGAAGGCGTGCATCGATTGAGTAAGCAATCGGTGTACTGGTTGGATTCAATGCTATTTTCATTCCTATCAAACATGCAACTGATATGAATTTATTTCACTTGCTTCCTTATAGAAGCTATCTTAATGCATGCTCGCCCCTAACAAGCTAGTGTCGATTTAGTCGAGTGGGTTCATCCCGCTCACCAGTACAAGTTGAGTACTGACCCACGTAATGGGCAACTATTTCAGGCACTCAAACGGTGCAACGCTAGAGCGTAGCAAGGAGGCGTTAGGAGCACCTCTATTTTGAAGTATAGCTGGAGTCAGTTCATTTTGGAGGCATGGACTTCAATCTATACAAGGGCGTAATGTGCAAACAACGTGGACTATCTGACGGAGCGCGCCCTACATTTTGAGTTATCTTTTGTAATGCAATTCAATAGACGAGAAGGCGCATCAATGTAAACTCTATGTAAATTACTCTGAATTATCAATGAAAAAGCATGTTTCTTCCGTATTTGTGTTCAAATCTCTGTGAATGTGTTTTATAAATTGTGTTTCAAAATGGGTTCCTAAAACTATAAGTTCTTGCCTTGTGCAAGCGTAACCCCAGGCTCGCACGGCATCACGCCCCTAGTGAGGATGAATCGGTTCCGTAAAGGATCCGGCGAGGACGAATGACCCTTTCGGGATCGGGTCGTGACACCAGCTGCTGCCTTCTATGGTCCCAACCGGTCTACTGAGACTGGAGATGATGAGTGATGCAGATCTTTATTCTATCTTTTTAGTTATATGAGCTCTTTGCATTGCTCTAGTTTTTTATCTTTTGCACATTTTTATTATGTTGATGTACCACATTTAGTTTATGTAGTAGTTTTAGACTTTAATTTATGTTTAAAAATGCTTCTGAAATATTTATTATGCTTCTACTACGAATATTTTTGCAACTGTGAAATATAATTTTAATGCTTATTTAATTCTTGTTTAATGTAATATCTATGTTACTTCACTCTTATTATTTTGTGTTTGACATCTACGCTATAATTACGGGGGAGCTTTTTGTATTTTGATCAAATGACAACGGGGGAGTAATACTGATATCAGCTCAGCATTCAAGCTTTCAGCAAAAAAAGAAGTACTACCACATTCAGATTTTGAGTTTTATTCTCTCATATATCAGTCAGAGTTTGTCAATTATCAAAATGGGGGATATTATTGGACCATTGGTCATGGTTGAACCTGATTTCGATAATCGTCTAAAACTCGGACTTGATATAACCTACGAGAACCGACGATACGAACATACTGCTGCTACAACTACAGTTTCAGAGAATGGGAATGCGACTTGTTCTCAATATTGAGTCAATGTATTTTTTTCTATTTATTTCCTAAGGAAATATGTAAATCGAGTCTCACTTGACATTTAGAGGCTACCTAAAATATTTTCTAAACCCAAATTATTTTTAGCCAAAATATTTTTGAGTTTTGAAAATAACCTAACATATTTTCCAAAACATAGTTAGCCTAAACCAACCCAACCCAACCCATTTTAATTCTGACTGGATTTTTGGAAAAAGAACTCAGTACGAACTTGGTGCGAGTTCGGTGCAAGTTTGGCCCAAACTCAGTTTCCAGACCTAGTAAATCCTAGTAACCAGTTATTCCTGCAAACTCGGTTCCAACGTTCAAAAATTTGAACGTTTGGCATCCGAATTTTCCCCGAACTCGGTTTCAAAAGCACTATAAATAGAGAAGGATTTTACCCTTCTCATTCACTCATTTCACTTTCATTTCTCTTCTCTATTCCCTTTGTGCAAGAGCCTTTACACTTTTCAATCCCAAGCTTTCTACAACTCCTAAGCTTTAAGTGCTAATACGGTCTTGGTTAGAAGATTTTAAGAGTTGTAAAAAAGCTTGTTAAGAAGTTCAACACTTCGAGAATATTCGAGCCCTTCGGATAAAATCTCGTGTCTGTACGAAGTTGCAAGCCGTCGGATTATAACTTGTGTTTCACTTGATAGTGGATTTCAACTCCGAGCTAGAGTTCTCGGGACTGGAGTAGTCCTCTCAGTGGAAAACTAGTATACATCATTGTGTTTGTGACTGTTGATCTCTCTCTCTCTCTATTTACTTATTGTCATTTTATATTTAGATTGTTAGCAAAATGTATTAATTTATTTGGTAATTTCTTATTCCGCTACATATATTGCACTCTATTCACCCCCCCTTTAGATGTGCTTATTTGATCCTACATCTCATGCATTGTTGATATAGTTTTTGTTACAATCTCCATATGATGCTTTTCATGGATTTGTTCTATTATGTTCTATTATATAATAAAAATGTAGGATGAAATATTTAATCTCTTATTTTATTTATTGCTTAAGCTAGAAAAAGGTACATATGGCTTATTTGATATCTTTGCAAGGCTTGATTCTAGAATTTCTTTTCAACCTGACAAGATTTCAGGCTTTCAACATTTCCCCCCACTTATTGAGTTCTTTACTATCCAAACATAAACCAAATCACACATACACACACACATGGTTGCATCCTTGTATCCAGATATTGAAGAGATGTTACGTCAGTAGACTCAGCACCATGTCCGTGTCAAAGTACGACACCCATGTCCTTGTCCACTAATTATTACTTTTATTTTAACCTAAGTATATAATCACAACCTTGATGCTCTCATTGAAGGATTATTAGGCAACTCTAGAGGGGGATGAATATAGTGTATGTGTGTGTGCAGTGGAATATAATCACCAATTAAAAAATCTAAAGCAATTACCAACTACAAATAATTTAGCAATATATAAATAGTAAATAGTATGGAAGAACAAATACAAACACCGAGATTTTATACTAGTTTACCTCGTTGAGGACTATTCCCGTCCCGAGAACTCTTGCAATATCCAAAGTTTACATAAAATTCATACACAATAAGACAAATAAAGGAAGAAGTTCTGGAAAAAGAGAAACCTTTATCCAAGATCATGAGTACATATGATGGAAATCCACTAAATTTTTAAGGGTTTTCATTTATATTCAAGGTCTCGGGTACATGATGGGAATCCTTTTTAAGGGTTTCCATGGGTTCTCGCCGACAAGAACCTCTTCCATTACAAGGTGCCCCTGTGCTCTTTTTGCCACAGACACAAGTGAGACCGGCAGCAGGACTCAGCAATGATGGGTTAACCCTTCTCTGTGCAGACCACATAATATGGAAAAGAATCCATACTAACGGACAGCAAAAGGGAAGAAGACCCAACACTCTCTGACCACACGGGAAGACTGGACAACATGAATGGCAATCAATCCAAATCCAGTAATCAGCGCCATAACCCCGACCGGCAGCAGTCTGCATAAAGGGAAGAAACGTAGCTAGGATACGACATAAACGGGGACAGCTTCACACAATACGCGGAATGATCATCCCCGTCTCCTAGATCAGTTATTAGAAAATCGTCGCATAAGGTTAGTTTTTATCTCAAACAACGGGTGTTATGATATCCTTCCATGGTCCATCATAGGTAGCACGAGCAAGGATAAAATCTGTATAAAGAAGACACGCGTCAGTCTCAGTAAGGATTATAAAAAGGTACGACTGTCGCATACCGTTGCCAGGCCACAACAGCATGCAACTAAGACCACCAGGACGAGCAAGATGAGACCTCATTCATCCGGTCCAGCCACAGATAGGCCATGCACGCATATTGCAGTCCATAAGGCCAAGCCTGCGATAGGCTATGTACGATATTGCAGAGGGGTGCTCATCCGTACGACATAACATTGTGAAAAGTCTGCACATGTTCATCCAGGTAACAGAACCTTTTAAAGAGTCTGCACGCATCCTAGATGATTTCTCACCCACATAGCAAGACCATGCCCTTGGAAGCCCAACACAAGAAGCTTGGTGCTCCCTTACATCTATCAGGAGGCCACGGATCAAGGTCGCCCCCGGCGAACTCCTCGATGAAAAGAGCCGCAGCCTCCAGCATCCCTCACGGGAGAAAGAAAGGAAGCAAAGAGATAAAGTTCTCTCTCTCCTTCCTACCACCTATTTATGGGCCTCAAGGTCGTGTGAAGAGATCGAGACAATGAACAAAGAAGTTATGAGGATGAACCTGACGCCTCAATTTACGGGGTCTACTTTAATATCCTTGGAAATTGATGCCTCAAGTACGTATCAAGAGATGGTGTGGAATCCCAAGAAATCCACTCAGGGATCGAACCGAATCCCACAGTAAATGAAGATTTGACAGTCTGGCAAAGACTCGACCATGCGACACGCCTCCATGCGACCAAAGTACTTTTCCTCCATGCTTCTTATTCAAAGTATTTTAAATTGTTAGTTTGAAAACTTTGAAGGGGGTCTTGTAGAAGCATAAAAAAATGCAACCATGCGTCCAACAATCATATGCCCCAAAGTAAAGCTCAGAAGAAATTGGGCCACAAAATCACCCTATGGCCTAATAAGGCAAAATCCATGCGTCCCAATCAGCCGAAGCAGCTTTGACCGCAGATGGACTGGATGTGCCATCCTAGCAATGGGATCGTCTCTGACACATAATCCTAACAAAGATTATTTTCTAAATGCCTCAAAAGACGTGAACACACTAAACGACAAAAGTCTCACGTCAGCACAAAAGTTTACTCTCGATGGATGTACAGTGCTACGTGTACAACACAACAAGGATTCTATGCATCCCAGACTCCATGCGTGCTTCTCTAGCCCCATGCGTCCCAGACCCATGCGTTCTATGCGTCGCAGACCCATGCGTCTCTGGCCCCATACGTCCCAGACTCTATGTGTTCTATGCGTCTCTCGCCCTATGCGTCCCAGACTCTATGCATTCTATGTGTCTATGATCCCATGCATCCCAGGCTCCATGCGTTCCATGCGTCTCTGGTCCCATGCATTCCAGACTCCATACGGCCAATGCGTCTCTGACCACATGTGTTTCAGACTCCACGAAGACTAAATTTTCCTGTTACGACATGAGTGATTCTCTCCAACCAAGTACGGACCATGTGTCAAGATAGCCAAGTCACGCCCAAAAAGGATGAGAACTACCCAGATCTTCAGCAACAGAAAATTCCAACAAGCGCCCATGTGAAAGCCTAACCCGCTCACAGTTACAGTTGCATCCTATTAGGGAGGCACACGTGGCACCCTCTAGCATCCTTGTGGTCCAACATATCCATGCCCAAGGATGACTATATACCCGGATGGCCTGCCCAAAGAAGGGGACGGACATACAGGGGTCGCCGACATAGAGAGAATATACAAAGATGAGGAAAGAGAGAAATAAGCTTCTTCACCCTACATCGGATCGTCAACAGAGCAAAAGAGTCGTTGCACTTCTCAATCTCCATCGTCACACTCTAGATCAAAAAATTGTACTTAGATAATTCTATTTAGGATTCTTTGTACTCTTTTTCTTTTCTTAAATACAAAGTT